>UFQX01000026.1:1581241-1970519 GCA_900497675.1 Arapaima gigas
GCCGTGATTTTTTTTTTTTTTTTTTTTATCAATCCTCTCCAAAGGGACTCATCATAGGCCTGGGCTCTATGAAGGGAAAAAGGAGAGCATTGTCCTTATCACCTCCTTCCAGAAAGTGGCCGAGTAATAGGACTTTGTAAGGAGGAATGAAGCCCAGTGTGATGGCTGCTGATTAAAAATTGACTCTGCCACATCAAAGAGGAGTTGAAGGTGAAAATGATGATCACTTCCCTCTCCCAGGAACCCACCGCCATTTCTTTTATTCAACCTTGAAAGGTTCTTTCTGAATAAGAAAATATCCCTGGAGTCCATTCAGGGGGGAGAAGGCATTGGGGATGGTGGTGGGAGGGGGGGGGGTGAAAATGTAGATCAGTGTGTCTATTCTTCACATTTAAAAAAAATAATAATAACGTTCAATTTTGTTAATGACACCTTAGAATAGCCCGTTAGTTATCACTTTTGAGAAGTTAATCCTCACTTAAGTTCTCGCCCGCCAATATAGGCTAACTCTAATTGGAGTTACTTAGAAAAAGAACCAGTGGCGCTTTTCTGTACAGTTCCAAGTTGTAAATTCAAAACAGAGCTGATTCTCTTTGAAGGGCCAGTCTTTTGGAAAAAATAAAAATCCATATTTTCATCTCTTGTTCCTCCGACGGGTTTTGGGATAAATTTTCTGAAACGCAATTTGGGCGAGAAATACCAAAGAAAAATATATTATCAAATTGTCCACTTACTCGGGAGTCTAATTCAATAAAAATGAACTTTTTCTATTATAAATGGCTCTGTGTTAATGGAGAGCAGTAAGCCATTTTGTGGGTATCAGCTGTGTAATTAACCGCTGCCACTTTCTTTAATTAAAAAATGACTCAAGGTTCAAATCCTAGGAGAGACACAGTTGTTATACCCTTGAGCAAGGGTACTTTCTTTCAGTCGTGAATATAATAAAAAAGCTGCATAAACTATCAAAAGCTTTTCAAAGGTATCTCACTTAGAAACTGTTTCTTCGTACAATTTATAAAGGAAAGCGCATAAAACTCGCTAAGTTGAATGTTTTACGGAAATGTGTTTATTTGGCCACTGAAGCAGAGATTATCTTTAGGCAAAATAGGGTTTCAGAGGGCCCAAAGAAATGATTCAGTCCTACCAAGTGCTTTGCTTTATCTCTGTGACCTGCTGCTCTTTGAACTCGTAGGTACCAGAAGAATTCATCTCCAATTTGATGAATGGAATTTCTGTTGACTGCGCAAAATGTGCACTGGTTTGCCGGTGTTTCATCCTCTGGAAGCCTCTGGACTGCATTTTCTGCCAATAAACACATTTAATGTATGCAGTAATAGCATAAGAACGTTCTTCCACCACAGAGAAGGGTAAGTGCATGGTTTCATGGCAACCGCTCCCATGATTTCCAAGGTAGGGATGCAGAGGAGATTTACCATTGAATGCCTTTATTCTGTGGGAGAAAACTCACATGAACACAAGGAGGACATATAAACTCCACTTGGACTGATCAGAGATTGAACCCAGGTTCAAAACCACAATGAGGCACCGGTATTACCTGCTGCACCGTCAAGATGTTCCTTCTCCATCTCAGCATCCAGTCATTGCCGTCTCTCCAAGGATTATCCAAGCTCTTCCAGGTCAAAAGCAAACAGAAATTCCACTGGAAGCTTTGCTGAAGCAAGGGCGCGTGTACTGCTGCGGAGCTGCAGGTTGTCCAATAAGCAGGTCGGCCTCGTTGACTTATCGGAAAAGACCGGAAGTTCCTGGATTCAAACTCCTCCCTCTCTACTAATAACTACAGAATCCAGTATGACCTACTATCTAAAGGGGTAAACTGTAAGTAGCTTAGCATGTACAGGGCACCCGGGTCAGCGGGGTTCCATTCCGTCATCTTTGTCATAAGTCATAATAAAATGTTGATATAATACAAATAAAAATATGAACAAATGTTAGGCTAATGTTGCACTATTATTTTCACTTTCATTTCTAATCTATTTTGTTTTGCTTTTTCTTTGCAGCACTGCCAGAGCATTCCCTTTTCATTCGCTAGCCTCTTAAATAAAGCGTCATTTGAATTACAAACAAAAAGTTTTTCAAATAAAACATGTTTATTAAAATGCAATCACTGACAGACAGCCAAACAGCAAGTCAATGGCAAATTCAGCATTTTGTGGCAGTGCAGCCATCTGATGTTATCCTGCAACGGATGGAGGGGATATTGTTAGATGTTACAACTAAACAGCCGGACTCGGAAATAAAATAAGGATGATAGGACTGTGCTCATCGACTAACAGAAATCACATATGCTGCAAATCAGGGAAAACCTCTAGATCTATCGTATGGTAACAAAAAAACTGATAGCAATAACATAATATTGGGGACAGTATGAATGAGGCAGCTGATGTGATAGGGGATCTCCTGGGCTACTTCTATACCAAGTTTTTTTTTTAAAATTTTTTGGGGACAATATGTGGGATAAAGTTTTTATTGTACAATTAGCCCTATATCCATCCATTCATCCATAATACTCAGCTTATTTTATAATTTGTGCATTTTCCATATCCTTATCGAACAAAATGACAGCATAAAGGCCTTCTGAAAACCAAGAACCTCTTAGTTAATGTAAAACAAATTTTCTTTTTTTTTCAATAACCAAGTTTTGTTATGGGTGACACGTGAGAATTACACTGCCAGATAAATGCCTTAAAAACAAAACATAGGAGACATTTAAATACAGTATGATCAAAATGTCCAGCATATTTACTCAAGCATTTATAGGTCTCATTTCCCACTATATTAAGTGTCAATCAAGGAAATCCAGCATGACAGACAGTAGAGTTAAAATCAAATACAATTCTTTGAAAGTTTACACCCTTACAGAATGTACTTGGCACAAGATGAAAATTTCACACCTATTATTGCAGTATGTGTGCTTACAGTTCATTTTGCCTTTTGTTATCTTCCAGGCTATGTTCAAATGGATTTATGAGGGGTAAGGAAAAATATTCCTCTGGGAACATAAGCCACAGCACACTGAATTCATTACTAACAGTGTCTCTGTCATGGTTTTGTGAATTGCAAAGAGTTAAGTGCTAATAGGCAGATTATGAAAAAAACTATCCATGTTCACAAATCCTCATATTTAGACCTCACCTCATTATTTTTTCTAGATTGTGTGTGTGTGTGGGGGGGGGGGTCCACTCTGTTGATGTGTTATCGTTTATACATTGAGGTTTTCCACATGCACAAATTGCAAAAATGACAGTGAAAACTTAAATGTTTTATTATCTTTAAAATAATGCATTCATCTTACACCTTTTATTTTGTGTCTTCTGTCATCTCTGTTTAAGCTTCAGTACAGAGGAATTTCAGGGTTTCATAGCCTGGTGCCCAGTGATTCTGGGATAGGCTAGGATAATAGATGGATGGAGTCTGTTGAAATACTAACTGATTTTCAATGACCACGAGGTCCAAAGCTCCTGAATGCTGATGTAAAGCTTCTGACTGTTATTATAGGAAGGTGACATCAATTTTAAATGAGTTAAATGAGTTTCTGGATGTCAGACCTAATGCCTAGTAACAAGTAGCAAGTTGTAGTGGTTGCCAGTCATCTGAATTCCTCCAATAATTCCATCATATTACAGTTCTTTAGATAAAACTGTGAGCTAATGAAGTAATTGTAATAATTCAGTTATGTTGAAACTCACTAGTCTGTGGATGAAACAAAAATCTGATATTTCCCCAAGGATGTGTGTTCATGTTCAGGCTATGTTCTACGGGAACAAAAACATGATAGTAGGATCTGTGCACCTCTTCTCAGGCCGACCAAGAATCTAGTTCCATTTGTAAAGTGTGACACAGTAGCACTGCTGCCGTTTTTGGAGAATGTGTTTCATTTTGACCTCAGGCTAAAGTAATGCTGGACAAATGTTTAATCTGGACGACTCAAAGGGCCCCAATAACGGCACGATTCGGAAGCTGTGATTTCTGCGAAATCAAATAGTTCTTTGATCTTTGTTGACTTACCAGCTATGACACATCGCTGTTTTGTTCAGCCTAATAGCTGTATATAAATTATTGTGACAAATGTGTCCTGCGCCCTTGTCTATTGTCACCACTCCATGCAAGGATGTAGCAAAAGGATGCAGGACACATTTGTGAATGTGAAATTTATAGCTGTAAAAGGTCTTTGCGTGATTTTAAAAATAATTCGAAAAGTGGTAACACTTCAGCCAAGCACACAGAGCTTGAACTGCGCGATTGAGTGAGCGTTCGATCCAGTGTGTGTGGCGTTTGCGTGTACTCACGTGTTTGCGGTCCTAAGACAGCTAATGACACACCATATCTGCACCCTTCCTTCATGCAAAAACACTTAAGCGGTCACCATCAAGTGAAATCGGCTGACGGAACTTAACCTAATACATCACAGTGCGAATGATCCAGGAGTGTATGTTTGCAAAGCAAAGAAATGTTACAAGCGAAGAAAAATGTGTGCAGAAACATTCTGTTTTCCTTTAAAAGATAAAGTGCCTTTATGTGACCTTTGTGTATCGCTGCAACCACTTAAAGGAATTTAGTTTTTGCTCGTGATGGATTTGGTTGAGAAGTCAGGAAACTGGCCATCGTGTCATCCCAGCTCTTCTGCGGCACTTCCTACAGATGTAGCGTACCTGTATGCTGCTTCGGTCTCAATTTTCTGTCCAGTTTGTCATATACAGATGTCGCCCAGTTTGCACACAAGTGCTCAAAACTTTACACTGGGGCTATGCAAGTAACACCAAAACATACCTGGACACTGAGGGTGAATGAATCCCTTTTTCCACTCAAGACATCAGGAACCCAACTGCTGCAGGTGACCAGCTTCACCTGCTTATCTAAACAGCTCATTTTAAACTAATATTTAATATTTGCTCTTTTCATTAAAACCTAAAAATAGCAAACTCGCATTGGTCAAGGGCTCCATTAAAGCAATGCGGATGATGGAGGAACCAGAATTCAGCAAACCACTGTGCAGTTTTCGTTTCAACCCCGTGGATGGGCATCTTGCATTCTGTTCTCCAATTTCTCTACAATAGCAGATGTATTAATTGTGCATATGCTGTGGTACTAGATGTTGCTGTTGCTTACATCTGAGACTCTGCGCATGCCGGGTGGCCAGATCGACCTCTGGCTGTGGAAATCCCTGTGAATGATATGGGGTTAGTGGACCCTGCAAAGACCACAGAGGCTTCCTGGGCCACATATCAAAAAAGGGCATTAGATTCTGGCACGGCTGATAAGTTTGGCTTCGCAGGGGCCCCGCACTTAATGGCTGGAGATATGTAGGTTATGAATAAGGTGCACTTCCAGCACTGGGGGGAACAAGGTGGGGGTGTGGAGAAGGGGGTTGTGGGGTCGTAGCTCCTGCTGGCTCACAGCCTGGCTACAGATGGTGCGAATGTCCTAGGCCTTCCTCAACTGTGTCCTTCACATGGGGCCAAATTAGAATGCGAACCTGCAGTACGGGAAAGGTGAGTCTGTGCTTCTGAATGCTTCCAGAGTGAGGCGCCGTGTCAGTGGAAGATCGGACAGTGTACCAGCTGGCCTTGAGTTTGCTTGTCCCTTGGGTGGCTGCCACTTCTCTCTGCTTCCTTCACGCTCAGCCCTGACAACCGTCCTGGTTGCTCAAGAGAGACACCGGTGTCTTGCAAGTATTTTTTTTAATTGGCTCAGAGCTGAATTTTTATTTTCCACTGGGATTGTTCTATCATATCTTTTAATATTAACTGAGATTTTTTTTTTTAAACATAGCGTTCACGTCTTACATGAACGCCTACTTTTAAGATGAGGTTCAGATCACAACTGACACCTAAGGAGGATCAGGCTGAGGAGAGGGAGGGAGGTACAGGGGTGTATGAATGTGTGTGTGTGTGTGTGTGAGATGTCAGGGAGCAGGGGGGTGTTGTACTGCTCCCTCGAAACTCTCCCTTTAATAACAGCTTTATAAAATAGTAATTATAATAATGACAACACACACACATGTAATATTGAATTTTTAATAAAGAACACGATGTACACGCTGTGGTTTTACAGACTAATTTTTGGAAGCAGCATTTGCTTAATATGCACTTGAAACCTCTCAGTGGCAGTGTAGCAACGGAATAATTTATTAAAACAAATGCTACATTTTACAAAATATTCAAATTAAATATGACCACTACTAAAAGATGTAATGCTTGGGTATAAAATATGCATGAAATTATGTAAATCTGGTGGAAAAAGACTCGCAGCTAACTTGTCTACTGGTTTTCTGAAAGACGGCCAAAACTCAAATAAAAGCAGCATTCAGTCGAATGTTTAGACATCTGGTTACTTCTCCCTCGACAGGAGGAAAGTACTCGGTATCTAATATGAATATAGACAGCACTGTCTGCCGCTAACAGTTCCACTGCCGTCGAAAGAGTTACTCTGCGTAATATCCTGTTTGTTATATCAAATGGAGAGTTTGGTTCTTAATACTCTGACTCAGCTGTGACAGAGACATCCTGTCTCAAACTAGTATTTCAACCTAGGCCTCATCTCACGTTTATTTTCTTAACAGTACTGTATAAAGTTCCAAAAGTTGTCGATGGATCCCATTAAGAAGCAGCAATTTAAGCTTGAAATCAAAAGACTGTGAGTAACATATGCCAAAAAAATGGATTTTCGGACACACACGTACAGCGCACCTGAAATGGCGGAGTCTTTGCTTGAAGTGGTTTTACTACGAAATGACAGTGAATCGAGGGAACGCGTTTCATGTGCGAAGTGGCGGGGGGAAAAAACAAAGACGGGCTGGGACAGCGTGGCAGGATTTGCTGCAGGAGCAGCCAGATGTGACACTTTTATTGGTAGTTAATAAAAGGGATTTGCATGTTGGGATGTTTAATCTCAGTACAGCAATGCCTTGTTCTTGTTAAAACCCAAATGTGTGTTTCTCTGTCTCCTGTCACCAGAGTCAAACTCTCTCTCTCTCTCTCTCTCTGCTTTTCCCTCCCTCCCTTCCATCCTTTCTCTCTTTCTCTCTTTTTCATCTGCTGCCCCCTTTTGGTTTCTTAAGAAATTAATATGATATCTTGTTTTGCTTATCACTTTCCTCAAATGTATTGACCCTGTGGCTCCATCCTATCTGTTAGTATCACCGCAGTCTGTTGTGATGCAGCTGCAGACATGATGGATGGCCATAATAATAACTATTATGGTTAAAAAAGGTACAGTTTAACACCCATGCTGCTCAGAGTAAGGTGTTTTAGTTGAATGAAATGAAACCTTCAGGCAGATATCACAAATCTGACTTTCCTCCACAAACTGCATCAATATACAGATGCTTTATTCATGCAATTTTAATATCGTAAAAATGTAATACTGTAAAAAGTGAAATATATAAAGGAGAAAACGATGTCTATAAAACTTACTGCAAGATAAGAAATGTTATGCCTTGGGAAAAGGAAGATAAAGGATTTTTTGAGTTAGTTCACTGCTCAGAACTAAAACTGTGCTCCAGTGTTCCTGATGGAGATCTCACTGAAAGGGCTTCAAATGAATACACTATGTAAACAAACATCGTAGTGTCAGGACATCTGTGCTGTGTTGCACTTTCACCATGAACACAAGTAGACAGTTAGCCTTGCTTATTAGGGCCACAGACACTGTTAGTGTGGTCTCAAAAGTAAACATAAAACCTATATTTATTGAAGCACTAAACCTCAGCCAGAAGTCTGTCATAATATCAGAATTTGGCCAATTCTAATTTCATTATGGGGAGTGGCAACCTTGTAGATAAGCAGAATAAATGACTTTGCATTAATAATTATCTATAAATCCATACTTGTCAGTGTGGAAGCCATTTTAAAGCCATGGTTAAATCTGTACAATGTAGTCAATTGTCTTAGAGAAATGGAGCTAGTAGATGGACTACTTAAAAATAAAAACACATAACTACATAAAAATATTGTTGTTGTTACTTATGCTGAGAATTTCCTTCCTTTGTGTATCATGAGTGCCAAACTGAACAAGTAATATGACTAAAAAGATACACCCAGGCAACAGATTATTTGAGGCAAAATTGATTTTGATTCTGCAACAGTAAAATGATAATGTTTTTATTGTACTTAATTTTAATTATTTTTTTAAAAATTTGTTGTATTGTTTGCTATTTTTCAGTATAGACTTTATGTATTTTCTGCCTAAAGACAATTAGCAAGTTTTTATATATCTTTGAAACAAAGCCAGGTAACCTTCTTTGTTGAGTATAATGTGGAAAAAAAGGTATTTGTATCTACATCTGATATCTGGACATTTTCAGCTATGTAGTAAAGCAAAGAGCCTGAGGCCTAAACACCTCCTCTCAAAGGCTGGGTGGCTAGATGGCTGGTGGGGCAGTCAGAGGTGGTGTTTTACAAGGAAAGGCCCCAGGTTTGAATCTCCACACCTGCTGTAGTACCCTTGAGCCATGTACTTACCTTGAATCAATAAATAAATTCTACTCAGCTGTATAAATGCTAAATCATTTTAAGTTGCTCTGGAAAAAAGTGTCAGATAAATGGAACAAAAAAATTAAGTTAGAAGATGTAGCTTTGTGTAATTCCCTATCTCATGCCCGCGTGAACTGTGAAATATCGATCTCACATTTTAAACACATGATGCCGAAGTCCACAAAAAGATGCTACTTTTTAAATATGTGGCACCTGAGCTCTACCTCCCTGCTGAGAAATACAGGCACATCACCTTTCTTTTAATGAACGCAATGCATTGTCCAAAAGTTGCAAGGAAAAGTATAGCAAGTAACACTTTGTGTACGATTTGTTTCATTTTGTCACTCGATGTTACCTGTTTAAAACTACGTTATGCGACACACGGTATTTTATGGCAAACAAATACCGACCATCTTTATACTGCAGAACATGCCGTTTTTCCCCCCGTAACTGAGCCTTTGTAGCAGAATTTAATTTGGTTGGTTATCAGAATACACGAGTACTTAGAAGTGTGCAAATGCATTAAAATGTCATTAACAGCAATAAAGTCTTGATTGTATACATAAAAACAGCACTTTTCCAGAGTACAGCACATTATGCCTGCTGAATGGACTTCACCATTAGATAACTGACCTTGTCTTATTTTAACATACTCTTTCAACTTGCAGGAATTGTTTGTGTATAATATTACTGCTCCCATTCCTCCTTCCTGACTCCTGCATTTCACAATGAAATCTGTGGCAACTATACATATACGATTTTATATATGTTACACATATACATTATACTCTCTCTTTCTCTCTATGTATATGTGTGTGTGTGTGTGTGTGTGTGTGTGTGTGTGAGTGTGTAAAGGGCAATGCATTGTTTTTGCTGGCATTGCTGAAGTAGCTGTAGTTCTGCTCAGGGTGAAGCGATAGTATCTTAAAGGGATCCATACAAACAAAAATGCCTCGGTCTTGATCTGCTTTATTACAGTCAATGTGTACAACTGCCGTAGTTTTTTTAATAGTTTTTTTTATGACTGCTAGTTGCCATTTATTTATTGTTTCAGAGACTGACAATTAAATCATAAATATGTATACATGAATATGTGCGCCTCGATCCCTTAACAATCCCTCACCATTCTAGCGTGCAGTGTTCATTATTTCACATTTGTGCATTTTCTGCTGTCACTCTACCTGGACATGTACAGTAACAACCCTGTAATACATGGAGAACCCGTGTCATTCACAGGGAATTACATGACAGCACACTTGACTTTTATAAGACTGGCACTGCCCTCAGTAAGGTGCTATCCTTTGCTGCAGCAGAGGATAATTCTGTGAGAGGGGATATGCCTAAACTGGCCAGAAAACACTGTACTGTCTTTAACTATTAAGCACAGTTTGAAGACACACAATGAGAGTAAATAGGCTTTCTATCATTCAAGAATAATTCAGTAAACAAATTCCTACAGTAATTCTCCATTGGCTTGACAAGACCATTTATAATGTCAAAATCAGCACATAGTATTCCTTCGGTTAAAGTGGGTAGTATTTACCAGGTTTTATGCAGGTGTCTGGGGCTGATCAATGTGACACTGGTGATCCTGAGGGTTTTAAGGGGGGACAGAAATGGTGTATGTGACCGACAGGTTCTCATTCCTCGCTCTCCCCCGAGATTGGTGGTTCATCAAACCAAGGCACTTTCAGCACTGTTACATCCATGATTTGTTGCCCTGTGCCTGGCTGCTTATGATAAAAGAACTCAGTATCATCATCATCACCATCACCATCATCATCCTCATCATCTCTACCATCATCGTCACCGTCATCATTTTGGACAAGATATATAGAGTCTCATGCCTGGTGCTCAGCTTTCAAGCATTGGCAGGACTGAGGTATTGGATCAAATGATTGTAAGAAAAGGTTTTCCTTCCTTTTTTGTGGAAGAATGACTTAAGGATGTATGAACTGTGTCAATATCTTCATCAGCTCTACCTCCTATAGAGTTTTGTGATAAGGCTCTTTTATTTTAGCTCTTTGAATAATCTATCAGGATAATTTATCATATTTTAAAAAAGGAAAACATACTTTGAAACTTTTTTGGAATTTTACATTTTTTATTGATAAAATACAGTTTTCTGTGTCTTTTTTGCTATTATTAAAGGCGTAACTAACTTATTTTGTATAATCTTGCACATGTGCAGTTTTCAAGCTCTGTTTATGTTATATGCTCTGTTGGCCGTCTCTTGTATCGTTGGTTCATTAAGTGCTCCATTTCTCAAGAGTGGATCTACACTGCTAATTGGGGTGTTATTGTAAATAACTTGACAGAAAATTAGCATCGGCCTCAAATGTATTGCGAGAAAATCTAACATTTTCATTAATGACGTCTTGTATTGTGCGGTACCAAATGCTCTCCAAATGTGATGAAGGCGAACAAGTGTTATAAAGTAGGTGTAAACCTCTATCTTCTGACCTTTGCTCATGTGATCAAGGTTGGAGGTGCTAAGGATAAAGCGATAAAGTGTGCTGTGAAAATGACACCTCTGTAGTCATTTTCTGTAGTGGAATAGTGGGATATTGACCTCATCACTGTGCACTGTCACTGACAACAAATGAATAACTCAAACGCTGTAAAATAAACATTTTGATTTCAGTTAGATTTTTCAAGAGTTACGTAGTGCAAAATTCATGTGCAATGTGCACATGCAATGTGTCTTAATATTGCGATTAGATTAATTCACTGAACTGTTGTGTAGCATTCAAATACAATGGAGTGTCGTCTCTGTGTGTCATTCTTCATGACTTTCTTTTGCTGGATTCCTGCAGCTGAGCCCGTTCCATTAAATAAAAAACAATAAATCGCTAGCTCACACCTTGGCTTCTTAAGGCTAACTCCCAATTTGTGAATATGCCATTTTCCAAGGAAAGTAAACAAAATTTGCAACAATCCAAGTACAAAAAAAAACATCAGCTAATCTAATCATCAAAAAGTACCATAACTTGAAAAGTTAAGCTTTTTAATGTAAAAAAAAAAAAAAAACTGGTACAAAACTAAGATGCATAAATATGTACACCAGAGCTTATTTGCCATTTTCAGACCACGGATTGTACAGGTGAATGGAAGCTTTTGGTAGTTTAATGTGTTCTCTGTGCTCTGCTACTTTGTCACCCGTGCCATTATTTGTTAGCTTTGTTAGTTTATTTTACGGCGTAGACTATTAAACACAAAATAAAATAACCTTTCAAAAATGTTGGGCTCCATAGATGTTAAGCTCTTGTACATGACTTAACAATGTGCTTGGCATGTGTACTGAAGACAGTTCCAACATACTGTTGCATGAATCTCTTATACATCATGTTTCGCACTCGAGGTCTTGGAGGGTGTGTGTCTGTGCAGGGTTTCGCCAGCCACCCCATTACTGAGTGAGAGAGAACCCGCTAAATCAGTTCGATTAAGGTCATAATTACCTTAATGAAGTGCTTAAGTGCTGCGGTACCACAGTAACCCGCCTAAACAAGATGGCATGATATTTAATACGAATATACAAAATAAAAATACCTTTGCTGCAGAATATTTTATTAAATGTGTATGATTTGAAAAAAATGACCCGCTCATCATTGTCGTACGATGAAGTGTGAATATCCATCTATCCATCCATTATTGTCATAAATCACTGCATCCTGGTGAGGCTGGCAGTGGTCCGGAGCCCATCTCAGCACCACGGTGCTCAAGGCTATGAATGCACACCATGAATGGGGTGCCTATTCACCACAAGGTGAAGTGTGAGTAGATCATTAAAATCAGTCCCTGAATGAATATTAATTTGTATTCCTTATCTGCATATTGATTGCCAATGATGTGAACGTATATTTTGCTGGCACAATTTTTCCAACCAGGAGAAAAATAAAACAATTTTATGACATGGGCATCACTACAGCATGCTGTGCAAATGCATACAGTGGCCATTTCTTTTTATATATACAGCAAATATGCTTTTATATATTTCAGTACATCATTTAGGGGGATGGTGACGCAGAAAATGTTACTGGTGGCTCACAACTCTTGCACTGTGGTTTTTGGACTGTATCTCTCTGTGTGGGGTTTCATGTCCTGCTACGGTTCACAGACACATCCAGAAGATTTCCCAAGCTTTCCTTACTGTGAAGCCACACACATGGTCTTCATGAGTTGACCTGAAAGTACTACCCTCATCTGGTGCAAGGCTGAACTGGATAAGATTTGTCCCTTTACATTGCAACACCAAACAAACATATAAAACAGGTAGGTAGACCCTCTGTGTGGTCCAGGCACAAACAGTTCTTGCTGTTTGATACGATCACCCTAAGGTGTGATTTTCTTTTCTTATTAGTACATCTAAAGCTTCATCTGTAATCCACTTCACTCTGTTGAACACATTGTTCAACCAAGAAGAGAACAATAACCGCAATGGCACATTACATATCTGATATCTGACATCTTACAGATGCAAATGTGTAAATGAGCAACTGTACCATTTGTGGAGTCCAGCACCAGACTCCTGACACGAAGCGACTTCACCTGTCCTTTCAACTTAGAATGCTGTAACACTCCTGCAACTGCAGCTGAACCGCCACAGCGCTATGTAGATAACGTTCAGACACTGTGGCTAACATCTTGCCAGAAGAACTTCTCTGCGTCTGATCTCCTCGACATTTTCACATGAATCGTAATTGAAAAGACTATGCACACTACACAAATATAGAATTTCCTGCACAACAAAGTCTGATATTCATTGTCTGACTTCTTCTTGGTAAACTGAGCTCTGGGAACAAATATAGGAGCAGTATTTGGTAGGTTTGATGATATATTTCTGTTCAGTTTTTCCCCGTGAAGTTAGGTGCTTGTAAAGATGTCACTGTCTAACCGAAATACATATTCTCTGCAGTCTACTGCAGTCTGTCCATCTGTCTGTATGTATGTCCATCCATCCATTCATTCATTTATCTACCTATCAGCCTGATCTGTTTGTCTATCTGTATATGCATTGTTTTCAAGCTTTCAAGGTAAAACAGCTACATGATATTAATGCTTTATTATCTTTAAAGATACTTTTAAAAAAGAAGAGTGTATAGTGAAAGAAAATCTAAATGTTTACAAGAGTCTTTCCTGCATTCTCAGCGCACAAGGCCACACGTTGTCCAGTATATTAGGCTGGAAGACATGATTTAAAGTAATATGGAGAACCCAACAAACATGGTGCCATGGCATCTGCTGCTGTTGCTGAGGATGCTGTGGCATGAGAGCGAACGGCTGAGAAGAGCTCGTAATGCCTTTGTTCGTGTGATGTATCACTTGGAGAATTGTCGGCAGCCTGAGATCTCCTGTAATTCATTCAGGCGGCGTGTTTTTAGGTTCACTTTACCCTGGTGGAAAAGCACTGCTAGGCTGCTGTCCGCTGAGCACGTCACAGGAAGTCGTTCTCTATGGTTTTAAAGGACGTCGATGGTTTGAAAGTAAGCATAACACTGCAGCTTGACACTCCCATCCACGTTAAAAAGTTTTTTGAAGATTCAATTTGTGTGTGAATCAAGTGGAAACTTTAAAGTTGCACTCTGCTGCTTTTTTCTCTATGTTTAAAATAGTTTCCATAAAGTAAATCCTGTTTGCACCAGTTTTTAATGGCTCTGTTTGAACTTGTAGCCTAAAGAAAATAAACCACCCCTGTGTAGGTATCTATCGATTGTCATGCTGTTAAATAAATATGTTTACAGCACAAGAAATGTTAACCCCTGTGGAATATTATAGTCTAGCAGGATAACACAGAATGAGAACTGAAAGATGAACTCGATACTCCAAGAACTTAGTTTATTGCTTAACTTCATTAAACTTTGTTTATTGGGGATTTCTTGACCTACTTTTAACTTCTCATTTATGCAATCTAATTATCTCCTAGCTTCTGCTTTCGGAAAAAAAATACAGTGTTTAGTTTAGACCCCCTCACGAAAGTTAAAGTAATATCTTATACATACTGTAATTGCTATAATCATGGACTGGACCCAACCGATAAAGCTCTCTGAGTCTGGATTTTGTCCAGTCAAAAATTTCCATCCACATATAATACTTTTGTATGTCTTTTTTTCAAACTGAATTTGTATCTTCCAAATGTGAGCCAGATACCATCTGGCTTGGATTAGGGCCTGCCATTCCATTATCTTTAGAGAACACCTTTTAACAGCCTTCTTAAGTTTAAAGCTTGACCTAAATGTGCATTACAGAAAATGTGTGTAACCAAAAGGAGATGTGTGTGCTGGGGGTGTTGATTTAGTCCCCCCTCAACTGTGATTCTAACACTGCCACACATCTTTTACATACACCTACTTGCTATGTACAGTATGCCCAAGTTGCCATTTCAAACACAACCCACTGCATAACAATATTAGTATCGAAATTGCAGCACATGTACTATGAACACTGGGACTATGTGGATAATTATTTGATTGCTGGTTTATTATAATAGGGAACCATAACATGTAATACCACTGCAGTAATGAAATAATTTGTATATATACATAGTGTCCAGTTTGATAGGCAAATTTCATTAAAATAAACACTGATTTATTGACTTAATAGGCATACGGTGAAACTTTTGCCCATAGAAGCACCATTAACCACGTTTTGTAGACTTGGATGCAGGCACACTGCCTCCCACAGCTGTGTCTTTGGAGAGCAGCTCCCCAGATGGTGTCACTGGGCCGATGAGGGAAGCGCTGTGCAAGAGAAGGAAGGGCAGAAGAGCGGATGAATTTAGAAACAGGAGGAAGGTGGAATTTGGGAGTTTCTTCTGTTCAGCCGTGGCTGCGGTCGCCTAGCCAGGGCCTTACAGTCATGTTACTTTCCTGAACTGTGCTGTTAGTCTGAGTCAGTTTGAGTCATATTCCCTCACACTAAGACTGTTATAAATACACCTGTCACTTCCGTATGATGGAAATTCACAAGTATTAATTGCTAATTAAAAATGACATATCGATTAACCGAGCATTAGATATTATAAACATTTCAATATTGAGCAAGCTGTTTTTATTGTCGAGTGGCTAAGTTGTATTGAAATATTATAATATAATTTATGATAGCAGTTAGCAGGTAAATAATCAAAGCTTTAAAGTGTTTACTAGGTAATAACAATCCTGGATAAACCTGAATAGTTTCGTCACAGTACCGCTTCATTGTGAAACTGCGAACAACTTTGGAGTGCTGAAAACGTGGACTGAATTACAAAAACACACCGCAACCTAAATATGAAAATACATATTACACTTTGATTGCATCAACCGAATATACTTTTTTTACTAACTTATATGACTTCCATGCAACGGCAGCAGAATATCCTCCAGGTTTGTGTTTTTTTTTCTTTTTTTTTTTTATTAAAGCTTTTAATCTGAGAACATTTACCATTTTTTGCTTTTAGGCTGCACTCATTGTACATATGTAAATAAGGCCAATATCCCACTTGAACCATTTTATTCTCCTGCACCCAGTCAGTCAGCCATTACAGGGGACGCCATTACGCTTCATAAAAATTACATTTCGGGGAACGTTTACTGCGCCAAATGCTTCATCTTTTAATCCTCTTATGTGAAAGTTGGAGGAAACACGCCGCACTCGCTGCACTTAACATATGTAAATTTCCTAAAGTAACACACACCTATCGTGCTTTTTATACATCTTAAAATCCAAGTGTCTGCACACCCCCCCCCAACAGGGAATTCTTTGCAGATGTTTTAAAGTAAATAGCTGTTAAGCAACATTAGCAGGTGTAAATGTTGGGTTTCTCCTTAAGCTCCAGGATGCTTAAGTAAATTCGATTGCATTTGAAAACCCATCAGCTATATTTTTAATGCACTGGCATACGTAGGCCTCTCTTGTTTTTCATTTATTGTTTTTTTCTTTAACTGGTGTTATCTGCGGTTTCCTTTGGGAGAATAATGCACGTGATTTCAGGCATGCCTTGGTCCAGCTCTCCACGTGTGTTCCTCCATCGCTTTTGCGGACATCTTTCTCATGAATAATGCATGGCTGCGAGTCTCATTATGTTCCGTTTTCTCTCCTACAGCAGCGGTGCTGATGATGGTGGCAGGAGCGGCAGGGACAGCGCCGGTCCCAGTGTCCCCTACTCCCCCGGCTTGCCCCTCTCTGCCCAGCGCTGTACAAAATGGGCTTATTTGACTTCTCACCCTGTGGTTTCAATGAATAATTCACCTCAGTTCTGCACAGGTGGGGATCCTTTGCGGCACACGCCATCTGCAGAAGCTGAATTATGGGACGTGAAATGAAATACATGCTATAGAAGAAAATAACATGTATACATGTACACGTATATGTATACTTTCAACCAACCTGAGTGAAGACAATTTGAGACGTATCTTGAAAACACTTCAAACAGAAATACGTAGCAATAATTTAAGCCTTAGGACATTCTGAACGCAAGTCTAGATTTTGCCTTACAATACATAATCATTTTTTTAAAAAATAGACCAATCGAAGCATTTTGACAAACAGGAAACCTAGAAGACTTTAAAGAGAATTTTTTCCTCGCTTCCTGGATCGTTTCTACAGCCTCTTGACAAAACCTTTCTCTTATGGAGACAGTTACACAGTTTCCAACACCCTTTTAGGACCAGTAGGTTGAAACTTCATGATCAAGGTAATGACACCAAGGAGAAATGTTCAGATTGCAAAAGTACATCAACGTGACGTGTTTGTTGTACTGCACCAGGACGTCCATAAAAGATCTTTAATGTCTTTGTAGAAACCAACAGGAAGCCTGTCTCAATTCCACGCCAGACGCCACATAAACGCGAATCAAGTCCATCAAATTGGCTACAGGTGATGTTAGACCCCTTTCCTCGCCGTTGACAACAATCAATAAAAAAGAGTCTAGACAGAAAGAGACATGTTTTGTGTCAGTCTCACCACTTGCCCTTCTCTTAATTTCTGCCTCTCAAAGCGCTTCTCCTCCTTGACAGCTCCTCCGCGTTACAGACGTGTCACAGTGGTTTCTGTGTAAATATCAATACAGATCAATGTCTAAATCGATGGAGCACAGTCTCATGCAGGGGACTGGAAATGAGAAGAGAGACCGCTTTTGCACAAATTTACAGGCTAAAAAAGCGAAGGGGCTGAAGGGGCCCAGGCTGTAATTAAACCCCAGTGATGGCAGTTTAATGAAGCAAAAATCAGGCGCTGCAAACACAGATCGAAGAAGCCTGAATGCAAAAAAACACGAAAAAATGACACCGGGAGGTTTTCGGAAACTTCCTGCAGCAGGCGCTTTTGTCCAATGTAACAGTCACTTGTTTTT
Source organism: Arapaima gigas (assembly GCA_900497675.1). Classification (NCBI taxonomy): domain Eukaryota; kingdom Metazoa; phylum Chordata; class Actinopteri; order Osteoglossiformes; family Osteoglossidae; genus Arapaima; species Arapaima gigas. The sequence continues at coordinate 1,599,062 of UFQX01000026.1, forward strand.
CTTACCCAAGCAGGCAGGCGGACCTACACATTTTCCTCACAAAAGGCAGATACGGTGACAACTTTTTTTTCACCTCTGAAAGATCCACAGATGATTCCCCCCCCCCCCTTTTTTTGCACTTCCTTGCTCCAATTTCCAGGAGCCCCGAGCAGGCAAGTTCAGGCCAGCCTTATCTGTCTTGTTAAACACCCAAAAGGATGAGTTCTTTCTCTTCTTTCTTTCTTGTAGACAAAAGCCTCGGTCGATAAACTAGTACTCTGGAATTAATTATCAAGCCCTTTAATTCAGGGTCGCTGTGATTAGCCCACAATGTAAAGATCTGAACATTAGCATAATATTTAGCTATCTTTTGCGAGCTGGGTCTCCTGGACCTAGTCTTTTTTTGCTGTTGAGGAACATACATCTGTACTCCTCAGGTACCCTGCGGTCCCAGGCTATGAATGTGATTTGAAGAAAATTAGATTTCTTCTCCACATAAAATACACTGATGACAGTTCGTTTTAGAGGATCATTATGCATGGTTTTTATATATCATTAACTGGCGCGATGCTGGGAGTGATATGATGTGTTAATATGGGCATTTAGCCCCATTATAAACTAAAGCTGAAATAAGCCCTCCGACTATGCTGCTGATTACCTCCATTTTATAAATTATTCCCCTTTCGAAACATTGCCTCTTTTATAGCAGGTGAGGCTTTCAACATCAGCATGGAGAAATTTGAGACAAATGGCACACACATACACAATAAGCGAAATCAGTGTTAAAAAATTGCCTGCCATTTTAAATGACAGCGTTGTCTGTTGGCTGCTGAATGGAGACACATTACAGCTCATGTATGCTGGAGAGGAACTGAAGGACATCCGGATGTAGGATCCCCACTGTGGCCTTCAAGTAAAGCTTCCAAAGCTCTGCATAGGCCCACATGAGCAGATGCAGAACCCCCCGTCCTCTACCAGGGTTCCACAACACCCATTGCCTGTGGTCCCAAGCAATGGGCTAGCCAGTCAATTGCTACTGCACACCAGGAGGTGCTCAACAGATATAATCTTCTGCCAGTGCCATCACTCCACTTCAGGCCATCACCAAAGCCAGTCTGGAGGTTCCCCCGATTACAGCACAACAAACTGGTAAGAGTTTAATTTAAATAACTCATATCAGCTTAAGAACATACTGTAAGTAATGAATACAAATGCACACGGATGGAGAAACATTTGTATGGGAGCTTAAACTTTTGTAGGTGGGAGACGAGTATGTCAACTCTTCTGTGATTTTTCCCCCCCAAAAAAGATTTTTTTTTCTGAGCAGGGAAATCATAAGCAGCATAAATAGCTGAAAATGTTTTCTTTGTACAGCAGTGATTGAAAACCAAAGAATATCACATCTTTGATTTGAACACATCATACGTAAGTGTAGGTCATTCAAACATACGTGATTTTTGTTGTTTAAAAATGTATCATAAAACCTAACAGCAAATTGCAAGGATTCTTCTACTATGTACAGATTTCTGTCTTTCAGCCTCTTGCAGAGTGAAAAGCAATGTTTCTGATCAGCGATAAGACCTTGAACTGTAAACAGGAATAGAGAATAGCTACAGTAGTGAACAGCAAAAGGAGTTCCATGGGTGGCCCCTGTGGTGTCTTTGCTCAAGGTGCTCAAACTGAATTACACAAGTCAGTCAGTGTGAATGTGTAACATTCAGGGTTGCTTTTAACAAAAACCAAAGAATAAGAAGTTAGTAAATGTATTAAACTGAAGTAATAGTTGTAGCAGAGTAAAGCATCAGTAATGATGCAGATTTCCAAAAATATGCTTTCAACTTTGCTTTGAGACTATATTTTATTGCTACAGAATCAAAATAGGATGCTATTAAAATCTGAATCTTGTTACATTTCACATTCAAGACCACAGGCCACATTTCAGCCTAAAAGTAGAAGACCGGTTCAAGAAAGTAATATCTGAACAACGTGTGCTCAACACTGAGCTCCCGCCTTACTTGTTCCAGCTGCAGTAGTAAATGGTACACAGGCTTCCTTTTCATAAAGAGTAATAACTTTGTTACCGAGACCCGGTTTAAGCGGCTCCTTGCTGTGGAGTGGAACAACAGGAGACACAGTCACCATTTGACAAAGAGGATCCAAGACTGCTAGTGCTGGAAAGACTCATGTCACAGAGGCTTAAGGCTTCTAATAAGACATTACAGAGAATAGAGGCATACAGGGGCCTTAGGGCTAATGAGCTTTCGCGGGTTCTCAGTGTGGCCCTTCTGTATAGAAAAACCCTTGTGTGAACACTGGATAAGATCGTGTGTTGAAAATTCAGAAAAACAAAAGAAACAGACCTTGTTCTTAGTTCTGTAATCTCCGGATGTGTAGCCCCCATGCAAAGAGGCACTGAGGTCATCAGTAATACGTGTGCTTAAGTAAGACGTTTTGTGCTGTACTTTTTCATTTGATATGCAAAACATGTCCCCTGCTTGGGTCAGGTCAGTTCTGTGATGGACTAAAATGTAATATATGTTTTATCCTAAGTTTTGGCCCAAAATAAATGAATATTTCCCTTTGCTTTATTAGCAATCCCAATGAATAAACAAATAAATGTAATATTTCTGTTTTTCTGCTGACGTTCGTGGATGTTGGTTTTTTGATACTGCATCGTGCCTGTTTTGCTTCATAGAAATGAACGACGGTTCACACATGTCCAGGCAAGAGAGGACTAACTAAACAGCTGTTTTGGATTTAGCCCCCTGGATACTGTAGAGCAGCACTTCATCACTCTTCCTCAGCCTGTTTCAAATAGTAACTGACAGGCTCCCACACATAAGAAAAAATAAAGAATCCAACTGTCTGCTCCCTCATAATAATCACGTAATTTATAAAAGTCTCTAAAGTTTGTAATGTTTGACTAAAGCAGATGACTGATTTGTTCCAGGATGAATCAGTCAAAACTAAAAGTAGTTTGATCTCATTGGTGACTAACTTGTCAGAGGGTTAGCAACAGTCATTGTTTTGTTTATTTTAGTTGTGTGTCTTTTTCGAATGATGTGGCAAATGATGACAAGAAGCTGCTTCCAGTGTATTATTTAAAGCTACACTGTAATCTCTTCGTAAGTGCTCTTTCGAAGTCTGACCCTGTCACAGCTAGAACTTAAAAAATGGGTCTATTATATGTGCACCCTTCTGACATGGAAATTATGGAGCATATTTGTGCACATGTGTACATTAAAGCTTCCATGCATCTGTGGGCTTTCCAGGCTTGTGAAGCTCAGAATATTATCTCCATCACATCTTCGAAGCAGCTCCTCCTTCCCTCACTTTCTTTGTTTAGAGCGATGAGTCTGGGGCTCATGTGAAATGCCAGGTTGACGTCGCTGGAGAAGGCAGAAAGTTATTTATTCTCCCAGCAGGTGTGATACGTCTGCCCATTGTCCCATCACATGCTCCCTCGCCTCGCAGGGACACTCTTCCCAACCCGGATGAACACTCACAACAAAAAGGTGAAAATTAGTGCAAATTGCAGTTGCTCCACTGCCCCCCCCCCATAACACACACTCACGCACACACACGCACACACACACACACACACACACACACACACACGCACGCACAGACACAACCAGCCACCCCCAGACTCACCCTTTGGTAATTTAAACACCTTTTGTTTGGTGGAACACTATTCGAAAGAGGAAGCGGCCACGTTATTTGCAGTCCAGTAACAGCTTAGTTTTTTCTACCTTACAAGTGGAGACGGGGTGAGATCAGCCTCCTCAAACTCATATACAGGTGTTAATTTAGTATTGATTTTTTTTTTCCACCCAAAGATTCAGATTTTCATTATGATTCGGTTCAAGTCAAAACATGATCCTAACAAAAGAATTTATCAGCCTGTGAGGCCTACACAGTGAGAATCATGTCTCAGTACATAAAAACCAACATTGTCATGTGGTTTCCAAATAAGTCAAAGTAGAAGGCTGAGCAGAATAATAAAGTAAAAATAATTACTGAACCCTTAAACCCAATTTACATTTAAAATCCCTGAAACGTTTTGACTTGAGTCAACTTCTTTTAGATTCTGAAGACCACCACAGTGTAGCAAAAACACGGACGAGCCTTTCTGTCCTGACATGACGTATAAATAATAAACAAGACAATATGGGACCTATGTCTTTACTGGCAACATGTCAAAAGGCAGGTTTCAATCTGTAAGCGAAAAAGCACGGGAACAAAGTGTTTTGAATTTAATGTTCACCCACCAAGGCTTGGGACTGACATGGTATGTTCTGGAGATTAGGGGGATTTTTTTAAAGTATGATTCTATATCCTCCTAAAACAAGACAACTGTCAGTCTTTCTGACCTCCTGCTACGGGGTTTTGGCCTCCATGTGGTGTCCACAGAGTTTGTACCTGAGTTAATCTTATTCCTTCCCCTCAGACCCCTGGTTCTCCCCCTGTACCATGAAGAGTGTGACTTCCCACACACTTGCACCTTTGGCAAAAGCCCACAGGCACAAGATAGCTTCTTTTATATGTCATCCCTGCACAAAATTATTTCCTCGCAGTTTGTGCGGTATTCCTTGGTAGGGTTTTTGGCTTATCCGCAGGTTGTTCAGCTGCACGAGGACAGGTATCAAATAGACACAAAATGGAAAACATTTCATCCCCAAGGAAAACCAAACCAAACCAAATATGAGAATGACAACATTATGCTGTTAAATGGTAGAAGTCTCTGTGTTCTCCTAACATGTCACATACATCTGTATTTATGTTCTTTATGAGTATAGGCCACAGGACAATGGAGGGTGTGGGTGTGTCTGTGTGTGTGTGTGTGTGTGTGTGTGTGTGTGTGTACAGTAAAATCCGTCCACTTTGTCTAGAGTGTCTTTGAAATGACCCAAACAATTGAGGTCCATAATGTGAGGGGAGTAGTTAGTCCTGGAACTGTGTTTATCTCTTCTTTTCATTTGCTGTTACCCCAGAGGCCTGGACGGGAGATAAGTCTATATGTACAGCAGTGTATAGTGCATGCATCTCTACTTTGCTTTATTATTATTATTATTATTATTATTATCAATGTTGCTGTTGTTATTGTTGTTGTTGTTGAGGATGACAACAAAAACAGTGATAATATAATAATGATCATCATCTGTGAATTTAACGTGTACATACATATGTGTCTTACAACAGGTTGCTTTATCTTGGCTGATGCTTACATTGCCGTTATTTTGCCTTTTTCATTTTATCACAAACTCTACATTTCTTACAGTTCTCCAGTAAGGATCACAAAATTTTTGAGTGAAATGAAACTGCCCTACTACTGAAAGACTGAAAAAATTTAATTATTTAAATGTTATTGTTATTGTGACATTTTTCACTGCGCAATGGAATTAATTCTGTTCATAAGCAGCCCTGTTCTATGCATGATGATGTTTAAACCTCTAATGATGAATGGACTTCACACAAAAGGATGGGGAAGAAATTGTTATAAAAGTTAGCAGCACACTTAACTGGGTTTGATGGAAAGACAGTGAACGGGAGACGCCAAGCCCATTGACATTATGGCTGATAATTCACTACAGAAAGTGCAGTGATTGCGGACATGATCCAATAATATCTCCACTATATTGCTGCAGTCCAGCATGTAAACAAGACAGTAAATTCCAAGTTTTTTTTCCCTCTTTTCCTCCTCTTCAATACTTTTCTTCTATGTAATCAAAGCTGAGGTTAAGTTCTTTTTCAGCTCAAGTGAATTTACAAAAGCAATTTGTGAAATGCCAGCATTCGTGGATGGCTCTGAGTTCCTCACTTTTCATAAATTAGAGAGGGTCTTCCAGAGGCTCAGACTCCCCTGGGATGTCAGAAGGTGCTGAAAATTTATTCCTTAAACTGAGGTGAAAATCCTAATTTATTAAGCATTGATCACGATGAAATGACAGTAAGTGCTACAACATTTAGTGAGAAGTAACTGACAAATTGACATACAATTTTCTTGCATTTTAGCTTTTAAATGGCTAAAGTACACAAGAAAAGACTGTAAAAATATTACCAGCTATGAGACAATGAGAGACCCCAAAATCCATCAGAGCCATTACACGTTCAACTTGACATAGCTAAATTACCTTAATGTCTTAAATAACGGACATTACCCGTTTGACTTGACATAGCTAAATTACCTTAATGTCTTAAATAACGGACATTCTGGGCCATAATAATGCATTTGGTGAGTGTTTCTTACTTTTTGACATAAATTACATTGTTTTATTTGATTTTTTAAATGTATCTGGTAATGGGAGATGCATTATGCACAGTGAAATGCCATTACATGGTGTTAGTAGCAAGTACCTGAGCATATATTTGAGTAAATGCGCCTAATCTGGGGAGGCTTAATCTAATTTTTATCAACAATCCCTATGTTCGGTGCTGTGAGCCGAATGCTAATGTGACCTCATTAATCTATTACCCGCCTGAGAGGCGCAGAGTGGACCCCGCGTACCGGAATAAATAATGCATTATTTTCTTCTGCTGTAGACCTCTGCAGCTCTCCACCTCAAGGGCAATTAAAAGGGGTTAGTTTGTGTCAGGAAGGAAGTCATGCCACGAAGAAATGGAGGCACCAGGAGCCGAGAGGAGCTGCTGATAGTCAGTGCCACTTAACTCCGGCAAGACCTTATTAATAACAGCTGAAACACACGCCGGCTCCTTTCCTGCTCTGACCTAAAGACTTGTGTTTCTCCTCCTGGGATTTTTGTCCCCTTTTGCCTTTTTTATTGGGTTTCCAGGTTGTGCCACAAAGATAGTATTGCAATAAGCCTGCTTTTTTTTTGTTTTTGTGGTGCGGGATACATGGCAGCATGCTAGCTGTGAAATGATGTTTTGCTCAGTGTCCTTGGCTTCTGGTACTTTCTCACTGAGCAAGCCATGGCTTCAGCAGCTTAATAAGCAGAGCTCTGGTTTAAACCAGGCGTCGGGCCATATGAGAACTAGGGTGGCACCAATCCACAAGACTGCTGGCCCACCCACCTCAAAAGGTTTGGACTTAAAGAGGCGAAAAAAAATTAGCACAGATCAGTTTTGTTGCAAGCAAATGAAAGGGAAGACATGTAAATGTCTTCAGAAATGTGTTTTCCCTGCATTTGATTGATACGATTGGTTAGGTTAGAGCTATGGTAACTGGTAACTAGTCATCTTGTTTCCCACTTCCCGTCAATCTTTTCCTCTCAGTTCTGATCAAACTGATCTACGGCAAGATGCGATTATGGCCAAGCAGAGCCCTTTAACAAGCTAGCATAAAGGATAGAGCTAGAAGAAAGTCGTGCTCCATTTCTCATCAAAATACAAGTACGAGGAGCTGCGATTGAAATAACCAGCAGGCAGACATCCTCCTTGGGATGTCCGACTCCTTTCAGTGAAGAACGTGCAAACCCTTCTTCTGATTTTTCGTCACTAGATGAGCCGCCTACACATCCCAAATTAAGCAAATTCCCTCATGTTGCAAAGAATGGAAAGTCCCAATATTTTTCAGCCAAGAACTACAAGCAGTTTACTTTTGTGCACTAAAATCTGAGAACAGGTCTGTAACAGTGGGAGGAGGCTGTGTCTCCAGGATCGCGGGTGCAAATCCAGGCCCAGATCCGTCCTCGTGCCTGTTTGGTTTGGCCTGTATAGAAAATAAATACATCAAAATCTACGCAGCTCCATCTTTACTAAAGTGTCATTTTTAGATGCGTTAGCTCAGCTGCCAATATTGGCAATGAACAAGTGCATTTAATGGATTTCATTGTATCACAAGTGACTGCATTATTTATATGTTTTTCATTTATTTTTTATCATATGAACTTTTTCAAAAAAAAAAAAAAATCTGTTCAAAAACAGAATATCCAACTAGTGTCCCGCACTAAATACACGTCTGCAAGTATTTTGATGATCCTTGCAGAGAAAAATCATCAGCAAAGGGCTAAACAGCTGAAGGTATTGAGAGCCGAATCTGGGACTGTTAAATAATAAAACACTCGTGCTTCTTTTCCCCATCAGAGATGCTGACGAAAAAAAAAAACACAGGATGTTAAGGGGGAAAACTTTGAATGGTTTTAACTGTGCTGTCTTTTATGTGCCTTTTTTCTTCAAAAGTGCAATTACTTTTCTAGCAAAACACCAGCATCTAGTTATCGTGGGGTGCTGTCGCCTCTTGAGAATATGAGCAATAATCTGCTTAAAAACTGAAAGAAGTCTGCACAACAACTTTGTTTCCCCATTGAAGGATTCGAGAATCAGTTTGAGCTGCTCTTCTGTGTTCTGAGTTTTAGTTATCGTCGGGACTTTTCTGTTTGCAAACTTTAGCTACTATCTTTTGTGACTACATGCAGACCTCAGCACACTGCTGTAGCAATTATTGTATTTTCCTTGTCTATACATGCACTATATCACAGCTTTTCAGCATGTGAGGAAAAAAGTTTAAAGAATTAAAAGGAACTCTTGTTTAAGCCAAATAACATTCTGTACTAAAGTGGAACTAACCTGTATTTATAATCACTTTTGAATCACGTGATATATATTGTCATATATTTTGTATAATTAAGTGATACGCATAAATTTTATGTTCAAACCAGTTGTATCGTCAACTTACTCAACTTATATTCAACTGATACTCAAATTATGAGTAATGGTTATTAATTATCCAACTTTCTCAGTGTGAAATGTCCGTGTCCATGACGACAGAGAGACACCTTAATGTAGGACCTTACTGGCAGACACTGAAACACCAGTAGGTGGACCAATGGCATTCTGGGGAACCAGGGGCCAAACAGCTTCTTAGGTGGAAGAACAAGTGATTGCAACCCGAAGGAGACTGTTGGAGTCAAAGACCAAGCCAGATCAGGACTCCACATGGTCCCCAGGGTGCCTTCGGGTAAAATTGAAATGTATTAATAGGCACTGAAAGGACCTGCATTGTCACTGGTTTCTGACTCTTAAGGACACAGCTGTGCAAGTGAACACAAGGCCATCTGAGGTCCCTCAGCATGGTACTCACCTTACCCCACCACACCACAAAAACACAGAAAACCCTCCAACAGTGCTGGAATTCTACACACTATATATATGTATGAACATTTATGATCCATTTCTCATTTCTCTATATATAGACATATGACTAGACTTCTTTCCATTGTGTTACATATGTTACACATTTCCCTGCTTTTTCTCCTGAGCCTTCTAAAAATGTGATAAATGCACCATGTTCCATGTTATACATATTTTTTTTCTGTGAATGTTTCTGAAAGTTCCTCAAAAATTCAACACTGCCAGCCATTTGAATTGATTTTGAACATTCAGATTTAAATTAAATTGATATCAATTTGGTCATGAGCAAAAAATGTCAAAAAGTCCGGCACTATAATTTAATCTTTTCAGATAATTCAAATGAATGGCCATCATATTGTCAGTTGTAACATTGCTTAATCTTATTCGTTTTATCAAAATATAAAATTATATATCTACCATAAATAAGCACCCAACACTTATTCTCTTTCAATAACCGTGCTAAGCACAATTTGAACTGAAATTTTTGTTAAAATATCACTGTAAGGACACCACCGATGGCAGCAGCCCACAATGTCTTTGACCTATAAGAGAATAAATTCTTTCTTTTCTTTTAGATGAGACAATATATCTGAATAACATTAAAGGGGATGATTTCAAAGCTTTTTTGTACATTTCCTTAATTTGCTTGACTTGCTAACTTGAAAGTTCCCCCAGCTAATTTAGCAGTAGTGTTAAAATATTAATTTCATTTATCTTCCTGATAAGTGCATGAAGTCTTGCCGAACTGCCATTGCTGCTTGTTCATAATTATTTTCTGAAGAAAGACAATTGCAGCGTTCTCTGGAGCTAAAGTTTTGTGCCCTATCCTATCCGATTACACACATCATGAAAGAGTCCTTTTTTAAAAAAGAAACCAATACTTATCCACTGTGTTATGACAGGCACTATTAAGGCTCATTTGTACCTGAATGAAAGGGAGCCTGTTTTACATTTCACACCCTGGCTTTCTGGAGGTCTTCTGTGTATGTCTGTGGGAGATGATGTTCTCCCAGGACCCAGTCTCAGGGCTCTTATTGCAATTCACATAGACAGCGAAGACCAGAGAAAACGGCAAGGTCGAAGTAAATGATTTGAAAAATCCGAAATTGGAAGTTAAATTGTGTTTCTCGGAGGAAAAAAAAATTGCAAAGCACCGGGCCGATACGCCAGCTGAAAACATTACGGGGGCTGACTGGTTATTGCAATGAATTCTAGGGTCAAGGGTTCCCAAGCGGATGCATTTAGAGGGGTTGAGTGCCCAAGAAGCTTCTAGATCAGCTGTCCTGCAGACGCCCCAGCCAAGCATCACCACTGATGTCAGCCTCTCTGAATGAAGGAAAAAAAAACTCATCCACCTACAGCAGCCAATTCTAGTTTCCCTGTTTAACAGCCATGGAGGCAGAAGGAGCCACGCTGGAGGAATCATGACCGGCTTTGACTAACCTGTGTGGTGCTACGAGAAGCTGAACTGACACCCAGCACATGAGAACTGTGGCACACTTCCCCTGTCTACTGCAAAGACTTTTTTTTATTAAAATTTGCCTCTAATAGAGCGATATATAAAGAATAATTTATTTTTAAGATGAATTCATTTTCTTAATGGCCACAGAATTCAGGTAATTTTCAATATAATAAGATTTCCCCGTCGCTTTACTTTTGTGTTTGTCCGGGGGATAATTTGAGGACCCAAATGTCACGATTTTGAGGCTTTCTTCCCGCACAGAGAGGGCCTTCCCAGCCACATTAAGTGCTGACAGGGGGAGGGAACCGCATTGTATTCGGCAGCTGACTTTCACGTTATTATTATCATTTTCAAGGCATCAAAGGTTTTTTCCATCCAAGCTTAAAAAGATGAAAGTTTGCCTTTGTTCCAAGCCTGGCTACATTACTGCTCTGCATTAGACTCCGTTTTATCTGTGAAATTACCTTTTAGATTTTTTTCATTCTCTACTGAGAGAGCAATCTACATCGTAACAGCACTTCTCACCTTTTATCACATTACATTATATATTTCCTTAAAAAGAGACACATCTTTTTCAAGTTTATATAATATTAGATGAGACACACTGTTGTCTTTGTGGAGACTCATTCTGATGGAAAATGTCGACTTGTTTGTTCGTCTATCAAAAAACTATAAATATGCACAGGTTTAAATGTGTTTTTGTCTCGGCGACTTCTTACACTATCATCCCATTCTCGGCTTTGAACATCAAGTGATTCTCACGTGACACAGAATCCTGAAGAATAATAAAACAAAACAAAAAAAAATGGCTTACAGTTTCCGTTCAGCAGTTCTTTTTTCTGCATGCACTCATTCCTGACAGAAATATAACCTTTTGTCTTCATTTGCTCTTCCAGTATTTATCTACTGTCATTGCTTTTTTAGTATTTCCTCATGAATTTGCTTACTGACAATAATAGTGCGATCATCTCCTGACTTTCGGGCATTTTATTTGCTCATGAACAAATGAATTCATTGCGGACTGTGATTTATCAGATTATAAACATGTGGCATTATCAAACGCTGAAATGACCTACACTGCATTATTCCCCAGGCAAGTTTATTTTCAGCATGTATACATTTTGAACGCTTTTTGACTTGCATTAACAAATGCACAAGAGAACTTTGATGTGAGCCCTTAAAAATAAGTTAAGAAGAAAAATAACTTGGGTTTCTTCTCTTGTACAGCTTCATTAATTGCTCTTTATCCATTTATAATTTTAAATTAAGATGTAAATTGACCATTTAACATTTAATATAGGATTCGGAAATGTCTTCTGTCAGACTCAATTAATCTGCTTCTTTATGGAAGGGATTTTCAAGACACATAAGGAGAACCAATAAAGACATTCTTCGAATGAGGGTTTTTTTTTTCCCTTTCTGTCACTATTGAGTAAAATTCCTCACTGAAAAAAATCTCTGGCATGTTCAAATGACTTTTCTCTTACCTGTAATATTAAAATCCATAAATGTTTTGTAATTATGTCTATTCACTGCCTTTGCATATGCAAACATTTTAACATCTCACAGTGCTTTCCATTGTTGTGCCTTGATTCTCAAAGCTTTAGCAGGAGCATTAGGAGGGGGAAAAAAGGTAGAAAGGAAAAGATGGAATTTCGAGAGGCAAGATGAATGACATGGGTGGAAGAAGCGGTACCATAATCCCTCCTTAAAGAAAATACTCTGCCATGCTGAAGCACAAGCCAGAGTCTGGGAGAGTGAAGATGTGTGAAAAGAGGAGATACAATCGTGCCTCAGGCATGTATGACAATGCAGCGGAAGCCCAAAATATACCGTGCCAATTATCTGTACATTTGGGATGAAGAGGTCAGTGAACTTCCACATTCTGTAAAGTTGTTTTAAGAGCTCTCAGCCCTCTTGGTAGCCTCCATGCAGCAGATATGGGCTATTTACTGTCAAAGGGTTTAAACTGAGCTGTCCAACACTTTGACAGCCCTTCGTTTAGTGATTGAGAGCAAGTACTACTATAAATTCAATTTGAAGATCGTAACTATCTTTGAATAAGTGCACTGCTACATATTCTGTAGTGACTGTTGCAAGATGAGACCTCAACAGTGTGGAGGTGAGAGAGCATCTTACTCAGTAAGATGAAGCCAGAGAATCCACCACTGAAAAGAGCAGTGCATGGAAAAATGTTTCACTGCAGGTGTGTATTTCTGTGTCCAGCGACTCCCAAGAACCAAAAACGTCAAAATACTGTCATTGTATGCAACACAATATTTTAATCTCCCTACCTTCTTGATAGCAGAAACAAATGAGAATAAAATCCCCATCACAGGTCTGCTTGAATTCTGCCCAAAAGTATAATTAATGACTAGAAAAAACTTTTAGGAGGCATTAAGTAATTTTGTTTTTCTCTCAGGATCAAGTTCACTTGAATTAATTTTTGCTTTTACAACATGGTAGCATATTAATGTTTCTGTGCTTTTGTGTATTTCTACTTAACACGTGATAACACACAGTAGTGCGTGCTTCACAGATGTAATGCAGAGTTTCATATTTTATATATAATAAAAGGAGGCAGCAGTTAGTGGTTAGAGATGTTCTCCTGCAAGGCAAGGGTTCAGGCTTGAGTCCCTGCTGCTGCTATAGAACCATCAAACAAAGTACTTATTATGAACTGATGCAGTATGAGTATCGAGCTGTGTAAATGGGTAAACCATTCTAAATCACATATACCATACCCTAGTTTGTAAGCCGGAAAAAAGCATTGGCTAAAGGTACAACTATAAACCTATTTTATATTTTGTACTTTACATACACAGATAGGATTTGGTGCTTTAAATGTAGAAACATATAGATTATTCTGAGCTTTACATATGATAATATACACAGTAGTGTTCAGCAGGTTTGAGTCTGTGTGAACAGTATAAAACAAAAGAAAAGTCTTAACAATATTTCCCATGATTTTGTTGCTAATGTGGATTTGTTTGTTCTATGAAATCCTTTAATAATCTGCACAATTTCGATAACAGAAGAAAAAGGCCGCAAAACTCTGAGCGGCAGTACACCAGGAGTGTTGACAAAGAGTTCCCAACAGTACCGAACGACTGCAGTAAATAATAAGCATCTGGCAGCATTTAAGCACATTTCTTGCTGCGTTATTTAGCTTTCAGTTGTGCAAAATGTACCACATTTCATTTAAATACATAATATGGGTCACAAAACCTGCCTACAGCATCTTAAAAAGAAAACTGTATTTGTGTGCAATAAAATATTTTACATTTATGTCACTGTAATTTTTTTCTGAAGGCATATTAAATCAACTGTACATCCAGCATTTTCTTTAGTGCTCTTTATGATTGATTTTCGTCCTTCAGGGATAACATCACTTTAGATAACAGTATGTAGACCTCCATTAACCTACACATGTCCAAAGCACTCGAGTATATCTGCATTTGCATTCCTCTATAGTTTGATAATCAGCAGAAGCAATTTGACTGGCTTCATTTCAAAAGGCAGGCAAGCTTTATGCTAGGAACATATACCTTCAAAGAGCTCGGACTAAACAAGTCGTGTCCCTTTGGAGGCAACATAATTGCCTTCCGTTAAAGATATTGGGTAATTAAGAAAAAATAGTCAAGCAAGAGTTTGCTACCTTTTTCATGGTGAATGTTTTCATTTTTTCATGCATTAGTCTTCAAGCTTCAGTGCGCACACATACACACACAAAGTACATGCATTACATATAGTTGCAATTTTGAGAAACGATTTTATTTCAAGTTGCATATTAAAGTTGTAATACACTGTTTTGTTAATCCTTGTTTAAATGACTCTAAACGATCTTCAACATAGTTTTCAAGAATAGAATATAATCGTGTTTATTTTCTTGGTCAGATATGAGTTTACATTTAAGATTATATGAGCCTGAAGATCAATATGTCAAAAGAATGATGCACATTCACTTTAAAAACGAGGCCCGGAAGTTTGATGATACGGTGCAGTATTTTTGTTCTTCCCAGGACTGCATTCTTCTGGACTGAAACTGATGTTGTCTTATCAGGGATCTGATGGAGCCACTCCTCCAGCTTGGGGGTCACAGCCCCAAGTGCTGCTATGACCAATGGGCCTACCTTAGGTTTCACATTCAACATTCTCTCCAGTTCCTCTCTCAGTACCTGGTATTTCTCCAGCTTTTCATATTCCTTTTTCTCGGTATTTCTATCACTAGGAATTGCCCCGTCTTTCACCACCGCTGTTGTTTTCTCCTCCTTGTCTATTACCACTGTATCTGATTGGTTGGCCTGTACCTGTTTGTCTGTCTGGATGTGAAAGTCCCACAGAATCTTAGCTCTGTTGTTCTCCACTGCTCTCTGTGGTACCTCCCAGTTCTTCTATCCTTTTGTTGAGGGATCTTTTACATTTGGGCCTTCCAGTCCTTAAGTATGTCTAACATCGAAAATAATACGGTGATTGTAACATTAAAATGTAATTGTCCTTTGCAGTGAATGAATAGTGATTTCAATAAATATTTTAGCATTTTCATGCATTTTATTTGAAACACTACTAATAATTACTGTAAAATATTCATGTATTCATGTTCGATATCACTTTTGAAAATATTTATTCATTTAAATAAGATCCAACCTGTCATTTGTGCAGGAAAGATGCACATATTTTTGGCAATTAGACATGCCTTAGTTTTGTTATATTAAATTTTAATGATGTGTTTTTTTCATAAAATATGAATCTCTACAGTAATTTGAAGCATCTTGCTTTTCCTAAGGCCCTTTGCAGTTACATAAGAGGATCAAACATTTCATAAATATGTACACTTGAAACAGTTTGTAGTCACATCAGTGAACTGACTTCAAAGTAGCCCTTACTCACGATGAAATTCATCTTAAGTTCAAGAGTTTGAAGGGCTTGGGTTTGTGGCTGGAAACATCCATTGTGAGAAATGTGAGCTCTATACACTGTGGTGTTTACTCATCACGGATGCTGTCACAGAGACCGGAAGGATGCTTTAGCATCACAATCCTTCCCCAGCCACAACAAAACATAATCCGTGTTTGCTATAGATGTGGTAGCTACCAGTGAAAAGAATGACCCCATTTCCATGTCAATCACACCTTTGAACCACCTCTACTTCTGAGTTGCACCACTTCAGCCACCAGTGATCCCCATCGGCTGTATTGGCTTTAACCACCCTAACATCCTGCCCCCAAGGTGCCACCCCACTGGAAGTCAGTCGTGATGCTGGCAGTGTATTTGGTCCTGTTCTATGGAACGTATGTAGAAATTAGGTTACAACTGTGTGTTGGGCCATGGGAATTTAATGGGGTGTTTATAATATTCTTACACACAGAAAGACGCACTCTTCCTAAGTCCTCATCCCCTGTGCTATTACTAACAACTTCGCCATGTTAAGCAGCAGCAATGGAAACGTGTATTCCCAATTAGCTCTGGGTTTACTTTGGCTCCAACTGTTTGCTCTAAAAATAATTGTGAGAGAAAATAACAGAAATACCACTTTGTAATTATTGGTTGCTTGAAAGGCCCATTACAGACGGCTGAGGTTCTAGACACTGGCCTTCACCACAGGGTCCCTGGTTTCTGTTGTGTCTGGTCCTGAGCCCAGAGGAAGCATGTGACTGAGCCTCAGCACTAGTAATTATTTTCTAGAGTTACCAAATAATGTGGAATACTTCATGTTTATTTAGAACATTCTGGGCCTTTTTTTATTTCTGGCCACTGCACACTGGCATTTAACAAAGCAACTTCATCTGTTTCTCCACCTTTCCTGCTCACCACCCCTCCCCCACTCCTTTGGTCAGGACCCGTGTTGTCCATCCTACCCACGTGATTTGGTGACATTCATGACAGTATGTGATGTAGTAGTGAGGTCGGTTGCCTTGCACTTGAAGGATGTGGGTTCCTATCCCAACTCATGGTGTTGAACCCTTGTTTAAGATAATTACCCTGAAATGTAGGTTCATAGCCTGGTGCCCAGGGATTCTTGTGAAAAGGCTCCTTGACCAGGATTAAGCGCCAAGTAAGGCAGGACGGATTGATGACACAGTGAAAAATGCTCAGCTGACTGCAATTCACTGTAAGTCATTTAGTATACAAAATTAATGACGTAAGTCACTTTCGAGAAAGATATAGCTAAACGAATAAATAACAGTCATTTATCTGTATCTAACAGGGTGTGTTTCAGTGTATTAGTGTTCAGACTTCTTGTGCTGTCCTTATAATGGAGCTCGGCTATGTAGACCACCCAGACTGATTATATAGTCCTCATTGTTTCATGGACATTGGTTACTCTCTTGTTAATAATGTCCAAGTGCACCAAAACAATTATTCAAACACTCAACAAGGAGCGCGCCGTTTATCATGCTAATCTTTTGATAAAGATGAAGAAAACTTGACGCACACTCAGCAAATTGATTAATAAAATAAAATGCTTTTTTCTTTAATTACACGCATTGCAGCTCCGGTTCCTGCAGCCTTTTATTAGAGTTTTGATAAATTTATATTAAACTTGGCAGCGGTGCATTCATCAGTGCTCCAAAGTAGGCTCTTTTTGGGGGCTCTCTAATGCTGCCCCCCACAGATGCTTCCCAGAACATTTATCACTCGGTAATTATACACTCTTTTGAAGGGGCCGCACTCTCCAGTTCCATCAATTATTTTCACCTGTTAATTTATCCCATGTGAGGTAATAACCCTGGTGTTATAACAAATGTGTGGACGCTTGCGTCTCGCAATTAAAAGCAGCAGGGGGTCCCCATTTTGATCGTCCAGATTTTGACATCCATTACAGGGAGCCATCCCAGCCGGGGCCTGATGACAGATGCCGTCCCAATGCCTTTCGCTAACTAACCACCCGTCCCGCAAAAATAATTGTGTCCTCGGAAGCCCTGCAGCTGCGCGTTATCTCATAGTTGCTAACCACTCGGTAAAAAAGGTGGGGGGGGTACGTGATGACTGAATGACTCAGAGCTGGTTTTACATCACAAAAACCACAGCGCTCGGTCCACAAGTTGCCAATCAGAGCAGAGTGTCTGGGGCTGTGCGGAGAGACGCCTTTCTCCTGTTAGCGATTCCCAGGGGATCCTGGGAAGGAAGAGTGGGTCAGGGAGGGGAGGTTGCCAAGTGGGTGGGGAGTGTGACAGAACAGAAGAAAACAGTGGTTAATTGTTCATAAGGGCTTTTCCCCAGTAACAAAACTATGTGGCACCTTGACAAGATACAAGCAGGTCCCAAAACAGAGCCTCCAGTTTGTCATGTTGTACATAATGTCTGCTTAGTGCCATTCCTCACGTCGTTCACACATGGCAGAGGGTGCAAACACAATATACATGTGCGACTCGTGCTTCTTAACAACATCTAATTCTGCGTATCAGAATGTGGGAACAGGTTTCAGGCCATGCATTGCCACCTAATGTAGAAAGTTTTTCACCAGGAACAATCGATGAAAAGGCAGACGTACAAACAAATGGCTTTAATACCTGGTAGAAACTAAAAATTCCCATTCAAATAGACATAAACAGTATCGTCAACTAGGGCTGGCACAGTCGGTTGTGCCAGACTATACGTACCGCACCTTTTGGTCACCTGGGCAACTGTGTTTGAGTTGGTTTGTAATGTTGTCCTCCAGTGGTCCATTGAGTTCTTGATAAAGGTTTTTAGTGTCCTATTGTTATTCTCTCTCACAATTATTTTTAGAGCAAACAGTTGGATCCTTGTATTGTGTTAGGCATTCTACAACCCCAACTCGGAAAAAGTTGGGACGGTATGGAAAATACAAATAAAAACACAAAGCGGTCATATCAAAATTCACTTTGATTTGTAATCCATCACAAACAGTAAACAAGCAAGATATTTAATGTTTATTCTGGACAGCTTCATTTTTTTGTTAATATACATCCATTCTTGCCGTTGAGGGCCTGCAGCAGATTCCAAACAAAGTTCGGATGGGGCGATTTGGGGACAATAATGAGTTAAAAAAGAAAATAATGATGTGAGTAGAAACAGACTATTTTCAACAGGCGATTCTAATCATGCTTTGGTATAAAAGCTGCATCCAGGGTGGGTCTAGTCCTTTAGCTTCTGTGTTGTAGAAAAGCAGGTTATCGAGTTGCACTTGGA
Organism: Arapaima gigas; assembly: GCA_900497675.1. NCBI lineage: Eukaryota > Metazoa > Chordata > Actinopteri > Osteoglossiformes > Osteoglossidae > Arapaima > Arapaima gigas. The sequence goes on from UFQX01000026.1 coordinate 1,617,750, forward strand.
TGGTGGTTGTCCCTTGCTTTCATAACTAGTACTGTCCTTCCATCGGTTAGCAGTCAGGATGGGAACTTGTTAGCAGCTGGTTCATGGGTACAGCTAGGTGGTTATGTAGAACCACAAGTTTCTTTAGCCAGTATGCATGGGTTATGTCAGACCCTGGTCTGCTGGTTCTTCATGTTGTGTGACCCAGTGGTGACTGGTTCCTGCTCTGGGCGACTATAGCCCTCTGACTTCAGGTCTCAGCCACAGTGTGCTGGTGCTGTGGGATGATTCCATCTCCCTTATGTTCTTACAGTACTGTTCTGTGGCTGATTTTTTTTTTTTTATTCCACTGCAGTTGAGAATGCACTTCAGATCTTATTTGGAGAAGAGAGCATTTATTATTATGGCATCTGCTTTTTTGTGTATCTCTGCAGCCTTGCTGCTAGTGCAGTTAGCCTGTGTTCAACAGACTACATGGCCTTAGTTATGGACATACTACTTAACTTCATCAGTAGTCAGAACCTGTTCGTTATAAGGATACACTTCTGTACTTCAGTCAACTTCCTTCTGGGTTTTATTTAGCTTGGCTTCCAGTGTTTGATTCCATGCATACAGTGGTCATAGAAAGTTTGTGAACCCTTAATTTTCAGAGTTTTTACATACATTTGACTGAAAATAGACTTTTCTGACAGGCTTTCCTGCAACTCCTGTCACAGTATTTCTATTGGCTAAATGTCTGGACTTTGACTTTTTCCAAAACACATTCCATTTCAACCATTCTTTAGTATACTGACTTGTGTGTTTAGTGTTTTCTTCTTGTTGGAAGACCCACCTTCTGAGCATCAGTTCATAGACACCCTGATATTCTCCAGCAGAATTTCTGGTGCCCTTCAGATTTCATAGTTCCATCAATGATTGGATGCCCCCCCCCCACCCCATCCTATGGCAGCAAAAGTCTCAAACCATAATGCTACAATCCCTGTGTTTTACAGTTGGCATGAGGATCTTATGTTGGAATGCAATGGTTTGGTTTTTCCCTAACACTGTATTTTTCATTTAAGCCAAGAAGTCCTATTTTTCACTCATCCATATTTTTTGAATTGTATTGATATGACATTAGTCAACAATCAACAGAACGTGTGTGTATATACTGTACACTCTATATGTGATTTATATATTGCATACTACATACTGTATATAAATATTAGTTTAGCTGAATGTGAGCTGTAATGACACCAGAGCAGAGAGGACAGTTTGAAATGGCTAGCAAATGTAATAAAGGTCACTTTGATTAATTGCGGGGAACATCATCCTAACTGGTAGACTGTCACTGGTGGGCCCTAGGCTGGCTTGGGGAACACGTTCACCTTCCTCATCATTAAGCTCATTAATGGATGCGGATGTTCTGACAGTGTCGGCATGTGGCGTAGAAGGGGTGGCACAGGTGCCTGGGGTCCAAAGCTTGGGCTAACGATACTGCCAGCTGCACAAAAGGATAGTGGCAGGCAGCAAATGAGGCCACACGCCTCCCGCCGACACACTGCAACCCCACGCGCAGCCCCGGGCCTGTTGGAGAGCCAGCAGGAAGCACGGGCCAGACTTACAGCCCCGTTTGTAAATTGTCCTTGTTAGCGGATGCTGGACTGGGGAACATGACCAGTTGAAAGGGGGCATTAAGGCTGTTGAAGGGTAATGTGAATATCCAAGGGATTTCGGGTCTAAAGAATTCTATCTTGCCCTAAGTCCATTCCAAAATGTAAACATAAACTCATTTATGTAAAAATCACAAAATAATTAAATAAATTTTACTTTAGAAAATAAGACCAGCTGCATTTTGGTGAAAGTGCCAAGATGGAATCAATTGGAAGAAGGATTTTAGCTTTATTGCACATCAATTTTTGTGTTTTGCTTTGGTCGTCTCACAGCCCCACTATGCTCTTTCTATTTTTGAGAGAAAAAAAATTAACAAATACAATATTTCAACTTTCTAAAACCATTGATTTTCCTTAGTTGACCTTACAGCTGTTACACTTGTTTGTCTGCTATTACTGTAACTGGCAATCTTCTGTTATTTATTGCTGATTTATTTTTGGAACTTGAACCTTTTGTTATGTGTCCAGTGTTTTGTGAGCTGTACACGTGAAATTCATTGAAGGATTAATAAAGTTACAGTATCCTATCCAGCCCTATTAAATAACATATTTTGTCAAGTTGTCTAGATGATGTCAAGTTATGCGAACATTTTTCACAGTCTTATTCTACTAGCTGATATTACAGTATATACAGTAAATAATCATTATAAGTATTTCTTCTGTCACGATTTCTATTGCTGCATCTTGAATTCTCATACATACATTGATTTGAGGGTCTGCCTCACAAATGAACCTTCCTCTACGTCAACCTTTCTGCAGAATCCATAAAATTAGACCCAGCCATAATCTATTATATTGCATAGCCATGTTCCATTGCCCCCTGGACATCATAATCATTTGTGTCCTTTAATACGCGGTGTGCTCCATACTGTGTTTATCATACAGATGTCACCAGCTGGGTGCCTAGCAACCGTCCGGCACCTCCAGAAGCATCGGGCTGCATCGTCTTGGGGGACAGTAGTAGCCAGGGGCCCTCGGTGCAGTGGGCCTGTCAGCGCACTGATGTATGGGGGATAAAAGGGGTCCCTGCCACAACAGGAAATGAGCCGGGGCCGTGGCCTGGCCAAGCCAGACGGGGGCTTCACCACGTTTCGTTAGAAAATGTGTCAGTTATTGTCTGAAGTGCCCGAGGGCTCTGCCTGGGCCTGGGAGTTAGTAAAACCGTCAATGCCAGACCCCCCCCCCCCCCCCCCCCCCCCCCCCCTTCCCCCCCCNTGGGCCTGGGAGTTAGTAAAACCGTCAATGCCAGACCCCCCCCCCCCCCCCGCGCCCCTCCCTTTTCCCACCACGGCTCGTGCACCCCCTGAAGAAACAAGCAGACAAGACAAGTTAATTGATAAATGGGCAAAAAGTCACACAGGCAGTTGAAAGGAATCCGTTTTAATGGGCTCCGTGCAGATGATGGTCATTTACTCTCATTACAACAAATCTGAAATGGGTGACACTTATAAATACAAGTTACTGTTGTTCCCTTTCCAGACCTCAGACGGTGCTTTCAAAGCTGTCCTTGCTTGGAGGAAATGATTGCGCTGCTGGCCTTATTTGGTGGTGGGGGAAGAGCAGAGGACAGAAAATAATGACAGTGGGTGCATCTCGCACGTATCACATGTAATCCTGTGGAACACTGCGAGGGAAATGACATCACTTGATGTTAATTCAAGCAAATATGAAGAGGAATACATTTGCTGGGCATTTTCAAGTGGAAATTCTAATGCCAGATGCTTAGATCTCAGGGCCTGCAATCAACATGTAAAAGTTTTAATCTCTGTGATTGTGGTTCACATGACAAATAATAAGAAAAATGTACAAAGAAATGTGCAGTTTACAGGCTGTCCTCTCTACCTTTGTTGCTTCTTTATTGCAAAAGTGAGTTTTTAGAGGAAAAGTTAGAAAATATAATATTACTAATATTACCGCTACTAGCTTTAATAAAAATTATCATAATCATACAAATAGAAATGTTTTCAGGAAATATTTTTTCCGTATATGTCATGTCCCATATATGTCTTTTCAGGACATTTATTGTTCACGCTCTTTGCAGTGACAGCAGAACGAGTCTGGAAATTGTTTCAAACAAAGTATTTCCCTTTGGTCAGGATACTGCTGGACATGTTTTGATGTAAAACTGCATTGATGCAGAACAAGAGTGTTTGAATGAGGCCTGCTGGGTGTGTAAATCTTCTGTTCTAAACCAATAACCAAACCATGAGTGCTTTTGTTCCTCCTGTGATGCCCATCTTGGAGGTGACCAGGAGCTGGTGAAGCTGCAGAGATGATGGAGGTGGTGAGCTGCATTATCTCCTTTCCTTTTCCCTTTTTCATTTCTTTGAGGAGGCTGTGCTCCCTGTACAGGACAGCTGTCATTGTCTGCTCCTTTTATCTCCCTCTCACTTGCTCCAGCTCGGCTCTCTCAGTTGGTCCTCAGGCGGTTGTTATTTCTTACCTGGATTCTGCAATTAACACGTAATGATGATGCTCCACTGCAGCCCAGCCAATACATATTAAGACACTGGAGAAGCCTTAGCCACTGACACACAGCAGCTTCAACACAATACAGCACAAGTGAGCTATAGTCACTGGTAAGGAACATTGTTTTACTATAGCTGTTTTTACTGCAAAGGTAATTGTAATGGCTAATTTTCATTTAATCTCATTAATACTATTCTGCAAGAGCTGGTAAAAAAAAACATTGTATTAAACATTTAAAATAAAAAATTAAAACTAAAACATAACTACTTATACACATATATAAGTGTATATGCTTATGTATGCTTATATTTACTAATATATACTTATATTATATTGAATAAAATGTATGCAGCATTTTGGTATTAATTAGTCACTAATAATGAAATAATATTTTAGTTTTTGTTGTGTAACGGACTGCCATCATACAGATGCTCAGGCCCTGATCAGTGTGACTAAAACCAGACTTGAGGTAAATTAAATTTGGTTAGATGACACTTACTAATATATTTTATTAAATGTTCATGCATTGACCTTATGTCAGCTAAAACTGGCACATTTGGTCACAGTATAAGGGTAGTTGGCGCCACCCATAAATTTACCTCTATCAATATTAGCTACCTAGATAACAGTCATCTAAAGCTATCAGTCGCTTCATTTCATGAATTTCATTTTCTGGTGACGAAAGGAGAGTGAAAGTGTAATAAAAAGTAATATTGATTATTGTGATTTTTGTATTAAAGTAATAAGAGTAATGAAAACTAGCTGTTTATAACAAATGCAATTCATCAAAATGTAGGACAGCCTGTCTTCATATTTTTTTCTCTCACAACACAAGATATATAGCATGTGTAGACAGTATATATTCCATTTATTTTTAATTTAACAAAAATTAGTTATTAAAAAATGAGTTAGGGAGAAAGTACTGGTCATCTTAGATTTTTTTTTTTTTTTTTAATCATACTCTGTCCCCATGTTCCTTAGTCTTATCGATTACTTTACTGCTAGGCCTACCTTTGTGGGCTGGAAGGAGGGTGCGTCTAAGTGACAGAAATTCCATCTAAATATCACTTAATCTTTCTATAGCTCTTGCTACTCATCACTCATGATCTTCTGACACTGTCCAAACTGGAATCACAGGCAACAGAGAAAAAGATTATTATTATTATTATTATTATTATTAGTAGTAGTAGTAGTAGTAGTAGTATTGGTATTAGTAGTAGTATTCACACACACAGAATCATGCAGTAAAGAAAATGGTAGATTGAGCTTCCAGCTAAACAAGCTAAATATGATTTCATCTCAAGTGACTGAGGTGGAAACATGCTACACATTTTAGCAGGTATCATTTCTGTTCATCATCTAGCTCCTTCCACTTTAGAAAGGAGCTCCCTGGGTTTTCACCTTTTTCATACGTTGATATACATACACACACACACACACACATACATACATACATACATACTGAATGCTAAAAAGCATGTTTGGTGATTTTTAATGAAATATGGAACTGAAGTGCTGCCTATTTTGAGGTTTTTGTATTATTATTATTCCTTATTTATTTATTTATTTATTTATTCCCACTTCTTGACATGTGTCACATTTTGGAATTCTGCTCTCATGGGATAAATGCCAGATTACATGGTGTAGTATTTTTATCCTCTGTACATTAACCGAAAAAGCTTACAACATCAAAGGAGAGACAGATCACTCACATCAGCAGAAAATGGAATAGGACTATAATATGTTTCCTTTGATCTCCCCTTCTAATAATTATCCCAGTGACATGCAGACATTCAAAGTAAGATTTGAATTAATAAGGCGAGTCAATCCAGGAAAAAAAAAAAACAGAGTCCGTAAATGTTCATTTGAATCACCTGAAATGAGATAAACTAAAATGCAGAACTTAAGGTTTTTTGTTTTTTAAAGAACAACCTCGACATTTTGTTGGATTCATTTTCACTGCAAATTGCAAATCAGAAATACGTATGTCTAGATTTATATATAAAAATTTTTACTGCAGAGTACAGAACCTTCATCTATAGATATAATTAAAAGCCTTTTTTCACACCTCAGATTAAGATGTCTTTTTAATACTGAAAAACAGGCTGTTGAACAGATGAATGCTGTTTTTGTCCTGCCTTTAAGCCATGTTGGCAGAGGTGACTGTGTTGTGACTGCATTAATACCTCTCTTCATAAGATGAAACAGACGCTGAATAAATATTTGACTATATATGTGTATTCCATATGCATACAAGCAAAGTTAAAGGTTGAGCCTTTTCTCATTTAAATCCCCTAGAGAGACAGTAAAATTCTCTTTGATGGGCTCTGCTCTTGTCTCTGCTTTGGTTTTGTCTAAAAATCAGATGCCATTTTAAATCATACTAATAAAAACTGGGTTACTTATCAGTCATCTGGTGTGTCCTGCTGCTGCTGCATTTGCTGGACTGTCTGACCTCAACGACAAGAAAAACTGAAGTTTATTTACAGATTAAATTTCAACAGCGACGTTGGATACAAGTTCATTTATCTCACTTGGGAATTTTAGGGGTTTTGGATGAATCCGCAAAAAAGAAAATGTACCAATGAGCGTCTCTCTTTTTTTTTTCTTTATCACCTCTACTATAAAGGTTATGCCAAATATAAGCAAAGAATTGGTCAAATCTAAAGACGTGCATAACTCAAAATCTCCTTGAGACTTGTATGGAAGGAACCAAGTCGCATGAAGCAGTTTGTTTTGATTCAGTGTTAGTTTGGTTCATTACTGACTCTGTGCTGTTGAATATGATCCAATCCCTCAATCCCACATTAATAATACATCTGCAAAGCAGGGGAGCCTCTAATTATGGAGGCCCTGGCTCCAGTACGCCGACACAACAGCCGGCGGGTGACGGTCCTCCCTGCCGAACGTGGCTGGCGCTAACAAGGGCCGCTGGAAGCGTGGGCTGCTGCTCCATTCCGCCCTGTTCAGTAGGGTTGGCGTGAGTCACGGTCCTGCCATGGACCTGCTGAGACCTGTAAGGAGACCCCTTGTACCGAGACAGGCCCTGCTAAATGAGATTCTGACCACGCAGATTCAACACCACTGGTGTTCAGACTTCGAATCCATGCAGTCACACACCTCAACATGAATTAGAAATATACGCACATGGCATGATGAATGATGAGATGGCAGCCTGCAAGCATGCACTAGTGTCCCATTGCTGCCTGCATGCCAAAACTTTTTATAGGTCTTTATTATTAGTCAGGAGATTAATGTAGTCAACATATTCATAAAGTAAAACGTGCAACCGTCATTTGGGACAAGATTAGTTTTTACTGCATTTCGGTGAGGTACTTCAAAATTAAACATAAATAATCTGTAACTAACCACAGATAACTTGAAATGAAGTATGAAAATGGAGGAGCACTTCTAATTCTGGCTGCACAAAATATATAAATCAGGTACATTTCACCATGACAAATTTATTTAAGTTCTATTATTTGGCCTATATTTTGCATTTATTTTGTACAGCTACCCATAGGCCGGGTAGCAAATCGCATAAGGGTGAAGTAGATGGGTTGTCTTATTTCATATGTGAACGGTTTACCTGAACTGCCTTGGTAAAAACTATTAAGATCTTAAAATGAGTGTAATTTTAGGTTGCTTTGGATTAAAATGGTGTCTAAATGATGATGATGATGAGGAGGAGCTGCAATGCATGCTGTTTTAGTAGATACCCACTTTCTTATAAAAGAACCACACATTATGTGGCCAGATGAACTTTGCGTTTAGACACACAGTGGAGATTGCCCAGTGTAAGCAATACACTTGGAGAAATGAAATGAAATGAAATCTGCAAAATCTGCAAAATGAAATGAAATAAATGGAGCCATCCGATTCTCAAATGGCAGAAGGTTCCACAGAAATGCCAGCAATCCTGGAGTAAGCATGTGCTCCACATCTCAGTATAAATGAGGTTGTTAAGAAGATTTCATCCTGCTGTTATTTCAATAGGAAATGTCAGGGGGAGACCACATATGTCCTACTGACATGCACAGTATATTTAGACGATGTAAACTGAGAGATACTTAAATAATACGTTTTTTTAACAAAAAAAAGCTAATCCCATTGCTAAAATGTATGTTTGTGAGGCCTGTGACAACCGATAAAGTAACTATTCTGGGGGACTGGAAGAATCTCTGGAAATTAAAGGACATTGACAGTTAGCTGTGGAAAAGGTCTGAGGAATATGTACTCAGTTCAAAGCTGAACATTAAAACATTAACCCTTGCAGCTAAAGAATATTCCGATTTACTCGTTTTTGCCACCTACCCTACCAGTACATCTGAGAATCCACAACTAACACAAAAGCAAAAAGAGGCTTTAAAACCAAACAAATCCTAAAAATGCAGTACAAGAAAATAGCACAGATACATTCAAACAAATTATTTAAATACAGCAAGTGTGCTTCCATTCATCCATTCGTGCATCCATTCAACCATTTAAAGGACCTTGCCAAAAAATACAACAGAGACCCTGTACATTTCTGCTTCATAGCTCATATAGCATTTTTACAGACTGTGTCCATTCTCTCTGCCACGTGGAGACGGCACTTCATATAGCAGGACCAGGTAGCAGCACTGCCTACACAGCAAGGACCACCAGCCTCACATGGGCTTGGCCACATTGTGCCCTCTGATGAGAATGTATTACTGGGGTCTTAATGCATACACTAAACAAATGTGGTATCTGCTTGTTCCCCTAGCTGATGTTTACCAGTTGTACAGCTACTTTGTCTCCAGTAGATAAGATAGCACAAAATCCAAATATATAATAATCAGCAGACGAGATGTTTTATTGAGAACATCACCAAATATTCATGGGATGTATTCTGTGCGATCCATTTGTTTTTTTAAAATTATTATTTTATTTTTGAGATCCATGCTGGGTGAAGGACATTATTGTTACTGTTTGGACAGATAACAATGTCAGTGGTAATGCAAAAAAAAATCCTGAATATTATGTTGCCCTAGTATCAGATTATTCACATCTATATATAACTGACGTTTTAGTTTAGTTTACTTTATTATGTTTTTCATTTGGGCACTGACTTTAGACCAATTCTAGTATAAAGTTAGATATTAGAATTACAAATGACTGTTGCTTTGTAAATTTAAACAGGATTTATGAGTTTTGTAACAAATCAAAAATATGCATTTCCGCCATTACATTTGAGAGACACTGTGATAGACTGGCACCCCATTCGGGGGTAATTTCATTATTTTGTGACCTCTGCTTCTGGGATGGACTCTAGACAGCTTCAACCCTACTGAAGAGTAGCAAAAATGGATGGGTAGATAGATGGATTAAAGGAACCAACGCCAAATTTTTGGTGAAACACAATTTCATGACATGAATCAAAAAATCTGGAAAATTACAAAAAAAATCCCACATTACTTGTTCTGTGTAGATAGTATGAAATTTAAACTGATTAAAATCAGAAGAACAGGAAGTGCCCAGTCAAACGCAGCTCAGTTGAAGCCATGCAGCAGGAACTGTGATGTGAACTTGGCTGCTGTGGTCCAGCTGTGAATGGTGGATTACAATGCCACCCACAGTGCCGCTTCTTCAAACAAACAGGGGAGCCCAGTTCCACATGCATATGGCACACTGGCATCCGAAGAAGAACATAAACATAAGTATTTCAGACCTGGGAACACTTTACTCGGGAAGGCATTTTCTAAGACGAACGTTCAGAGTCAGTTCGGTGGTTAAAATTCAGCCTGAGTTCCTCAAGGGTGACCTGATTTGGTGGCAGCGCATCGCCCATTCAGTAAATAGTGGCACTTGAACATCACTAAGTGGATCCTGGCCAAATTCACACTGCATAGTCAATAGTTGACCTTTCTGGGTCCAGCGATCGATAAGAGAATATTTCATACCACGGCGCCAAAAGGTTTGCAGCGCGTCAGGGGGTCATTGAGGAGGACAGGATGGAGGGCGGAGCGGGCCATCCACGGAGACTGATATCACTCGACATGTCGGTGAGGTGAAATCAATAATGATCTATTCATTGAGTGTCTCCAGCACTCCTTGTCTGCCGTTCCCAATAATGGTGGGAAAAGAAAAAAAAGTACTCGCTTATGAATGCAGCTTGTCCAGGGGCCTGTTGTGCTCAACTTGTATTTATACAGTTGCCTTCACTAATTCTGCAGGACATGTATGGTAAGCACAGACAATACTGGGTTTGAGGGTATTGCAGCTTGGACACAGTTGTGCAGTGGTAAAGGGACCAATTGCCATTGCCCAGCTGTGTCTGAGCCAAAAAGCATGCCCAGGTATGCCAAAAATGAATAGCGTCATAACCAGAATCGTGCCAATTTTGGTTGTGAGAAGTTAAGTTTACGAGGAGTCTTATTTAATACTTCTACTTTGGCTCACGAGTCATTTCTAGACATTTATGAAAACTGAATTTAGATTTTGCTTCCCCTACTGACTGTTACTCTGTGCCTTTCTGTTGCACTTGTGGTTTGGCTCCTGCTGGGTTCTCAACTTCCATTACTCCTTGTTTGATAGTTTTGCCCTCTGTAATCTTGCTAATCACAGCCCCTGTTTAGGGCTGTCCAAACCATGTCAGCTTGTTTTGTGAGTATGAATTTTTTGCATTATTTTGATGTATTTTTTGCTTTTACTGATATGTTTTGTTTTGCACTAAAAGTTGAATTAATACATAAAAAATGAGTATCATATGTATGTTTTTTTAGTCTGCGAATGTGTGTTAAGTACAGTATTTAAAGGCTACAAAAGACCTGAATGAGTTCCGGTAAATGGCCATACATAATTACAAAGTAATAAATTAGAGGAATTAATCTTGTTATGTTGTGTTACGATGACTAATATTTACTACTGATGTATTGTAATTGCTTCCATTTTAGTCAGATTTTCTGACATTTTCACGTAAACGAATGTCGATTTTGGGACTTGGGAATACATACAAATTATTTTTAAAACTATTAGAAATTGCAGTTAATGAAAATTCACCTCATGGGGGGATTTTTGGGGAAACTGTATATGTGTTTATCTCCTCCTCAAAACTTTAGTCTCGTAGAAGCGCAGCTTTGCTCTCTTGTGCTCTTTTAGGGTTTATGAGGCATGCACATGTTACTGTTACAGCCAGCTTCTGTTTGGACATAACAACAAAATGCATGTTTTCTTCTAATTTTTAGGTAAACAGTTCTGTACCCATAACCACATTATTATCAATTTGTGACAGCAAGTGAAAAGAGAGGACTTTGAGGATATCACAGCAAGTGTTTCAGTTCTTGGGAATTAAAAACAGGTCAACTCATCAGAGCTACGAAGTTTAGTGCAGATGCCACACAAGACAGAGAAAAGCTTGTCTGACGAGATACAGGCATCTTTGATAGACTACACATGGATTTCTCTGTGTGAACCTAGTCGAGGTTTCACAAATGGCCCCTGGCGCAGCAGTCGGAAAATAATTAATTATGAAGAAACACGGAAACATAAAAAGGCCTTTGTATATAAATGTGTCACAAAATGACTTTTCCTCTGTCTTCCTGTTGTGGCTCCCAACGAGGGTCAAAGACAGCCAAATAGGAGGAGGTGTAGATCAGGAGGGTGAAACCAGGCAGCGTGCCAACGAGGTGTCGCATCACGCCGAGGCCATGGGTCTCAACCAGGCGCGTCATTATTTCCTGGTACCCTTTGTGATTAGGTCACCGGCGGGCCACATGGGACGCCTCTATGGGTGAGTTTGGATACGTGTCATGGGATGTCTAATTCCATGCCACCATCAGCCCACTGCTTCCCCCATCCGCTATTTAACCCGCAGAAGTGATGTTTGAACCCCACGCCGCTGCGCTTTTATGAGCTGCTTTTGACTGCTTGACAGGGAGCACGTAGGTGCGGTTGCTTTTGATAAAGCAAAGCTCTGTTCTTTTTTTTTTCTAATTTTGTTTGGTTCACATTTGTTTGTTTTCGACTTGACACTGCTGTGTGACAGTGGTGGAGATTTGGACAACTTGACAGTAGTCATCTGTGGCTCGTAGGGTGTTTGGAAGTCTCTAACTAAGCACTCAAGCACTGATGTGCTTCATCTTGATTTTCCCTCAAATATGACAGCTGTAAATCGCTCTTTGTCATTTAAATGAAGGCTATTCAAGTACTGTGCCTTTTTCATAATCCTCTGACATTATGGTACTAACTTTTACAATGTGTATGTGTTTCAAACATGTTTTGCTTGTTTTTCCCCACAAAAGTTTAAAAAAATAAATAAAATCAACAGCATTCATTTAAATTCTTCCTCAAGAGGGTAAACGTCACTGTGGATGCAAACACATTCTTTGGGAAGAAAATGTTCATTCAAGGAAACAAACTCTCGGTTAGAAAGACGAAACTGAATGATTATTTAACCTAAATGCTTTCGCTTACCACTTTGTTTGCATTTCCATACAGCCATCATCAGCAATCTCATCATTTTCAGATAAACACAACTTCTCCAAATCATATAATTTTCCATTAGCAACAAATACATACGACTATAAAAACTGCGTTAGATTGCGCCATTCTATTAAAACATAATGGAAGACCCTGTCTTAGACACAGGACGTCTTCAGATGATTTAGGCATAACCTGTTGAAGTATGCCTAAATTAAAGCCCACGGTCAGCCTTCGGGAGAAGTACATTTCAGCATGTAACAAAGGAAAACCTTTTTGTAGGCTGATCTTGAAATTACATCTGAAAATGTTAGTTTAATGTTTTTGACAGAAGAACGAATAGGTCCAGTTTAATAGGAAAAGCAGCGTGTCTCGAATAAACCTGGGGCCTTCGTCGTAGACCTAATGGTCCAGATAGTATAGAGAAGACCCTCGCGGCCATCTTGGCAATCTGCCCATATTGAACTGACTTCTTCCCTGACCTGGATTTTATAGCCTAGTTCTTAAAAAGAGAAGCAGTTTTTCCGGTGTGCTGGGCTAGACCAGACCTCCTCTGGACCCCAGGAGCAAAGCACACAGCCACCATTCCCCAGTGATGCTTATTAAATAATCCCAGATGACCTCTCCCGTGTTCTGTGCTGGTAGCAAACTCTCGCAAAGTGGCAGCCTGCAATTCTTGTTATCGTGTTTCTCTGGGATTCATGAAATTTTGATAATGCGATTCCTTCACAAGCTCAGCTTCAGCCTTAATTAAACGAGGAGCTGAGACGTGGTTAATGTGCTCCAGCAATTTGCTTTTTGTTTGCAGGGATCCCTTGCCACTGAGAAGCAGCCTGGCCAGGCCACTCCTGCCTACTCGCCTACCACAGTGCCTCCGTTGTGCCTGCCAGCGAGGAATACTTTTGTGCCAGTTTGCGCCAATATCATTTAAATTGTTTTATTATGACTTGTTCTAAATGATTAAACAGATACCAGGAGGCATCAGTGTCCTTGTGTCCTGCAGGTCATCTTAATGAAATGTTATGCAGCAAATGAAATAGCAGAAAAAAATGCTCTTATGCAGATTAGTGACAACACGTGCATTCCTTTTGTCTTCATTAAGAAGGCAGCAATTCTACTGCTGTCAGAACGGAATATTGAGAAACATGTACCTCTGAATCATGAATTACATCACGAACATTCCTGGCCGGAGGACTGTGCGAATGACGGTGGTAACACCCTACGCACATTTTACCGTTAATTACACAAAACCGCTCCTTTCCTTTTTAGAGGAATTAAAAATTGGACTCAATTATGTCTGATAATTACAGCCAATTGTAAATTCAAATTTCTCCCCAAGCCTTCCTGTGGCAGAACTCCACCCTAAGTGATCCTCCATAATTGCAGATATCATTTAAATAAATGAACAGCAATTTTCTGACATCTGATTGCAGTTTGTTGGTGGGGAATCAGAGAAGGGCTGTTAATGCCAGCCTATAATCACATTAATTAACATATAACTGCCATTTAAAGATCTGTCCCGTGAAATAATGAATCATTTAGGATAATATGGAAAGAGAGCAGATTAACATCTTTTAGGAGGGGATCTTCGAACTTTGCTATAGCCGGACTGACTAAAATTGCTGGAGTAGGATTGTTTGTTTTATGGAAATAACACGAAACGTAGCTGTGCATCCACCTGTACAATATTCCTCTCCAGGACTTGTTTTGGTTTTACAAGCGTTATGTATTCCAGAGTATTTTTTTTTTGTGTGTGTCAACATTTTTACGTGAAAATATCATGCAAAAGAGGGCCATAATTAAAAAAAAAAAACAAAACCAAAGATGTCCAAACATTTGTGCGCAGTTTGAATTTCCCAAACCACCACATCAGCACTGTGCATCAGTGGCACATTTAGCTCTGGGGCTCATAGTTGGTTTGGACAGTTATTCAAGTGATCGCTTGAATGACAATGTGTAATTATCCCGACCTAGATAGTTAAAATGTTAACATTTAAAAATCCCCGTGTCGTCACTTTTCAGATGATCAGGCAGTAAATAGTGAAGGTAGTTCTTTCCCCACTCCAGTTCTGACCACTCAACAGCCACGGAAGCTAAAGTTTTTCAATGTGCTATTTCTGACATGACGGCGAGGCTACTCTGCCGAGCCAGAGACACAATTTTGTATTCATTGAAGGAGAAGCACCACTGGAATTGTGAGACAATCACACTCTATTTCAGTACACCATTTTGAGTTGTACATCTACCTGCTGTTCTGCATTTTACTTCTGTGTCCTACGAGCCATCATGTTCCCTCAGCTGTCATAAAAAAGATGACGGAGTTATTGTAGCTCCATGCAACTTCCTTAAGATTGTTGCTGTTCTGAATTCATTCTGACAACAGGTTTCAGAGGGCCAGGGGTCTGTCTCTACGTTTCTGCTTTACTGTCTCCCCAGCCAGAACTGGATGTCCAATAAAACCTTGAATTTATTACTTGAGAGTCTAACGTTGATTTTTGGCACTTTTGGAAAAAGTACCTGCAATGTATATGTATATGGAAACATTAATTTCTGCATTTATTTTAATGTAAACGTTTATTTGCTGAGAAGGAAAATATTTAGATTAACTTAACTGTGTGTAGAAATCATCGTATATACCTGTTTGATAATGCAAATTGTTGTTAGTGTCGTATTACCTATGTCAGGTAAAAAGCTTGGACAGCAGAATATCAGCCAGGGTTGACAGGTTCAGGACAACCAGAACATAAATTAGGTCAACAACCAAGGGTCAAGGTCAATAACAAACCAGTCCATCAATCACAACTCACCACTGACTAGTGAAAAAGCTATATATGTACACCTTCTTTCTGTTTACCCATCTTTCACTTTCTACATGCTGATGCTACCTTGTTTATACCAAAAACGCCAACCTTAGAGATCAGCTGAATATCAAAATAGACCTTCGCTGGTGAATTCAATGTGTGAAATGAAAGCAGCTCGGGTAGCGTGAGAATTCTCTTTCCAGATGATGAACAGTGGATAACAGTTCATGCTGCTGTTTTAAAGACATCTTACTACAATCGTGCTGTTTGCAGGTCCCTCCCAGCCACCAGGTTAAGGGAGAGCTGAAAGGTCCTGCATTCTTGCAGATACGTGGTGGGACAAGGCAACAGTTTTATTATGTACTCATACTTTACTGTCGTTGTGTTTTCAAGTTTACAGTCTGGGGGTTTTGTGGGTCTGTGATGTACATATTTCTTTTTGCTTCTGTTCTTTATCCTCTCCTCACATTGCACCGGCAATGTCACTGATGCAGTGATGCAGTAGATGCATCTACAGGGATCCTTGTCTCTCTGGTTTTGACTAAAAAGTTGAAAACAAAATGTCCTTCAAGCTTCAGCTCTCTTTTGAGGTTTGGGTCTGAAGGCACCTCTCAAACTGCAGCCACACGTGTTTGTTGTATTATTGTAAGTATCACAGCAAGGGTTGCAGTACCCAAACAACTGAAGATGCAGCAAAAGTGTGATTCATACAGGCTAGATGTATAGAAAAAATATAAACCACCTTGTCCTGAACATAAGCATCTGTTAAGTAGATTGATGATAAATTTAACAGTGCTGCATGTTAATAAGAAAAAGTTACATTTTTTTCTGCAATTCAAATGTGAAATGTCCAATTACCAAAACCACTTTTTGAGCTTTCAGAAATTTAGTTACAACCCTAAAATGTATACATTGCAGCTTTAGACCTAGAACAACATGATTCTTTTGATAATGGTGATGTGGGTCAAGTATCCATTTACTTTTTAATCCTTTTATAGTTTTTTTTTAATATTCATAATTAAAATATGAGCTTATTTGCATTAAATGTGTTAATAGCGTTACTGTTGTCAGCTGTCATCAGTATATAGTTATTTAACATATTTTAAAAACTTTGTTTCCCTTATTAATCCCTTCATTTCTGTATCTCAAATCCATATGACATGAAACATTGAATAGTCCCTTAATACAGCAGTGCAGCAATTTCATATTCAAGTATCCAGTTGAATTAGTTTGTTCATTGTACGGAATGAATTTTGCAGTGTGTTGGTTAATATTTATTAATTTCCTTTTAATAAGGAGTCATTGCACATGACTGTGTTTAATGCTTATCTACGGTCCTTGGATTTGCTATTCTCTAGAAACCAGTAGAAGTGGGCACTGTGAGCAGGGTTATATGAAGTTACATGGGGTGACATTTTGAAGTGTATGACTGGTCTGATGTGTATTATCAACTGTACTGGTCATGATCATGTGGTACTTTGCAGTATGGCTGTTTTGGAACATACCTCTTTTGTGCCACCTTGGCCTTTTCTTTTTTGAACTATTTTTATGAATTTATCTATTTATTATCTTATTTTATGAAATATTATCTCCAAGAGATGGCATCCCCTCCAGAGCGTAGTTTCATAGCATGACACCCTGTGATTCCTGCACAAGCTTCTATATTGCAGGACCCTGACCAGGATAAAGCAGCTAACAAAAATGGATGGATGGATGGATGGATGGAAGGATGGATGGATGGATGGATGGATGGATGGATATTATTGTTGTTGTTTGGTTAATATTGGAGTTTGGAGTAACATTTTCACTGGCTGAAAAGGGATACATATATGCTAAAGATTTTTAAAATTCTACAATTTGCCTACCTGTAGACTGGCTGTCTTGTATCCTGTGGAACTTCACTAAGCTTAAGAGCCTGGTTGCTAATTTTATATTGATGCCAACATTTTTGAAAAAGAATATTTAACCTCTTTCACATGATCAACTCTGACTGAGAATGAGTCACCTTGTTTTGGAAGATGGATGGCCGTCTTTTTATTTACCACTGAACAGACACAGTAAGTATCTGCACTCCTCGGAAGCATTCACCGCCAAAGACAAGTGGAGGTACATTTGCAGTGACTGCAGTGCAAAACCAGCAGGAAGAAGACAAGAGGGCTTGGCATATATCCCATCAGTAGAGAATTGACAATGCACTTGAGTAGAAAATCGCGTTTTTTTGACCAAGTGGTGGTTTCTCCTGTCTCGCATCTGCAGAGAAAATTAAACTGCATTCTTCCTCCCTGGCCCTTATTTCAGACAGAAGAAATCATTAAAAGCTGTTTGAAAACTCCTGAAACGAAAGTACAAGCTGACCCTAAAAGTACTTGTGATTATTAGTCAACATGAAGACAATAATGATAAAGATTTTCCTTGCTCTTTTTGGTCCATTTAAATGTTCCAGAAAGTGCACTGGACATTTAAAAAAAAAAAAAAAACTTTATAATTAACAATTGCTACATTATTCGGCTATTGTATGGATGGAGAGTCTAAACAGAAAGAAAAAATGAATCACTTCCAAATTATTGTATACATAAAAAACATTAGTCTGTTTATACAGAACCAACACCTAATACACAGATTTTCTTGAAAACTGCACAGCAGAGAAAAGAGCTCAAAACTGCTAGACACTAGATAATATCAGTCAAAATACCACTGGTTTCAAAGATCAGTGAAGGCTTTTAGGTTCCTAAGGCGTCATCACTGAGAAATAAAATTAGGCTCATTGGAACTCGAGATATTTCTTACCTTCAGTAAACCACAGACATTGGTCCCCTTTTTCCCCGCATTCCTTACAAAGTCATATTGAAGTGGACTTTATTGGTGTCCAAAATACAAACGACCAAAATATAAATGAACTTCAACTTAAAAGGAGTAATCTCAAAATACCATGCCCTACCAATGCTTAAGGGTTTCAGGGTGCGTCTTTTCCAGCACTTGGGCCTACAGTTCACCCACCACTGTCCGACTAACTAAAGCTACCCTGCCCATTGCAGCCTGCAGCTTTTCACAGGAGAACATATCATGACAAAATCAGCATCTTGCAATTCCTTTCCACAGTCGCTGTGGAATCTAATTTGGATCTATCATGTCAAGATTTATGAGTGTCTGCATTTATAAGTAATAAGGTTCTTGGTTTGTTACACTGATATGATTTATTTCTTGTTGCTCCTAGTTTAGGCACTTGAAACGTTATTGTGCACCGTTCATGCATGGCATCTTGTTCTACTATAATAATTAAAGGTACAGACAAATCTTCCTGTTTATCAGCACTCACTGAAGCAACATTATCATGCTCTAAAATCTGACCGTGGATAAGGAAAAATTACCTACAAAAATGTGGCCGGTGAACTACGATAAAAATATAATTACTGCTTATATTAGCATGTCTGGACCATTGTGTCTACTATTCATTTTAGTCTATCAAAGAATGATAAGATGAGCAATTAAGAGTGCGATATTGATGAGCGGCTGCTTTCTTTCTTCTACACACAAAATTACAATTCCTTATATCAGTCTGCCTGTTTCAGCTTTGGAGAACTTGTCATATGACAGAGACTTGGGGCAAAGCAGGCAATAAGACTAAGCTTATCACAAGTGTTGAGAGACATGGTACAACCTTATCAACAACTGATTTACTAATGGCAATTTGATAGAACATGTCAATAGACAGGTGCGATTATAACCTAAAGGCCTGGAAAATTGGCATGCTGGTAAAAAATGACTGAAATACAAATTTGCCTCACCACTTTCAAAACATCATCGTCAGCAATGGAACCTGAAGTCTTGCAATGGGTTATGGTGAAAGTCATAATGTGGGACTCCTGACACTGGTCGGTTTTTTTACAGGCAACGGAGTTCTGTAATCAATTTTAACACTGTATATTCAATTTGCTGACGATTTTCCCCAAAATTCAATTATCATCTTAAGTTTTAATGCATCCTTTCTTTCTTCCTTTCTGAAATACAATCATATTTTTTTTTGTAAACTTTTGACCACCACTGTATACTAAAATTTGAGAAATGTGTACTTCATGTTTTGATTGCAAATTTCATACACTGGAAAATGTTCTTTGCCTGTTTCATATTCATTCAAGATTAGAATAACAGTGTGTAATTTGCACTAACCATAACTGCAGAAGACTCTCAATTTAAAAAAAAAAAAAAAATCTAAATTTTGGGGAAAAGGCAGGATGCTGTGGAAAATGGCGTGGATACTAATATTTTCAGACATTTTTAGGACATGTTTAGCCACTTAAGTAGGAAAATGTAATGTAAATGCATATTATCATATATTATGATTTCTAAACTATGCAAATGATGTCTATAATTAAGAACAAAATATACTTCAGAGTCTGCATGTTTTGGGCAAGAAAAAAGACAAGTCAAGGGGAGGGGTAAAAATTAAACTTTTCTTCCGCTCCATTTCAAACACAGCCATAGTCCAAAACAAGAATGTGCCTTCTTGATAGAACCCACAAACCTCTGATCAGATAGTCAGTTAGTGTTTATGAATAATAAATATAAACTGGACACTAGTCACATGGAGTAGTTGATCCACATATATATAAATAGTCACATCGTTCA
Organism: Arapaima gigas; assembly: GCA_900497675.1. Taxonomy (NCBI): domain Eukaryota; kingdom Metazoa; phylum Chordata; class Actinopteri; order Osteoglossiformes; family Osteoglossidae; genus Arapaima; species Arapaima gigas. The sequence goes on from UFQX01000026.1 coordinate 1,637,719, forward strand.
TAATACGTGAAAGTGAAGGGAATGCTATAAAAAATATGTTAAGGTTTTATGCAGAGAATGTCTGTAGTATTGAGCTTTACAGGGAGAAACAAATGCAAGCCTTACCTTTCACATGGCAGAGAAATGCGAGTTAAGAGGTCTTTAAGTCCTGACAGGAAAAGTCCATCTGAAAATGGATGGTAGAAGCCAGTGCACAATTTTATGTTGCTGGAATTAAGTTTAAGAAAATACAAAGTGCTTTGTTTGTAAAACATGTTACTGAGCAGTCATTGTGTTGAATTTTAGAAGATAGATTAATATTTGTTAATTTAACTCATGAATGAAATGGTTGATGGTGGAGCCATCTAGGTAGCACAGGTTAGTATCACTAGTGTAGTTTACTATTGCTATTACGTAATTATATAGTTGCCCCATTTCAGAGGTCGAAAAAAGAAATGAAGGAAACCGTCTCTTTTTGGGACACTTGTGCCTGTAAAGAGAGCACTGGGACATTTGCTGAAGAAAAATAAGCCGTCTGCACTTTTCAATTCAAACACATTGCTTGCATACTTAAGACAAGCCAGTTTGTGTTGCTGACGGTCACTGTTAAAGGCCCATGACTCTGGCGACACTGGGTGCCGCACCTGTTCCCCAAAGCAGCTCGATCACCTTAGAATCTGCTGTAACCCTTTATTATTTTTAATACGCTGCCCTCCATGTGCATGCTTCACAACAGCTGAGATCTTTGCTCCAGTTTCAATACCCAAAACACATACTTTATTCTGAATGGTATGTGAACTTTGCCACCAGTGCCACGTGAAGGATTTTTTGGCAGTTGAGTTGCAAATTGGGTGGTTTGTAAGTGATCTCACCTGTCACCATACATTTGGTTTGTTCTCGGTTCAAGTCCCTACTGTAGTACCCTTGATGAAGGTACTTGGGCTCAGTTTCTCCAGTAAAAGTCACCAAGCTGTTCAAACAAGTAAGAATTTGCAAATCACCTCGGACAGTCAGTTACATAACACTGCGCTCATGAACACTGAGCTCACTTTTCCCAAGCAAACATGTTGAATTTTAAAATGTTTTAAAATTAGATGAATTCTTTAAAAAACGCATCCGATTAATGAGAACTAGTCGAATTGACAGGGAACTGAACACAAGGACAGAGACCTTCTGGAAGAGAGAATGCCCACCTTGATGCTGGATGTGTAGAAGGGCTTGTCCTCTTCCAAACTCCCCGGTTGTGATACACATGGATGGCCTCAAATCAGCAGCACCTCTTCCACACAGCTCCAGTTGAGGTATTGAAATAAAGCCGCAGAGCAGATTCATACAAATTCACCCACTGTGGTATTGCATTTAAACTTCAAGCGCATTACACTCCAAACCACATTAAACAAATCAGACTTTGTGTGCAGAGTATGTATTATAGAAAGGCATATGCATATTCTAATGGAAAGTGGAGCTCTCCAGGTCAACAACTGCGGTTTGCATAAGTATAGGGCTACATGTGTGTGTTTGGCAGGGGTTTCACCTATTTAGTGGAGCAGAGCTGAAATGAACACTGTCATTATGCATTTTTGTATATTCATTCCATAATCGCCGATGAGAACAAATTTCCCGCTGCGTATGGCCACAGTTTACTTCATGCTATGCGCTTCGTCTGGTAAAATCTCACACAGGAATGAATTATGATGCATCCGGCCTTCCAGGACGGTGCTGAGAATTAAGACTTGACATGACTCCAGGATATTCCTTGTGGTTCTGCAAGAATGGAGGCCACATACATAAAAAGTGAGCACTTTAATTGTGTCTCAAGAAAGATATTCAGAGTTTTGGACTGCTTTGTCAATTTATCAGATTTTCCACGACCGGATTTTTAGTCCATTGAGAGTTCTTCATAACTTGGAAGCAACGATGCGTTGTTCCCTCACTCTGGCTTCGTAACACAGCTGATTTTTCATTTCTTGACTTTTTTTCTCCATTTTACCAATTCAGATTTCCCTACAATGACCAGCTAAAACAATGTACAGTGTATTTTGCAACGATCTAAAAACAGAGTCATATTACACAGCTAAGATTATTTTAAAAAGACACTTCGAGAAACCTTAAGGTTTAGGCGTTTTCTTCAGGTGCACGGATGGCTGGAGATCCAAGGCCCCACATCAGCTGTATACAGATCAACTGTTTCATATCATCCACGGCTTTATGCACACATTTTCTTCCCATGATGCAGCTGGAATATATCATTTGTAAAGGCATGAAAAGACCAATATTTTTTAACCTCCCCCTCTACTTGTTCAGTCCTCATTTCTCAATTATGACAGCCTTGATCAAGGCAAACATATGTCTCTTCAAATTACAAGGAGCAAATTAAAGTTAATTTATGTTTCTCCCGGCAAACCAAAGCTGTTAATTTTAAGACTGACACTCCAGGGGATGATTGCTCTGACACATGGTCTCAAGAATTTATTGCTGGTGGTTACCACAAGCTGCTGCCTACAGTGAACTAAGCTGCATTCGGCAGGCGGACGTGCTGGGATGGATTTAATTTGGTTTCACAGGCAGCTTCCTCTCTCTGATCAGCACCACTGATGTTTACAGTAAGCGCTATATTGATATGTAAAGTCCTTTTGCTACATGAAGCAAGTTAACCAAAATTTAAAATAGTGTGGAAAGTGATTCTTCAACTTTTAGTGTGATCGTTGTTTACAGTATCCTCCCACCATCTGTTGTCATTATCAAGTTGTTCAGTGGAGGGTTGTGGTGGTTCAGAGCCTGTGCCAGAGGGCAAGAAGCAGGGTACACCCTGGACAGGATACAGGAGTGTCCCCAGCAAAGCCACACACTTATTTGGTCCCAAATGCATGCACTAAGGGCAATTTAGCGTCACAATTCTAACTAAAACACATCATCGGACTGCAGGAGGAAACAAATGCAAACACAGGGAAAGCCAGCTCTATATACACTGAGCCAGATTCAAACCCCCAGCCCAGGAGATGTGAGGCATCAACCCTACCCTTTTCACCACCATGTGCAAAGATATAGTTATTTTCCAACTTTTATGCACACACACACACACACACACACGCACACACACACACACACACACACACACACTGTCCATGTTTTCATTTCAACTTTATTTCGGCATTTGTAAGATATTCCTCACATATTCAAGCCTTTGTAAGTTCTTACACTGGACCTGGGTATTCAGCAAATGTGTTAGTTGGAAACTGAGGGGGGAACACTATTTTAGTCTCCTAATAAATGGCCACATTTGTGGGTCAATTTTGGGATAAGTATAAGCAGCAGCGTGAAGTGGGCTAAAGCTGCAACATTTCATTTAAACAACCTGATTAGTCCCTTGGTGCAAATTGGGATTTGGAGTTACTTTATAATTATACCCTAGATGTTTCCCCTGACTCGCTTAAACTTCCTGTACAGCGTGGGAACCAGCGTATCTCCAGGAAAATGACTAAATATGGGTTCCCTTCTCAGGCAAAGGGGGACCACTGCATTGCTACCCTCCCTTTCAAGTTGTGTCTTTATTGCACTTCACCCCAGATTTATTTTCAATGTGTTCTGCAGATACTCCTAGGATCACAAAGTTTCAGCTCGTGGCAAACGCCCAAGAAAATGGACAAAATACAAGAGACTGAGCGCGAGACTGAACGTATAGAAAATGAAAAAGAACTGAAACACCTTTCTAAACTAAAATCAAGATGTGTTTCTGTTTCTTTTTCCGGAACATGCTAGATCGGGCTTCTCTTTACAAAGCAGCTAATTTAGCTGAATTTGTATGCCTGAAAACAAATAAATTAATCTGGATTTATTTTTCGTCCCTCTATAAAAATATCCAGCAACATAAGTAATTGGTGTAATATATCACAATGTGTGTGTGTTGCTGAATATGCCTGTGGATAAGCACTTTAACAATGTTTCTCTGAGCGGGTCAAAACTGTAATTTTCCTGATGTTATAATTTTATTACTTATTACTCTATTACTGTCTCAAGTTTCCTGACCTTATATTAAAATTTTCCTACAGAAGAGGGTGGTACAATGGTGCAGTGAGTAGTGCTGCCATGTAACAGTACCTGCACAGTTTACATGTTCTCCCCCAGTTTGTGTGGGAACCCTCTGGATGCTCTCGTTTCTACCCATAGTTTAAAGACATGTGTTCCATGTTAATTGATCACTCTAATTTTCCTACAGTGTGTGAATATGTGTGTGACTGTGTGTAGCCACCCTGTGATGTATTGGTATCCCACCCAGTTTCATAGTCTAGTACCCAATGATTCTGGGATCAACTCCAGACCAGTGTGACGCTGACCAGGATATAGTGGTTAATGAAAATGGCTAGATGGATGGATGGATGGATGGATGAAATGATTAATTGCAAGTGTAAAATTGATAGATGAATTGTTTTACATTTGGGCTAAGGATTATATATGCATGTAATTTAGTGGAAGCCATTTTCATGAACACCTAATTTCATGAGCAAAATCTCAGCAGTAAATAAGGCGACTCGCCAAATATGACAGATAGACAGATGGACAAACAGAATAGATAGATAGATAGATAGATAGATAGATAGATAGATAGATAGATAGATAGATAGATAGATAGATAGATGCACATATGCATACACACACTGCTAAGACAGAGCCACGGAACCAATGGAAGGCAAAAGGAAGTGAAAAAACTGGGTTGGATTCTTCTCATTGTATGCTGGGCAAACCTGAGGCAAGTAGGAGCAGAAGGGAGCCAACTGGAAACAGCCCAGGTCAAGAGCTGCCTTCAGGGCCTGGAGCTTAGTGACACTCAGACCAAGGATCCACAAACAGTCAGCATTACATGTGCCAGAATGGCCCAGACCTGGACTGCAGTCAAACCCAGCCCAGCATATGGTAACGATACTCACATGCTGTTAAGGGGCTACAGGGAGGGACGTACGATATTTGGCCAAAAGCTGCATTGAGAAGACATTCTTCTGGCAGCTCTCTAGCTAACACTGTTTTTTCCTGCTCATTTTTCAATCAACCCACAAGGCCACAACAGTTGAAGGTACAGTAAAGGTACGCCGCGAGTCTTCCGATACATATTCCATTAAGCAAAATTAAGTAAAAAAATGCCAATTGTAACTGTTTGAAGCCAACAAGTTTACTGAGATACACATGATAAAATAATTTATACTGACCTACAACTTATAATGAACTACTGTATAAAAGACATTTGATTTTGAAAAGATATTTGAATGTAATAAATCACAATACAGTAAAAAAATCAAAATATATAACATATTATTTTTGTTTTCACCATTATATTAGTTTCTTCACATTCAGTTACACTCACATTTCCCACAAGCCTTTTCCCAACACTTTGTTATACAGTAAGCTTGGGAGACTCAAAAATAAAGTAAAATAGTTTTTTTTTTCCCACTGTCAACATATGCACAAAGCTTGTTCGACTACTGTAAATACAAATATGGTTACAAAAAAAAAAACATATATATCCACATCTCCAGGCAAAATGGATGATTTCAGTGCTTGCGTGCATGAAGAGGAGCTGGAGCTGTGTGCACCTCATACGACAGAGAACTTAGACATTTCTCCGGAGTTTTGATTTATTTTCTGTTTCAGACAGTTCAAAAACATTGGCTTGACAGAGAGGCTTTGGCAGCGAAACACTTAAAAGCCATCAATCACCCTGCGTCTCTCCTTGACACAATGCCCTGCAGACGGCTCAGGGCTGCAACGTGACCGTGGACCGCAGGCTTTCTGGACCGCGTTCCCTCCGAGATCAACATTATTCTGAACTTACAGGTAGATGAAGCTCATGCAACACCCGTTGTTGCTGAAGGTACAGCATAATTTGAAAAAAGAAGCATTTCATTACATATAGGAAAGGCCTGTGCATGTAATGTTGTCCAGTGAATACGTTTCTGTTATTTCTGTTATACAACATCGCACCCTGGTGGCAAAATGGAAAAATTAAACATGTATAAAATGGGAATATACTCTCCTAAAATGTCCCAGCACTATGAAATAAGACCATAATTTAAAAATAATAATAACGACATATTACAACAATTGATACTTGAGCTTTGGTGAGCAGCGGTGAATTTTGCTTTTCATCGTTTTACCTACCATTTCAGGGGGACACCAGGTAGCCTAGAAGTTGCAACAGTCGCCTTGTAATCTGAGTGTAATGTGAGAGGCGCTGGTTTGAATCCCTCCTGCTGTAACAGCCTTGAGTAACATATTTACCCTCGATAGACACATCAGAAACACCCAACAATTTAAACCACATGGTGTACTTACTTAATATGGTAAGTCATATATAAAGATGTCAGCTGAAAAAATGTTTAAAATATCAGCCTTCTACTTGTGCCTCCTGCCTAATACCTTGGACTTTGCATGCATTTAGCATGCAGTAGGACATTCCATTCATTCAAAAGTAATATGAAAAGCTCTGAAAACAAATTTTGAAGCAGTGCATTTAATCTCTTTGTTAATCTGTGTTAAATTTAAGGAGAATAATAGTCTTTGTCAGTTCAGATATAATAGAAGGTAATGACATTTTAGCAGAAAGATGGACTGAATGAACTAAAACAACCAGGAGATGGTTTGCATGACTAGTGATTTTCTCTTAAGTAAAAGGTTTTGTTTTTTGTTTTTAATGAGGGACTTTGAGGACTTCTGCCTGCTCGTACGCAAATGAAAACACAGTATATAAAAGTGAAAATATTATTGATTTACTATAACTTTAAGTCCTGTGCTATTGCAAGTACTACTGGAAACCGCCCTTAACTGCTGTGTGGCTGTGCCATTCGATTGTTGACAAGACATCATGTGTTACTGTTACTGTTTTAAATGTATTCCAAAACGTCTGGAACACAGAATAACATCAAGTGAAATAAAGAAAACCATATGGTACCCCTTTCATCGACTTTAAATAATTTCCTTATCGTGGCAAGTGAAATAATACAGAACAGACGCTGTTTGTTGTTAACTTTCCACGTCATGAAAACCCCACGAAACAGAGAAAGCATTTGAGACCCTCTCTGGAAATGTGGCAGAGAAAACTATCATCGCGCAGTTTGCGGTTGGCAACTTTGGCATTTTTAAAAAATCCCATTTTAGGACTGATGTTATATGAATGGGAAATAAGCTAATGCTGGGTAAAGGTGCTAGATTTTGCATGCATCAAAAAAGACACAATGAGCACTTATGCCAAGTTTGACCTAATATGTGCAATATTCTGTAACATAATTATATGTATTGGCAGCAGGGGAAACTAAGATAATTGTATCATTTTAGTGTCTGCTTTTCTATTTTTTTGATTTATGCATTTTTCTAAGTTGACAGGTAAATATGAAAAATTGCTATATTAAACACTAATAAATATAAATAATATCATAATTTGCCTGGAAATAATATTGCCATCTTTAGGCTGGAGGGCTAAACCAATGCATGTTTCATAGAAACTGCATATGGGTCTGCTGTTTGGTGCTATACTTGAAAGAATCTTATATGAAATACAGCTGGAGGGGAAAAATATTTTATGTAGTTATGCTCTGCACCTGGATTTCAGCCTGTTAAAATCTTATTGAAAATATCCTGTGAGGAAATTAGGTCTGGAGAGAGGAAAAAAAGCTTGTCAATTTGTGCTGAAGTAAGTAAGGCACTGCTTATGATTCTTTTTTGTTAGTATTAAACATACTGTTGTGGTCTGGAGACACAGTTTGCATTGGATGCCTTTCAATACACCAAAGTATATGTAAAAAAAAAAATGGAGAAATACTCAAATATTCTACAGGCCTGTCCATCTGGCCAGATAAAGCACATCTGCTGACAGACCTGTTGCATTTACAGTTCTTCATATTTCTTTATCAGTAAATTTTGGATATGCAGCTACTGAGATGTCCTGTCAGATACTAAACTTTTAAATAAAATATATTATGCACTATCGTTTTTTATCCTTTTGCTTGGTGTTTTTTCTCCAAAACACCCTGTAATTTGCATACTATGCTGTTTCTAAATTATTGCCTTACTTAAGGGTTGCGCATTGGAGGTGGGTTTCAAACCCAGGTCCTTCAGCATGAAAGCACTGGCAAAAAGCCCTATAGTACCTGCTGTGCCAAACAACACCTAGTACTGCATGAAACCCTAAACTACCATGACTGTTTTATTTTTCAACTAAATATTTTTAGTTTTTTATAATATCATCCTGATTTGTATTATTCTTGTAGGATAACAAAATATGATATTGATAGTTTAATGTATTAATTGTGTAGCTATTACACCAAACTCATTTGGGTCGAATGCAGGGTTCCAGTGTTTGCTCTGTTCCTGAAATTGAACACTATGCTGTATGACACACTGTACAGTTAGTCGTACATCGAAATTATTTAAATAACGTATAACACTTTTAACAGCACTGTAATGGACTGAAATCCCATCCATGGTGTACCCTGCCACAGAGCCAGTGCTTCTGGGACAGGCTCCGGGCTACAACACTGCAATGGATAAGCAGTTATTAATGCTGGATGGACTCATATTTTATTGCATTGTATGTTCAGTGACCATGAGGTTGGAATAAGTGTTTAAAGCGGATCAGCACTGAGTGGCAGCCAGTACCAGTACTTCTCTCATTTTGCAATTCGGGCTGCTAGCACTGATTCGTGCATACCTGTACTTTGCAAAAGCTCCTGGTGTTCTTCACTCCCCCCTGAAAACCAAATTCTCTGGCTGAGCTGCTGTCCCAGTAAAACTCAGCTGTATAGCATGGAGATTCTTAATAATAGCCCTCAAAGCCACGTTTTATTACTCGGAGTGCACTAAGTTACGCTACAACTCGGCTCACGTGCTGCTTTCTTACCGTTTTGTTGAAACTGAGGTCCCCTTTAGTAAACAAATACGTACTGGGAACATAAGCAATGTCTCCTAGTATCTTTTATTCACAGCATTAATTCAAAATACAATGCTTCATAGTTTTCCTGATTCAACAAGATGCCAGTATTTTTTTCCACTTCACTCACTAGTTGGAACTATATTTAACCTGTTCCTTTGCTCACTTTTTCTGGTTCCTTCTGTGCTTAGTTTCTGTGTATAGAATCATAGAATCACTCAGGATTATTTAAATGTTTCACCAAACCCTCGCGCTGCGGGTCATAGTGAACGGATATGCAGCACTGCACAGTGCATCACTCACACGCTTATTATGGCCACATGGATGTCATATGCTGTCATGTTCTGATAACAGACACACTTGATCTCACAAGGTGAGGAAGTGACATCTGTAGGTATCTAGTGGCCCAGCCTCTCCCCAGGTAACCTGCTGTGTGCGCTGCCTCTCCCTTTGCCTGGCTGTCATGGGGGTTTCTGCACGTCCTCCTCCCTTCCACACCGTAGTCCACACCGTAGCTACACCCCCCCCCCCCAACACTGACACCAGGGAGATCTCACCTGTCCTGAGACCTGGGAGGGAGAGGAGGCAGAACCTCTTGTTGTTCTGCTATCCTCTCTTCATTGTGGCTCAGTTGAATAATGGTTGGTGGCAAGAAACTGCCTGCTCCTTTCAACAAAATAGCATTTTTCAAATAAAAAATTACACAAAATTACAACATCATTAACAAAAACAAGATCATGAAAAGTGTGTCTAGAGATTGTTAGCAGATCGGGTAAGGTGCTAATGTTTCACGTGTTTTTGTTTTTTAAATGTAGGAAGATATGTTTTGCCAAAACATTGGAACACATTCACAGGATTGTCTTTGTGAAGCAGAAAAAGATATTTAAGAATGTAGTGTTTTTTATACTGATGTCCAGAAGTTTATTGTAATACTGAATATTGTTAATGTTGAAAACATTTATTTGTGCCTTTTTTATTAGCTTCATGAAAAGTACTGGGTCACAGGAACATAGAAACAGAAACAGTACACTAAAAAATTACAAATACAGCTGTCCCATGGAATAAAAACTATATCTGATTTGTTGCTATAATGGTTCTTGAAAATTGAGACCTAAATATCAGTATCCAAAACGAAACTTTTACTACGACAAATTGTATCCAAAGCTTATCCATAATAAATCGAAAACGTGACTAAAAATCAAAATGCATAAAAAATAAACAGATAAATACCACTCAGTACGGTACATTGTATTGTAATGAAATAAAACTGTATATATTATAATAAACTCTATTGTGTAATGATACAAATTTATCTGAAGCCAGAAACACCATAGGTGTTATCAGCTGCTTTCCCTCATTTTACTCTCTCTAAAAATGTTTGCATAGAATCACCATATTTTTTGTGCATCTCTTTTTTTTTATATAAATGTCGGTTGTTGTATCAAACAAAGAGGAGGGCACGGCAGGTTGCTTTGATACACATTTTTGTTCGTTTTTTCAACATCTCATAACACTGAACTCCTGCTGCGAACCCTGCAGACGCCCTCTCATCTCCCTTGTGTAACACAGTGAAGTGTCCTGTACTGTACACACTGTACCCCGCAGTATAAACATGCAAATTAATGACCACATTAAGTGTTTTCTAATATGGTATCTGGTGTTTACAGTGTTTATAATGCCAAAGTCCTGGGTTGATAGTTACATAGGTGTCTGCCGATGGGCTGGGAGCTCATTATTTATTTATTTTCCCTTATTTAAAACATTGGGAAATGGGCACTCAGGATATGCAATATTGGTAGCTGGGGAGTTTTCAGGGACAAATTAGATCCCGAGGGATTACTATGTCCACATCTATAAAATAAGGATTGCATTGTTTTTATCAACAGAGCAGTCATTGCACGCTTCTCAAATTTGGCCAAGGCTTCCAGGCCTTTCTGTAATTTGTGCTGCCCGTGGACCCTATGCAGGGGAGTAATAAAGGGTGGAGGGTGGACCAGTTGAAGAGCTTCATACCACGCATCCCAAGTTTCTCAGTCCTCAGGTGTGTTCCTTACAAATGAAACTTACACCATCTATTTCAAAATGCCACACTTGGCTTTTTAAAGCCATCTATTTCTGGGGTTCCTTCAGCACACATCTCTGCATTTGCATCAACCTTGGCTGGTGCAGCTTAAACAAAAAAGGTCTGCTAAGCAAATAAAAGCGACAAGTGGAATGTGGAGTGTAAAACAACAACCTAGCGGTACAAGCACCTCAGAGTGCATGTATCTTGTAGAAAAGTTCTACTCTGCTTTTTACTACTCTCGAAGGTGCACTAGATAATTTATGGATTGCTAGAAATTCCTCTGTCTTCTTGTTTTATAGCATGGTTTTATAAATACTGTCAGTTTTAGCTTAAAATATTTTAATTTCATTCCTGACATGGAAGTATGTACTTTAGGTATTATTTTAAACGCGAAAACATGTTTTGGCCAGTAGCTACATAACTTCATTTGAATATGTTTCAATATTCCATTAAAGTGTTTCAGAAGCCATTGCAGAAAAGTGAAATATATTACATCATGTGTATAAGAATCAAAAAGACTCACAAACTTTATTTTTGTGTACTGTGGGGATATTTTTCTATAAACATCTTTACTAATGAAAGTGCCTTAATGAAAGTGCCTATGAAAGTAGCTGTATGTTCTTATTCTCTCTGTATGACAAGCAGCCTTTGCTTTTATGATGCTGTAACTTCTGAGGATATTGGCTTCTTAAAGTTTTATTTGTAAATCTCACTTTTTTTCAATTTTGCATGGCTATTGACCTTTTCACAGCATTTGGAGGAGAGACGAAATGGAATTCCGTGGAAGGGAGCATTTCAGTGCTGTTATTTTGATTTGGGTGCTTGTGTTGTGCATGGTTGATGTATATGCAGAGAACACGGGTGTAGAAGGGGTGGGATGCTATCCACAGCTAAGAAGCTGCCACAAGGCTTTACGTGTTTACCGCTTTTTGTGGCGTTAGTACCGGAGAGTTAGTCTATAAACAATACTTGAAGTTTAAAAAAAATAAATAAATTTCAGCAGAGAAGGATTAGTCTAAAATCCCTCATTACCCAGATGCTAGTTACATACAATGTACGTATAAATCCTCACTAACCTTCATATTTAAAAAATCGTCACACATCTGTAACCCGAGATAGAAAGTACACTAAGAATTTGACCAAATGTATGTTGCCAGTCTTAGACTTCTGTTCCACTGAACAGAAATGTTCTACAGATATTGTACTCAGAGCCCTTATAACGTACAGCCTATTGCCTTATTGCATTGATTTCTTTTTTAGTTAAATCTTGTACAATAAGACCTGCTTATGATTTGTCTGGTCATCCTTGGCTTCTCTTATTAATTTTGTTGCCTATGATGTAATAAGTACTTACTACGTCTGTTTGAGCTAATGAACTTCATTTTTCATCTACGCAGTCTGAATGTCCTCAACCTATAAGCTGGATTGGATGACAGCATCACTTAAATAAAACAATGAAAAACAAATACAGCAGCACAAAACTCAAGCATAAACTGTAAGTTGCTATTTCATACTATTACTCATAAAAACCTACCTGAGTGATGGTTTTCAGAACAGGTGGTATAGGGCCGTAGGTAGTGTAGTGTTTAATGCGGTCGTCTGTGGATGCTGAACATGCCAGGTTTGAATCCCTCTCCAGCAGCAGTACCCTTGAGCAAAGTATTTATCCTGAATTGCTCCAGTAACAATTACCCAGCTGTATAAATGGGTGAAATAAGGTGACATGGTAAGATATGTTGGATAACAGTGCCAGCTAAATAATGTATAAAGTACTCGTGCCATTCACTTTTCATTCATCTTTTTTTATGAAACCATTTTTAAAATTTGGAATTAGTTTTGTGAATAAGTAGCTCTAACGTGTTCGGAAGGGGAGGACTTCATCATGTTGCTGTTTGCAGCCCCACACCATTATCAGACAGTGTGGGACTGTGATAAGTCATTTGAGTTTTTTCGATATTAGCACTCAGCCCTCCCCCAAACCCTCATGCTGGGGGTTGCATTTTGGAAAAGAGCGAGTGACCAGAGGGAGAGGCAGACATAGTCCTGGGGGCAGTGCTCAGAGATTAGAAATGATGGTGTGACAGCCTCTTATCACATTGGAATCCATCATACTTTGTGATTCGATATTAGCAGCCACCCCCTGGCTGGCTGGCCCCAGAAGCCTAATCGTGGGTTGAGCACCACCTGTCTGCCCTTCATTTGGGCCCTATTCCCTACCGCATCTGCAGGTGGTGTTGTAGGTGCTGGGAGCACTGGGACACCTGATTACATGACGATGATGTGACAATGAAGATGTTTAAGACGCCATCCAAAAACTGGGAAAGACCGGGGTAAGAGTGAAGGAAAAGGGTATGAAAGGAACAGAAAAGAATTCATGTTTTGTGGTGATTTGGAACATCCAGATGGTCTACTTACAACACATCTTCACATCACAGAACCCAGATAAAAAGCTAGGCTGTGTGACATGTAAATTCCTACTTGATTTTTAAATAAAGTACACTCACCTGCCACATTATTAGGAACACCATCTAATATTAGATAGGTCCCCTTTTGCTTTCAAAGCCATCTGAATTCTTCATGGCATGGGCCCAACAATTGCTGGAAACATTCCTTAGAGAGTCTAGTCCATGTTAACATAATTGTATCGCATAATAGCTGAAGATTTGTCAGCTGTACATTCATGCTGCTAATCTGCAGTTCTACCACATCCCAAAGGTGCTCTTCTGAATTCAGATATGGTGACTGGGGACGGCTTTGAAGTTACCTGGAACTCATTGTCAGGTGTGTGGAACCTGTTTGAGATACTATCTGCTTTGTGATAGAGGACAGTATCATACTGGAAGTATCTGGTAGAAGATATGTAAAATGTGGCCAAATTGTGACTGTGGTATTCAAATGATACTTGACTGGTATTAGGGGGCCCAATGTGTGCCAAGGAAACATTCTTCACACCATTACACCATCATTACCAAGCTGAACTGTTGACAAAAGGTAGGCTGAGTCCATGGTTTCATGCTGTTTATGCCAAATTCTGACCCTACCATCTGTGTGCTGCAGCAGAAATCGAGACTGTAAGGCAGTGAGTCTTCAGCTGTTCGGTTTCAATGAGCCAATGCCCGCAGCGTGTTCCACTGTTCTTGGCTAACCCAATGTGGTGGTCTGCTGTTGTATCCAACTCAAGGTTCAATGTGTTGTGTGTTCAGTGATGCTTTTCTGCCAACTACTGTTGTAAAGAGTGCTTATTTGAGTTACTGTAGCCCTCCTGTCAGCTCCAACCAGTTTGGCCATTTTCCTTTGACCTCTCTGATCAACAACACATTTCTGCCCACAGAACTGCCATTCACAGGATGCTGTTGGTTTTTCATTCTTGTGCGTGAATCGAACCATTATTGTACACGAAAATCCCAGATAAAGCAGCAGTTTCAAAAATACTCAAACCACCCAGTCTGGCACCAACAACCATTTTGCAGTCAAAGTCACTTACATCATGATTGTCCATTCTGTTCTGAAGTGAACATTCACTAAAGCTCATGACCCCTGTATGTATGGATTTATGCATTGTGTTGCTGCTATATGATTGGCTAAATAGACGATTGTGTGAACAAGCAAGTGTACAAGTGTTCCTAATAATGCAACTGGTAAGTATGTGTGTTGCCAGTGACCTAATTCCAAAAATCTGAACATGTAAATGATGTTTCATTTACATTCATTTTTATGTGCACTTCTACACACTGCACAGCATTCCAGCACTTTCCTGACTGCATAAAAATAACTGAACTGGATTCTCCTGTTAAAGACAAATGCCTTGCATCTATTCTCAATTTCTGAAATAGCTTCACTTAAGTACAGCTTGTGCTTTAATAGAGATCTATTATTATAGAGCAGTGTAACAAGTCATAACCTCTTCCTGCTGTTTCGAGGTGTTTCTTGTTCTTTACTCCCCACCCACACAAGCCGAGCCACTGGATAATAGCTGGTCTGATCATAGGAAGCAGAACAGCAGCTTCATTGTTTGTGAAGCAAAATGCTAAACTTCCAGCAGAAATAGAAATGTAATATGCAATAGGAAATTAAAATTCTTCATAGGCACCAAAAGCAAAATTGAAATGTTTCCAAACCATGAAATCACAGGATGAAGTGTTTCAATGGTTTCAATGAAGTGAACCCTTTCCCTCAGTTCAAGTACTTTGACTCTGCTACAGGATGAACATGAAATTCATCTTTATTAGTTAAACAATATTTTCAGTCAGAGAATACAACTTAAGGCTGACAAATAGGTCATCAAAAACAAAACAGATATTTCATAGTGTACTATAGCACATTTCAGAAGCAATGTACATTTTCTTTACTTGATGTATCTTCATATTTGAAAACAAAAATATTTACCCATTAAATTCCAAAGATTCACTTTTTGACAAGCATACTGTACACTCCACACGTCTTAGATTATCATTAAAGTATAGTTTGTTCTCTCAAAATAAATTAACTGGTCTGGAAATTTATAACTAAACATAATACTGTGCTTTTACAAATTTCACTTTATAGTATAAAGTCTTACAAAGCAAAGACAACAATGACAAAAAATGAACTGAATGAAAATAAAACATTGTGAGAGAAGTAACAGTTTCTGTATATGTTTAAGTTAAACACTGAATGCAGGGAACTTGATATGCAAAACATTCGCTCACAAAACAAAAGTATTGCATAATAATGCCGTCAAATAATTTAATGTTCATGAATGTCTGTGCTCATAAGTTCTTCAATTCATTATGAAAGCGACATGCATAGTCTTAAGGATGTAAGGATGCACAAGAAATACGTCAATGAATATTCAGAGCTGCTCACAGGTTCCAAGTCAGCTCATAAACCCCATGTATCTCATTTTAGCAGTTTAGAAAATGAATGTAAGGGATGGCTGTACTCTGTGATATTACAATTCCCATGTTCTATGAGAAAAAACACAAGTGGATGCATGAACAGTAACAGACTTCATTTGTAAGATTATTATTAATTGTTTAAATTATTAGATGCAGCATAAATAGAGATCGAGGTCAAGTAAAGTGCAGTCGTAACAAAGGTGGGCCAGAAGTTACAACACACGGCTACACACAGTTACAAAACGGCGGGTTTCTGTCCCTGATACAAATGGCAGAACAGTGTAAAACAGTGGCAGTTTCTAGAACAAGACAGTACATAAATACAACAGACATCCATCAGCATGAAGCACTTTTCTGTTTGATGTAGTTTTGTTTCGAGGAGGTCTGAGTGCCCGGTAAGGCGGCACTTTGGCCCGGTGACCACCGGAAGCCGACCTGTACAGCCTTCTGCAAACTGTAACACGTCGTGACAGCGCCACCCTCAGAGCCTCGGCAGAATGGGCAGTGTGAGGAAGATTTGAGCAGACAAACAAAACCTAATTTGCAAAAAGCACAGTCCCTGCAGGACCCCCCCCCAAGTAAAACAACACTTAAAGACCTCCATCCCCAGCAGCACCCCATGATGTACCAAGCCCCTGGTAACCCACAGGTCAAAAGGAACAGTCAGGGTTGATGTTCCCTACATCAGCTACTGAGATGGTGTTAAACTGCACTACCAGATCAGTGGTGACCCTCATCCGTTGTTAAAGTTGCCGACCCGCCTGTGTTGGGGGGTCACAGCTTTCTGTGTGTTTGAATCCCAGGCTTCCCTTCTGCAGGGATGATGGATGCCCTCATCCTCCCAAGTGCTCATTCCACTGACCGACATTCTGTCCCACCTTCTAGGGAAGCTGAAGCCTGCTTGGTCTCCAGCAGAGGAGGCAACACCCACTACGTGGTGCCACCACCAGGGCTCAAGCCTGCCTGTTATCTGGCTCTTTGCCCCCCTCGGACGTAGGTGGCGGGTCGGTGCCCGAGTCTTTACTCTTCTCCACATCAGCACCTTCGCCTGGGGGAAACAGAACAAGACGTGACACATTCACAAGCAAAACAAGAATTGTTCCTTTATTATAGGTACGTTAGATTGAGAGATGGCCACAGTGAGGAAAAAAACTGTTACAACTTACAAGAGAGATGTTTGCTGCCAATCACAGCAGCAGTGGCAGCTTCCCACCACTGTGCTTAGGGGACTCAGATAAAAGCTGGCCACTTACACTGCTAAATTATGAATTCCCCTCAAGTCATTTTGCAGAATTTATTTGGATTCCATGTTGTAAATCAAAGTAGAGATGTAGCAGTAAAAAAGAACATGGACCCATGACCAAAATGTCACAGGTTCTTATTTTACTGCAGGTGTTGGAGTAGGCGGAAAGTTTTAAAGAGATGCACTTGGGAGCCTGTGGTGGAAGAACTCTGTACCTGGAACATTCTGTTTTCATGTACACAGCGTGACAATATTCAATGACCAATCATGGCCACAATATTTACATATACATTAGGCATAACAGCACAAGATTGCTTTAACTTAACTTTTCTGCACCAGGCAGGCACATGTGAACTTTACACCTACCTTGTCACAACACTACCCTCTTAAAAGGTCTATACACTTTGTAAAGAATGACCATTAAAAACACACAAACGCATGCATGCACACACAGTGTATCATTCATGTTTTTTTACACACATGAATGAAATTGTGATGTTGGAATTTTTCGTTTTTTTAGCATTTTTATTTTTTAGCTGGACTGCATTGTTTCGAGCAGACTGGTGCAAAAATCAAATCGTGTTCTAGCAAAAATACGTAACTTGAAATCATGTAAATTAAGGGATGCCTGTACTCAAATTTTTGTAAGGAGCTTTGTTCTGGCCTTGTTCCCAGAGCTTATAGCTTTTTTGTCTCTGGCTTTCTCTCTCTACATCTGCTTGTGTTCATCAGCAGATGGAGCTCTCCTCACTGGCAGCAGATGGAGCTTTCCTCACTGGCAGCAGACGGCTACTGGGCAGGTACCAGAGAGGGGGGGGTAAGCAGGAAGGAAATTTTAACCAGGGAAAGTTGGGGAACTTTCTAGCTTCAGTGTTACTGTTCTCACTTGCAGGCAGTGAAAAAAAATTCAGACATGTTTGTAAATAGTGTGCAGTCTTTCAAAAATCTTTTGTAACAGTTTTTGTAAATATTTAGCAAATACCAGAAGGGTGAATGTCCTTTTCCTTAATGCAAGCTTTTTTTCTGGTTTTAACTTGGTTAGGAAGCCAGGGTAGAATGGTGTACTTTTATTTTTTCATTATTTAAGGTAGTTAAGGTGATACTTAATGTTGAAAGTGTAGTGGTATTTTTGTTTGTTTTGTTGGATTTGTTCACCCTTTTACAGATTTATTAGAGCAACTCATCAAAGCAAAGAAGAAGAAAAGGTCTAAATAGTTTGTAAAGTTTGGGGTGTGTGCCAGGTTACTTTCTGGCCATCTTTCCACTTACTTTGAATCATGCCTAACCCTAGATTGGGCCATAATAAACTTAATATGCAAAACAACCACTGTAAGACAGTGTCAAATAAATTGGCAATAAATAATAATGTCAACTTGAGATATTGCTGTTGTTATCTTGGGTTAACTAAAGTTATTTGAGTAGTTAGAGTGAAATGAATGCATTTATCATACAGTCACACAAATAACTAATAAAAAGGGCTTCTAAATAAATACAGATTATAAAACATTAAGTAGGCCATGTAAAACAGCTGAAGAAGTAATTTTCTCCCTATCTGTTGGCACAGTAGGACCAGCAAGAAAAAGAAACTGTCAGTAAATAGACCTTGGTCATGAAATTCATGAAATAAGAGGCAAACAAAACTCAGAACTAGTGAAGCACAAAGAAAAAGGCCTTGAGTGGTGTTGATAGGCATGTCTGTCACGTGAGGTCCAGCCCACCTTCGCGATTGATTTCGAGCTTGGAAAGTGCCTGGGACACGTCACCCGGGTCCAGGTCTCCTGAGCCGCTTCGGATGTCGTGCAGCGCGTTGCGTCTTCCGCTCCTGCCTGAAGCAATGAAGTCTTCATACGTTGATTCCACATCAGTCATCGCTGACACGTTTCAACATAGCAGTACCTGAAAGGCAGCACCACAGCAGATGGGGATTCACGGGCCAAATGTTATCTGGAATTTACCTATACATAGCCCACATGATCTCTATATAATTTCTAAAATCAATATCAGGAAAATTAGAAGCAACATACCTGTAGCCCATACCAATGCAGCAAACCATACTTTGGTATGAAAATATAGGAAAATACGCAGAAGCTACACATTTAACATGGGGGTATATTTTGGTACAACTTTACGAACAAAGTTTAATTACAACATCATTCATTCATTTCTACTAACCTATTCATTGATGCTCTGTGATGCAGCTATGGCTGTCAATGTATTCTCATGAAGATGGGAATAACCCTAGGTGAGCATCACCATGGATGCTTGCATATAAGCCAGTTATGTTAAATTTCAAATTCAATTCTGAAAAAAAACAAGTTTATAAATATTCAGTCAAAGTTAATACTTTAAAATAATGTAAAAGATAATAATGAGATGCAGTCAGGGTTGTATTAATATATTTAGAATATTAATAATTACTACAAGGAGATAGCTCAGAAGGATAAGTCACCTGTCTCACAGCAGAGGGAGACATTTCATACAAAATTCCCAGCCCACACTCCTGTACTGGCACTGTACCCACAGAAATTACATTCTTCTATAGTCTTCTCCCTCCTCACAATGGCGATGCTTCTTGGAAGAAAAAACCTTCTTAACATAAACCATCATAATGTGATGATGTAATTACCACTTTTATGCGTTACTGAGCTATACTTGTGCTAACACCATTAAAATTTGCACAGTTTTGCCAAAAGTTAATACTAGTTATAACAAAACACAACATTAACTACTCTATTATATTATATGACTGTGTACCTGCGCTCCATGGCTATTACATCCCGCACACTTAATATTTACTCTCTGTGTGTGTGTGTGTGTGTGTGGACTTTGTTCTGCTGGCAACAACGGAGGATCATATAAACCTTATTAGATTTACCACAATAAACCTACGCTTGCAAAAAACATTCCGTACTAAAAATTTACTAAAAAATATATTGCAATTGATTGAAAAAGAAACCATAAAAAGTGCAATTTTGCCAGAACATATTTGCATGTTAAAGCTTCTGCTACTTAAAGGTGTCCCACGTTGTGGCACAGGTGTTGCATTGTAAGTAATCGTGTAACATTCCATATGAGAGTAGTGTTCCGCTGGACATGGGCTGGGGATGTGGTACCTGTCCCTGCAGGTTCTAATGTACCCCCCTAGTGGAGGACCATAGTTCCTCTGCATCAAACAGCAGTATTTACATGTGTCTTTCCTGGTTCCAGGCTGCAACTTCTTTTTGCTGCCTTCTGGTTTAATAATGCTGTGTTATGAAAACAACGCTTGTCTTCATTTACCCCTCTGCAAGCATTTCCCCCTATAGTTCAAAGACATGTTCAGATTAACTGGTGATTTTAAATGACCCATAATGTATGTGTGTGGGTCTGTGTGTGTGTGTTATATCCCGCTGTTCCCTTTTTTTGGGAGGTGCTCAAAACACAAATTTGGCTCTCCCAAATGCAAAGTAATATCTTGGATGTGGAAGGTGTATTAAATTAAACTCCTTATAAAGCTGAATTTTCATTCCTTGAATGTGCATATCCCGAGGGATGACTGAATGAACAAGCAACTCTACAAACTTTCACTAAAAGTAGAGGGAAGGGAATATAACCCGGTCCAGGAAAAAGGGTTTGTGTCTTCCCATCATGGGTGTGTTGTTCCAAGGAATTGTTTTTCTCCCCACTACTACAGATTCTTGGACAACTAAATGGCACTTTTTATTTATGCAGGACATGCCAACTTAATGTGACTTTAGTTTACCAAAAACCATGGACAACAGTATATTACATTAACCAATGATATGTGGTCAGGTTTGCTGTAGCCATGGGGACAAATATCCCATTTCCTTTCTGCCCTTGAAAAAAATTATTCCAAATTAGGCCGTAAAGATAGTCCACAGTTCCCACCTGAGCATGCTTTTTCCTAACACCTGTCCAGTTGCAGTTTGAAAGTAAACACATTTATATTAAAATTTAATTATATTCTTCAAAATCAGTACATTAACCAGCATTTCCATTCGATTTCTGGCCTTGAAAATTAATGCTGATTAACTTTTCCTGTAAACAGCATATTGCCCGTTTTAAAATAAATCCATTCCACATTCTGCAGAAATGCTCTGTGAGCAGGAGGTGAATGAGGAAGAAGCATGTCAAGCATATAATACGCCCCCATTCATTCAACGCCACAACACAGTTGCATTCTTGAAACGTGTCGAGGAAACACACACATATACGAGACTCTACATCTAATCGCTCTGTGTGGGATCAGCTGCCATTGAATTACAGGCCAATGCAATGCATAAATACCTTGCTTGAAAGTTGTGCTCTTTACATTGTCACGGGGGACCAAAACACAGAGTCGCATAACAGTCAACATTTGAAGAAATGTGCTCTGGACAAAGGAATGGATCCCAACTACTTTGAGGATAATGAGCCCCCTGTCATAACTCAAGCAGACAAAGGGGTGCGAACTCCCAGGTTGCCAAACGCACAGCCCATACACACGCAGGAGCACAAACCATAACCCAGAGGCCTTGGCATCATTCATAGGTTTGTGGCCACCTGTGCTGCACACAAAACTTAATGGCCGGAGTAACTGATCAGCATTTGGTGATCATTAGGTTGAAATGCATTCTAAACAGACTGGCAAAAGACAATAACAAAATTCTATTGTTAAATTTATTCATTCATCATCAGTAAGTGCCTGTTTGGTGCAGAGTCACGGTGGAAACAGCTGACATGAGGCAGGGTGCACCCTACCTGGAATTCATTACCATAAAAACCAAACTGTAATACATGTTTACACAATACAGGCAATTGAGAGTCAAGGCAAGGATCTTTGCACTTTGATAGGACACCCACCAATCATGGGGAGAACAAATAAACTGCACAAAAAATCTCATTCAATAACCTTACACTTATGCATAGTATTTTTTTAAGGCACTCAGCTGGTAGGTTGTTCTAAGCATCTTGGAGAACCTGCCACAGTTCTTCTGCAGACTTCTGCTGTCTCACTTGCTTTTGTCTCTGCATGCAAACCCAGACTGGCTATGGGGGCCATACCATCTGTTGCTGAAGATATTTCTTTATGACTTTTGCCATGTGTTTGGGGTTGTTCTCATGCTGCAGAATGAATTTAGGACAGTTCAGATGCCTCCCTGATGGTACTGTCTGATGGATAGGAACCTGCCTGTATTTCTCTGTGAGGCAGCCATTCATTTTGACAAAATCCATAACTCCATTTGCAGAAATGCAACCCCAAACCTGCAGGGAACCTCCACCATGCTTCACTGTTGTCTACAGACACTCATCTATGTAGCACTCTCCAGCCCTTCGGGGGAGAAACTGCCTTCTGTTAGAGCTAAAAATTTCAAATTTCGACTCATCAGTCCAGAGCACATGCTGCCATTTTTTCTGCACCCCAGTCCTTGTGTTTTTGTGCGCAGGAGAGTCACTTGGCTTTATTTCAAACTCAGAAGAATAGCTTTTTGGTCACAACTCTTCCATAAACATCACTTTTGATACAACTTCTCCAGACTGTACCAGGGTTCCAGTGGTTTCTGCCAGTCCTGAGTGGATAGCAGTGATTAACATCTTCTGATTTTGATTGGAAGTACACTCAGTTTCCATGGCTGATCACTGTGCTTTTGGCCTTCAGCCTTGGCAATTTGTTTGTGCTTCTGCAGAACAGCTTGATCAGCACATCTGGCGACAACTGTCTCCCATGAAATTTCTGCTTGGGAGAGACCTTGTTGATGCAGGATGACCACTTTGTGTTTTGTTGCAATGCTGTAAGATTTGAAGATTAAAATACCACACCTTGTGCAACCTCACCTTTTTAGTATGATTGTCTTTCACCCAGTTTTATTCCCTCTACACAGCTATTTCTTTTTCAAGTAATCAGTTTGCTTCAATCTACACATTATATCATTAATCATTAGAACCTGTTAGTTTAATCATAAAACGGGCTATAAACCTACAAAGGCCTCAAGTTTTTTTTTTTTGGTTTTTGTCGAAGAAGTGATCTATTACTATTACTTTCTTTCTTTAATGACATACAAAAAACTTACTGTAATATTTCACTTTTAGCAAAAAAAATGTTTGGAAATCTAAAATACACTATTTTTTTTTCTTACACATTCTCGCTGAAGACATAAAACAACTAAGACTAATTTTGGTGAAACATCTAAAATACCTAAGAATTTTGCACAGTACTGTGTCTGCCAAAGTAATTCATAAGTCCAGGGTATACAACAAAGTAAAAAGTCTAAATCAGTGAGATTTTATATTAATATACAACATTTAACAGTGTTGCTCATATAGACATTCTGTTCAAAATGCAGTGACATAGATATAAATACCCTGACTTCAGGGACATATAAATCTGGATCGCCCTGGGATAGGGAACAAGTTATGTTGCAGCTAATGAATGGGGAGTGTTGTTATCTATTGCAGAGATTATCTAGACACTCAGATCTGCATTAATGAGAAGAAAGATCTCCCATCTTCCAGTTTAACTTGCCCTTCAAATGATCAAAACAATTTCCTATAACAAGTGTTGTTATGCCTGCAGTAAAGGACAACTCCTGTTTGAATGTCCATTTCCCTACTGGCCAGGCAGAAAGTCAAACGCACACATGTGCGTGCCTCACTTGTTACAAACAGCAGTCCACTCTCAATATGCCACTGTACAAAGCCAGGCTGAAGCCCCTGAATTTTAAACTTACAGATTACAGCCCACTCATTTGGAAATCTTCTGGAAAGCTGTTGCTAAGCTTGAAAAACGCACCTAATTCACCACTGCTTCTATTTCCCACAATGCAGTTCTCTGGTGCTATTTTCAGTGCATGCCTTCACCCTGGCTCAGTCTCTCTCAGCTGTTACCCTCAACATGTTGTCATTCAGCCGGAAAACACTGGTAACAGGAAGCAATACACAAGATGCACTAAGAATGGTACATTGTCTCAGTATCTTTTACCTAAGAACTCCTGTTTGACTCTGCCTGAATTGCCTTTCACAGGTTATGATATATGTGCAGAAAATTTTTAAAATATGCTTACTTAGGGTCTCCTGGTTTATTGTTCACTTTCATCTCTGCCAGTGAGAGTCTGTGCCTCGGAAAGTTACAAAATATATACATATATACACATACATTTGGAACAGCTGGAATAAGAGTAGATAAATACACTTGCTGAAATGGTAATTTTTAATTTATTTTCAAAATGTGAGATTACACCAAGTCTAATATTTATTTTTTTATACATTATCCAGGCACTGATGTTCTCAGCTCCTTGCACAAGGTATCAAAACCTAAATACATACATCAATGCATTTTTGATCGTTGCCATTCCCTTTAACCTGAATAAAGAAAATTTCAATGCATTTATTATTATGGGTCACTAAGTGAAATAGTGATATAATCTGACTTCCCTCAGATAACAAGCAGAAGTTGTTTCTCAAGAGAAAAAAAATCTTGTAAAAAAGAACTCTTCATTTAAAACAGAAATACTGATCTGTTCCTAAGCCACAGAAAGTTTGCCTGCTAAATGAAATGAAAAACATTTACTGCCTTATCTTTTGTAAAAAAGGGAAAAAATCCAACTCAAAATCATGTCCAGATCAGAGAATAGCTCAGAATAGCTTCAAATCCTGGCTTACAAATCAGGATTTAAATTGCTTACACATAACACATTTGCGTGATCTTGTTACCAGCCCTCCCTCCTATCCCCCTTTTTCCTCATCATGTATTTGCTACCATATCCTCTTTTCATTTGTTGTTTTATACTGTTTTTCATCAGGTGCGATGGTGGTCCCAGGGTGCCTCACTTCTGAGCTGCTGTTTTGTGTTTTCAGGCTGTGTAATGTTTTCATGGCTAGTCTCCCACAGTGCAAAGACATGTGTTTCAGGTGAAGTGGCCGCACTAGTTTGCCCAAAGATTGAGTTAATAAATGTGTGTGATTGATCCTTGAAGCACTGCTTCCCTTCCAGAATGTATGTTACCTCACACAATATGTTTCCAGAACAGAGTCCAGACCCCTATGACCCTGCAGTGGATAAGTGGTTATTCTCTTCTATAATTTTATTGCTGAAATATTTTCAACGCTGACATTCACTGTGAAGGGGTTTAGTGCTGTAACCCTTATATTTTTGTTGAAAAGGGCTTTGAGAAAGTAGTTTTCAAACATACTATATAAAATAACATATCAGGGCAATTCTTGTAATTACTGCAATCTCTCATAACCCCCCTTTGCTGAGCAGTATGTTGTAACATTAGTAATAAAAGAACAGTGCGTCAAGTCATACAACTGGATGAATAATGACTTTCTGGGGGGGGGGGCAACAAAAAAAAACCCAAAAAAACTATGGCTTTATGACCTACGATTATGTTACAACTGAGGTGTGTGGGAGAAGTCAGGCCATGAATAAAATGGGTTCTGTTCACCTTGTATGGGGCTTGATGAGGTATCAATTTTTGAACTGAAATTTCTTTCCTCATGAGGCACTTCTTGTGTGACTTAATAGCTTGTTATGCCAATTTTAGGTTATAAATTACATTTACTCATACATCTAAATTCTCATTCTCTTCACCTTCGCTGAACAGGGTAAACTTGTATTAAGAACTCAAAGATGTTATAATTCAAAATGCAGTACCCATAAGTCCAAACCAGAACAGTACTGTACTACAAGTAACTTACCAGTATGAAGTCTGCAGTGTGAAAATAATTTTAAAAATACCTATAAATTAATGTAGAGATTCCAATTTATTTTTAATATTTTAAAGCCATTTAATTCATTGGCATTTATAGAATAAGGATAAAAATTTGGGTGGATGATGAAACTGATGTCATTAATGGAAAAACCAACATAAAACTGACTTCACTGGAAGTAATTTGCTCCATTGCATTTAGTTTATGTTAAAATTTTAATGTACCTTCCTGCCATTTGTTAAATGGAACACAGCACTCTGGATGTTTGCAAAGAATTCTGTGGTCCATAAAGGGATTGATTCACATCACAACTTCCTGCTAGTTTTCTAAATGAAGTCAAATGCACTATGATTCCTCCTGCTTCCCCAGTTTTAAACTCCACAACCCCACCCTTATAGGTCATTTTGGACAAATTTTCATCCAGGAGTTACAATACATACTGCAAAACTGAAGTGCCTCTCATTTGGTTTCTATTGACAAATCTTGCCTGGATGATGCTTGGAGGCAGAGAGGAAAAAGTTCTTTTGGAATGGAAGCTGATTTATTTGCAGCTTTTACGTGGTATGGCAAGACAGTAGAAATGCTTGGTAGTCTTACCTTCAAAAAAATAAACAAAAACAATAACCCCTTAAGTCAAAAACTTCAGAATTAAGAATTATACCTCTTGTAAAAGATACCACAATTCTCAAAACAAGGTCTCATATTACTACTAATACTGTTATTACCACTTTGTTTACAATTATACACAGCTTCATCAGTATAGCTCATATAGCTATTTTACTGCAGCAACTGGGTTTAAATATCATGCTCAAAGGTTTTAGACCAGGGTCCTCATTAGAAAAAAATAAATTTTGTGTTATAACATTTTGTCCCAGTGATAACCCCTTTTAAGGCTAAAAGCACAAGCCAACTAAAACATTTCTCCATACATCACAGTATTGGTCAGTTGTCACCAACTTATTTATTTATCCTTTGTCAAAAAAAAAAAAAGAACAAAGCATTCTCACTTCCCAAAACTAGGTGAGGTTGTAAAAGCAGGAAAATCAATAGTGATTTTTTACAAAGTGGGTGGGGGAGGGCGATTAGTCTACTTGTCTCACAGATGCTTAGATAAGAGCCAAAACCGCTGTTGCTGAGAAACATCCATATATTTGTGTAACAGTCTACATGGCTGTAAGGTTGGTATGGAAAGTTGCAATAGGGGAAGGATGGGTGGTTTTCCTTGTGGCCATGGTGCGAGCAGTACACATGGCAATGCTGGGTATACCAGGGTAGGTCACAGTTGCATAACATGCAACACAAGCCACCCACACGGCACCAGTTGGGATGCCAGTTTGCCCAAAGGGACCCTCAGTTGTCTGTCACTTATTGAAAAATTCAAGAAGTGAAATATGCTTGGGCATAATCTCTCCAAAATTATACTGAATAAGTATAACTGAAATTTTTAATAGCAAAACATAAGTTAGACAAGATTTATTTAGAATGAGTGTAAATTCACATAGGCAGCTGTACATGATATAACAATAAAGTATGCTCATTGCCAGGCTTAGGATTATTAGAGCCCTTTGTTTTCTCAACCACACCTATTGTAAGTTAGAGTATTGCAACATTCGAAAATGTTTTCCGCATTGTTGAAAATAAGAAACATTCAAACCAATCATTTTCTCTTGCAGATACCATTAAACCCTCACACAACTAACAATCATATTGTACAACTGTTCACATCATGCATTTCAAGGGCTTCTCAATGAATCATTTAAAGACATTTAGCTCTGCCTGCTTCACAACGGAGCAACATTCTAAAAATACTTTCTAGAACTAATATAAAAAAGTATTTTTTTTCCTTGCCTTAGAG
This sequence comes from Arapaima gigas, assembly GCA_900497675.1. Classification (NCBI taxonomy): domain Eukaryota; kingdom Metazoa; phylum Chordata; class Actinopteri; order Osteoglossiformes; family Osteoglossidae; genus Arapaima; species Arapaima gigas. The sequence goes on from UFQX01000026.1 coordinate 1,665,340, forward strand.
TTTTTGATTGAGATACAGTGTATCCATCAGTTTTATAAAGAATGAAACAGCTCACTGGCATCCCATCCAGGTTGTACCCTGCCTCACACCCTATATTCCAGGATAGGCTCTGGACCTCCACAGCCCTGCATTAAACAAGTGGTTTTTGTTAATGTATAGGAAGATAAACAGATGGACGGATAAAACAGCTCAGTTTCATCTGGCCTGTGCTAGCTATGGTATCTATGCAGATTTAGGGCACAATGCATGAAGCAGACATGTCAACCAAACTATCTGCTCTACTCAGTGTTGCTTCAAACATGCACTGGACTTCTGGAGTCCAGGTGTACAGGCCACTGCTTCCCTAAGCAGTGTATTACCCTTACCCAGACGTAGATATGTTCATTCTGGGCTCATTCCAGCATTAACATTCCCATTAATTGAGTACAGACTTTCCTCAGTCAACTCTTCTATGAGAGCTGTAACAATGTGTCTTCAACCAGGATGTGACTCCAGTTTTCTCTATCAGATCAAGCAAAATCACATTAACAAAAATCTTAAAATACACATTTTTTATCCACTATGAGGAGGACCGCATATCTGCATGTTGCATCTGAAGAAAGCACTTCAGATTCCTAACTAACCATAAACTACAAAGAAGGTTAAGAAAAATGCACAGAGGACAAAGTGTGTTGCTGATCTATTGTTAAGGGAGCTAAGATGCAACATTAGTCCATACGATGGAACCCAACTCGTTGGTTGAAGGTTCAAGATGTCCAGTATTTCAATGGTTTCTGTGGAGGACATCATCTTCTGGGAGCTATGCCATTCTGTAAGACTATGTTGCCGATCCCCATAACAACAGCAGTACTCGGAAATATTGTTTTCAGATTTTCTGTTCAGTTTCGTTCTCTGTCTCGTCTAAGGCCCCGCAGTTTATGATATTTGCATGAATTACAGCAACAACCGTGTATGAAACAAAGATGAAAATATAAAAAAGACAAGACCGTCTCAATGCGCATCTACATTTAAACGTTTCTTTAACGTCTTTCCAACATTGTATCCATTACATAAAAATAAATTCAGGCATATAATATAAGCGCTGCAAAGCAATTGCGTGCATCACCGACAGCTATCATGTTTTATACTCAGACAACGCTGTTGTTGTATTTTAATCAAATCCTATGCATATACTACATGATATAATAAAACAAATACGCCGATCTAAAGCAAATGGAGATGCGTTCACTGCTCGTTCGCCTTCAAACCCCCGCGATCCCGCAACAAAGCAACGCAGCAGTCATTGCGATACGGGCTCGCGACGGGGACATTGGCGCTTGTATGCCTTACCTTCAATGCTATGCCCACAGCTATTTTTTTAAATCTTTGTTTGTTTCTTTTCACAATATAAAAGAAAGCTGGTTTGTCGAGAGGAGCAGAACGCCCATTTTCCTAGCCCGAAGAAGAGCGTGGCAAACGCGCAGCCCCGGCAGCTCCAGCTATGATGTCATTTGGGATTCCTGCGTTTTTTTTTTCCCACGGTGGGGGTGGGAGTGGGGGTTCCGAATGATTACCCACCCCGTTTATAAACGCCTGGTTAAAATGACATATTTCCCCTACATAAAACGTAAACCGTTTCCATCCAGGTTATAAATGAAAAAAGAAAACCACGTGGAGAACAAGACATTTGACCCTTTCGACTGTTGGCGGTCGGGCGGGGGGTAATAATGTCATAGACTATCTCCGTATTCTGAATAAAAGTTCTTTCATTCCAGTAATGATACGAGCTGAAAGACTTATTGCGATTCTTTATTATAAGTCTCTTACTGACATTGTAATTTCGTCCCCAGATTCCCCTACTGTTATAAAGTCAAGTTTCGATTTACTATGCATTCGTGGATAAACGTGGATACATCGTGGAATGCTTTACTGTAATAACTTCATTTGTAACAGATTATAAATAAAAATATTTCAGTACATCTTTGTTGCAATTGGTGTCCGCGCTATACAACACGCACAAATTAAGTACGTCTTAAAGCGAAACGACGTTTAGCCGGGCTATTTTCTCCATAAGATATAGGAAATGTGCCAAATTATGACATGATTTTTATGTATTCACGTAAACCACTAATAGAACCAAACTTACTTTTGTAACTTTTAAATTTTAGTTAAAATTTGTCTCAGTAAGCAGTCTGAGTATACATGACTCAAAGAGACGGTGCCAAATAAGGATGTATGTTTCTGGAAAACAAAAGATAGCGGGTACTCACAATATAATATAATATAATATAATATAATATAATATAATATAATATATATATATATATATATATATATAGCATATAGGCATACAGTAATATAAACATCATACAAAATACAACACATCATGAAACAGGAATGTCCTCAAAAACACCATCTGCCTTGTATCACTGTGGATTCCAACATTAGTATTTTATCATTTTTTAATTCCTCACCAAATTATACATTCATAATTGACTAACAATTTAAGTATTTATACCTTTTTGTTGCACTACTACATTTTTATCTAGAGTGCTAAACCATAATCTGTTTTAACAGAACACAAAGACAATGCTTTAACCCACATTTAAGGAACTAAACCTGCCAAGGACAGGAAGCACATAAAAGGTCGTTAAAGCCACATTGACTGGTAAAATAAAATCGTGTTATTTCAGTCACGTGTAACATAAGAGCTGACTTCATTACGCACGGGATTGACCTATAGCGTCATATCCAGACGGAGCAGCTGTTTCCCACTGGATGTGGTGCCGAAACACAGGCGCCATTGTCCTGCGCTCTCCCTGGCACTCCAGCAGAAACAACTGACAAGCAGCCATGTGCTGGAGAGCGGCCTGTGTGCTGCGGGTGCGCAGATGTGGCCCGGCTTTTCGGCACCTTGTCTGAGCATCTAATGCACATCGGTCTCTGTGATCATGAGAATGAAATTTAAAAAGGAAAAAAATAGCAAAAACCAAGTGAAATAACCTTAATAAACAGACATTATGTTACAGTTTAGTGATAGATATACTTACATAACTATCTAATTGCATGAATTTCTAACGTAAGTAAATTCCCATCTTAAAATAAACTCTCATGTCCGCTTATCGCTCGCACTTGTCTCATCAGACGCAAAAGCCTCCTCCCAAACTCCACCTGCCGTCCGGATCACACAGCGCACCGCACACTGCGCCGTGCTCACGATCTGCCCCTCAGGCCGGGAACAGCCAATGGGACCCGCGGATGCTGGCTCGTGCGGGCTCGTGTGGGGTTGACGCAGCCCCGCGCGCCGGGGGAGCGGTCCGTCCCTCTAGTTGCTACAGCAGCGCGAGGCGTCGGTTGACTGGACGGGAAAGATGGAGGATTTTTCGGGTGAGCGTTTCGCTGTAATGTTTGTAACTGCGTACTGTGTCCTACACCGACGTTTGGTCCATTGAAAAGCGGGAACTTATAACCCCTCCGTGTTTGAATGTTTTTGTGTGTGTGTGTGTTAGCCCGTTTGGATGAGCCACCTAGGCCAGGCTGTTGTGTTTGGCAGCTAGCGCAGCTCCTTCCCCTCCCTGACCCTCAAACATGTCTGTAAACGCACATATTCTCATGCTTTGTTCACGCAGCCCGACATGCTTCCCACTGTCTCTCTTCATTACTCTTACACTTAAGCTCGATCCATTATCTATCAAATAATATCAATATTTGCAGCTGGTAATACACACTGAGGTTGGCTAGCTAGCTGCAGCACGTTTCATTGTTAGTCATTTAACCCCGTTTGTTAAACATTAATAGTGCACATAGAGAAGGCCAGAGCTGTGTTCAAACTGCGTGAAAAAAGTATCTATCAAAAGTGTTGCATTGAAATAAAACAATTTAGTGTATGTTTGTGGGCGGTGACGCTATTTTTCGCAATAGAGACCATTATATAATGCAATATTAGAACACAAAGCGGGCACCGCAGTTTGTCCTGGGTAAGGAACGGGGGAGTCCCGAATTCGTTGGCGGGGAAAGAACCAAAAAAAACGTATTTTCCTCGCCGCCCGTGTTTGTCGGCGTGCGAAGGTGGTCTGTATTTACCTGCCGAGCTGCTGGATGTCAGTAAAACCCACTGCAGCAGAACACAGTGGGTCTATTGATAATTCGGCTCGTTCCCATAGCGTTAGTAGTGTTAGTGATTCTGCCAGCATCGTTGAGAAAAAAGCATAATATTACCATGACTTAAAGATAAAGAAAAAAATGCAACGCTCAAACACATCATTGGATGTCTGTATAAGCAGAGGAGCCTGTACTGAGGTTATAGAGTACTCATATAGTAAAACTCATTAATTTCATTTAGTTTTAGAGTTTAATAGTGGTCTAATGGTTTGTCATTAACTTATTATTCAAAAATATTGTATATCACAGTTCTCAAAAACTACACTTGCCACTTTTGGTTGTTAGAACAGGGTTGCCTAAGTTAAAGGGAGCATAGTTAAAATTGAGTAACAGGGAGCATTTAACAACCAGGCAGAACTGCATCTCCTGTGTAAAATATAGTTTAAAAAAATCACATAAAATATGATATACAATATTTAAAGATAAGGTACAAATCATTTGTTACAAATATTACATAATATCTTACTGTTGTCATTGTCAAACTTAAGAAAAGATTTATTTTGTTATTTTAATTTGTTGATGCTTCTTAAGCCCAAAAAGTATAGCCTTTGTACTTGATAATGCTAAATGAATGAGTAAATGCACATTTGCAGATTCTGAGATCCCTCCTTCTGAGAGCCTTGCACCTTGCAAAATCTGTGGAAGAAGTTTTTTCTCTAACGTGCTTGTAAGTCTGAAAGATAATTTCAATTTTATTTTTTCTTTGTGTGTACAAGTAGAAAAGCTAAAGCTAAACACAAGAGAATGTTTTGTTCATGTGCATTATGTTCCTATTGATTAATTGATTTGGGACTCTTAGAGTTAAGATATAACACTTATACTGCTGATGAATCTGTATTGCTGTGGTGACTGCTGTGTTTTTGGGTAGCATAATGGTTATAACTGTCTCCTTGCATTCAGAAGGTCTCTGCTTCAGACCCTATCTCTGGCTGTTGTACTCTTGAGCGATGTAATCAACTTGAATCACTCCAAAAATTATACTATTTTATAGATGGGTAAATAATTGTCAGTAGCTTAGCCTTCTAGAAATAGTAATGGTATTGATAGTATAAGCTGGCTAGTGAGAACCTATTTGAAAGTATCTTACAGTCATTAAATTCAGAAAACATGTAGCTGAGTCATGTCTTAGCAACAAGTAACGTGCATGTGGACCTGCATACAAATTTTAATTTAATGGAAAATAAATAGATGGGTGCATATTGTTCTTTCTGCAAATGTCTGCATTCTGTCTTTGTCACTGTAGCAAAAGCATGTACCTATTTGCCAAAAGTCTGTCACTAAGAAGAGGAAAGTGTTTGACTCCAGCAGGCAACGAGCAGAAGGAACAGACATCTCCATAGTCAAGCCTTTAAAACCAAAGGTTAGATGACATTCTTTCAATTTTGGAGTCTTCAGCATGATTTCACTTGTGAGGAGCACCATAGTAATGTGTTTGCACCAATCTGAACTTGCTTGCTTAAAATATGTTTGCATGAGTATCGTTTCTCTCCTTTCTTGTCCCTCACATACATACATACAATTGATTCTACTTTTATTTCAGTGAAACAGTGCATTCAGCACTTATAAATCTAATAAAGTAAGTGGTCATCTTTTTATTGTTTTGGTTGTATACAGTGTTTGATCTTGGAGTATGAGTATAATTACTGCTATAGCAGTCATTATTAAAATAATTTACTTTCACTTTGAAGTACAACGAACTTTCGTGAAGTGCTCTTTGAAGCGTATCCTCAAAATTCCTTGGCAGCACCACATGTAATGTTTATTTGTTTCTGACACCTTTTCCAGGTGCTTAATACTGTTTATAAAATTACTGAACTTGTTATATCAAGTCACATTTTTTTATATGAAGTGTATTGAAAGTATAATTTTATTCCTTTATCTTTAGATTCCTGCTGTATATTTGTTCAAGTCTTTGCTACTGTTGTTAGGAGGTGTTTAGCAACAGTGTAGTTATGGCACTCCTAGCATTATTGCCATGTCATTATTAAATGAGGAGTATGCTGTGCTGGTCGAACTCTTAGTTCCCTATAGGTCTATAATCCATTCATCTGTGCATCAAGAATGCAACCCCTGCAGACAGGGAGGGAGTATGCAGGCATGTTTAAAAAATAATTAAATGTCTGAGTGTCACTGGTCCAGGAATGTTGTAAAACCTAAAATGTCTCCGTTCTGATTACTACACCCCCGTGGGACTGTTTGTGTGGGAAGAATAGTTGGGAAGGAATCTTAGTTGATCAGAGAAGGTCTTCCTTAATAGTGTTGTTGCCCCTTTTAAATTTAAGGTACTAGTAGTGCTGTATTTGGCCATGACTGAAGTGGGTGTGTTATTAATGTTCTGTCATTAGAGTACAAGTTTGACAGTTTTCACAAATACGGGTGAATCCTGGTGTACACAGCCTTAGCACATGCAGTTCCACTATAACAGTTAAACTTTTAAACGCACCTCCCACTTTGTGCAATAGACTCCCAGCTATAATGCAGAGTCATTATGTAGTGCCAGATATTCATCTGCAAGCATTTCATAGTTCACATGTCATGCAAGTAACTTGTTACTGTTCCATACTGCCTTGCAACATAATGCTGTGCAGTACGGTAAGGGACACACTTTGCTGATATACTTAGTTTCATGTGTCATATTTGCTTTGTTTCTACACATTAGTGCAGTGTCTCCGTTTTAATACCCGCCCTTGGATTTTTTTTTCATTTTCTTTTTCGTATATTGAATCACAGTGGACTTAACTAGGCTTTGTAGACACTGTCCATCAGAAAAAGGACTCTTAAATGCAAAGTGAAATTATATTTTTAAAAACGGATGCAAATTTATTGCAGCTTTTAAACAGTATAACTAATTGGCAAAGTATTTGCGCCAATCAAGTCAGTATTTAGTATAAAGACCTTTGGCAATAATTATAGCCTTCAATCTATGTGGATAGGTCTCTATCAGCTTTGCACATCTGGATCTTGCAGTTTTTCCATATTTTTCTTTGCAAAACTGCTCAAGCTCTGTCAAGTTGCATGGAGACTGAGTGAACAGGTATTTCAGGTCCAGTCATAAATTATCAATTGAATTAAGGTCTGGACTTTGAGTTGACCACCCTAGGACATAAACATTGTTGTTTTAAGCCGTTTTGGTGTAGCTTTGGCTTTATGTTTTGAGAGGGTTGTCTTGCTGGAAAATTAATCTTATCCCAAGTTGCAGTTCTCTTGCAGCATATCTTCCTCCAGGATTTCCCTGTATTTAGCTGCATTATTTTACCCTCTACCTGCACAATCCTTCCAGGCCCTGCTGCAGACAAGTATCCCCACAGCATGATGCTGCCACCACCATACTTAACAGTGGGGATGGTATTTTTTTTTAATGTGGTTTTTGGCTTAAGGTAAAAGTAGCGTTTAGTATGATGACCAAAAGGCTCAATATTGGTCGCATAAGACTAATAAAACCTTCTTCTGCTTGATTTCAGAGTCTCCCATATGCCTTCTGGAAAATTATAGCTAAGATGTTTTGAGATTTTTTTTTTTCAACATTGGCTTTCTCTTTGGCATTTTCTGAAAGTTGTGACTGGTGAAGCACTCAGGAAATAGTTATCTGCACAGTTTCTCCCATTTCAGTCACGAAAGGTTGCATCTGTTGCAGAATTGTCATAGGTCTCTCGATTACCTTCACTAGTGCTCTCCTTGGACAGTCACTCAGTTTTTGACAATGGTCTGCTCTAGAATGATTTAGAGTTGTGCCATATTTCCATTTTTTAATGATTGACTTAACTGTACTCCAAGGGATATTCAGTGACTTGGAAATTTTCTTGTATCCATCATCTGATTGGTACTTTTCAGTAACCTTGTTACTGAGTTGTTTAGAGTGTTCCTTTGTCCTTTGTTCCCCACAAATTGGTCTCTAAATTGCCTGTAGTGTCTGAATGGAGTGTCTGCGGTCACCCTGTGAGGACTGGCATCCCATGCGGGGGCAGTTTCATCGCCTTGTCCATTGATTCTGGGATGAAATAAAGGTTCTGGATGAAATAAACTGTAATATAGAAAAATGGAGGTAATAAATGTGAAAAAGCTTGTGGGGAAAAATTTGAGAAGAAAGCAGGTAGTAAGCCTAGAAAAGTGCACATGATAGAAGTAAAGATTGAAGTGATTAAAAGAACTGAAAGGTGAACCAGCTACCACAAATCACAAACAAGTGTTCTTTATTAGTGGCCACAGTAACAGTTCATTGCAGTAAATTCCCATGATTGTTTGAAATTGCTGTCTTCACTTTTTTTAAAAAATAAACTTCATTATTGAATGAACACCTGTGAAATGTGGAGTCCCAAGTCTTTCGCCATCTCTCGCTTACTTCTCTGGACAGGTCTCATCTGTGTGTATATGCTGCACAGCACAATGCCCTGTGTGTTGGCCACATGGTGCAATGCCACATATGTGTGTTGTGCATTTTGCCAGGTGTTTAACAGCATTTTAGCAATATTTGTAAAAACTAGTTTGGGGTTTTGAATTGGCTGGGAATGCATTTTTATTGTTCCCATTTATCCAGTGTATTTATGTTGCTCACAGAATTTAAATAGAGTATTGAAGTAGAAAAGTAATGCAGTTGATCATGAACTGGTGGTCAAATTGAAGATTTTTACTGCGTTGTACATTGTTAGAAAATAGGTAAGGATCTTTGTAGATCTTTCATAGGTGATGGTTACTGTTATAACTTCTCATATTACACTTCATGACTTGCATCCTCAGCTTGACTGCATCATTGGGTATGTGTTTATTCACTGGTACTGCTTACCGATTTGAGCAGGAATGAACCAAACTGAATGGTCTTCATAGTTATGTGTTTTTATATTGATGTGAGTGTTGCATGTTCCTAAAGTCTCAATACATGAATGTCTGTAAAATGGGAGAAAAGTGTCTAAAGAACGTTAACGTTTGACTTTATGGTGCCTTTCTCCTAACACTGCCTGTCTGACATGTTAAATGTAAACCCCAGTGTTAGTTTCCAATCATTTAAGCAGTATATATTCAACATGAAACTTTGCTTTGCTTACTTGCTTGCTTGCTGGCTGGCTGGCTGTTAGGTTAATAGTAATGATCAACTGATGCAGATAGAGTAGAAACCGGAAAATATTCAATGTCTGTCAGTAAGTAGCAAGAAAAGTGCATATGCTGTAGAAATAAATCTCAAGAAACGGTTATCATGGTAAGCTGCATATCAAAATTACTACCCAAATATATTATACGTTTATTTAATACAATATAGTACACTACTGCTTTTCAATGAATTTGCCATAACACTATGAGCAGATATCACAAAAAATGAGCTCTTTAAAGTTTCTGTTCATTTTAGACTGAGCTAATAACAGCAGCTCACAGTACACTCCTCAGGAAGACCAGTTTTTACTCTCCCATGGTCATCACACTCACTGGAAATCTGACTCCTTACCTGTTATTTGTCAAGAACTACTACTTGTAACAAACAATGATGAATTTTAAAAAGCTTTAGTGGGCATACTACCAAATGAACACACAGATGGTTGCCTTTTGCAACTGTCATATTGCAAAGGCCAAAAATCTTGCCATTAGGGATGTCAGAAGGAAAAAAGACACAAAGCAAGGCATAATTAAATTTTATTATTTTTTTCCATAACATTCTTTTGTTTGTGCAAATAAAGTCAGCTTTCTTTTAAAAAATAAATGTGATGGGGGGGGGGGGGGGGGGTAGGCACATGTCAGAATTCCCTATAGCTTCCTTTAGAAGTCAAAGCACAATATTGACCTTTTGAATATATGGTAATAAATGAAGAGGTCAAGTGTATAAAAATATAAATCTGTACCCATCTTTTAAATAAATGCTCAACAGTTGGTTGACTTGCATTTGTAACAGAATTAGTTATTTTTTTGCAAAAAGATAATTGGCCTGTCGTCAGAAAGATTGTAGCAGATGTAATGATTTTCACAATGTTTGTAGGATAGCAAATATACCAGATATTATCATCCCTTTGAAATAACTAGTAATTTTAATAATGTAACATTATATACTTATAAATAAATTATACTGGGTAAAATGAAATATCCAGAGAGGGTGGGGTCTTGGCCCATTTATCTCCTATCCCAGAATTTGCTTAACGTTTTTAGCAAAACATGTTTTTTTTTGCCAGGGCCAGTAGGTGGACTGGTGGCCAAATTATAGGAAAGATATTTATAAGTGACAGATATTGCTGCAAAATCAACTTGAATGAAAACAAAAGTACTGTTAAAGGTGGTGTGCTCTTAACAACTCTAGTTCGCGCCAACTTTAAATAGTGTAACATCAGCTAGTTTATTTTTTACTTTGATGTGTATATAGATGGCTTGGTGGTGATCACAGGATGTTTAAACAGTTTTAGCTTGTTTGAACCTTTGGCAGACTGTTTTATCATGCTTTGCAATTTGGATACCCATCCTTTTCTACTATCTCTGATAATTTTAGATATCCAAAATGCTCTCGCATCATCTATTAAAAGCACTTTGTGGTGGATAGCTGAGATGTGGAATCACTCTGTCACTTGTATAGCATGGCTAAGGAAGGTGTTGTTGGATTAGCTACCTAGGTCAAGCTAAGCACCCCGACATAAGTCACTCTAAGAATTTTTCGGGGAAACATGGAATGTGTGTCTTCTAAAGTAGAACTTTTCGATAGCTTCTAAAATTCTCATTGTAAGCCATGGCATATTTAATTATGGCTTGTATTGAAATCTGTTGATCTCAACATCTCTACTTCTCATGCATTACTTTAAAAATAATTGTGCACACATACCTTTGGCCATACACAAAGTTATGGGCCTATGAACTTGGATCTGTTCCTAATCCAGTGTTTCGAAGCATTTCATTGTTTGATGATACATTGTGCATTATAACAAAAAAGAGCAAAAATTTTGTCAGCATTCTGAATTCTGATATTAAAAAAGATCCATCAAAGGGCCTGATAACTTGTATAATATGACAAGTGATAATTTTGTCCTATAGAGTGAACATTTTCTTTTTGAATTGTGGTATAGCCAAGATATCCAGCAATCTGTTTCTTACAAGTCTGTAAACTAATTTTACCTCTGTTTCAAACAGATAATAGTGAAACAACTGCACTTTTTGTATTGCAAAGGTAATAAAGATGTGTGTTCAGTCATATTTGTTATTAAAGCTTTTTTAATGTAGGCAAACTAGATACTTTAATTAGCATAGAAGCACATCTTTCTCTGGGTGTAAATGGCAAAAATTTTAAAACTCCGTCGAGTATGAATGCAAAAGGATATGAATAGTTTGAAGTACAGACAAGGCCCTGTCCTTCAGCAATGTGGCTTTGAAACAATCAAATGCTTTGTGATTATCTTTTTATTTTATTTTTTTGTGAGGATCATATGTGTGAATGTGTTGTGACCCCAGTAATGTCCTATTTAGGTATCGCATAAGTGATCGTAGCTCAGGGCTCATTTATATGTGGACAAAATGAAACAGCTATGCTGACAGCTGCTAATCACTAGCAAAGTGTCAGATGTGTCATTTGGTGCCTTGTAATTTTCCATAAAGTAGCTATCATTGTAAATTATGAAGCACAGTGACACTGAGGTTAACTTTTATTTACTTTTTATCTATATATTTATTCACATTGTGCTGTGGAAGAATTATTTATTCCCTTTCTGATTTCCTCTATTGGATGCTTTCTGATCTTTAAACAAAGGAATCCTGAGTAAACATACATTTTTTAAAATTATTACATAATTTATTTAAGGAACTAAGTTATACAACACTGATATAACCGATGTGAAAAAGTATTTTCCTCCTTAGTTACTCCAGCAATTGACCAAATTTAATTGATAGATTCAGCTGGAACACAACCAGGCTTGATTGCAGATTGAATCTAAACCTCACTATATATTGAAACTTGAGATTGAACCATGAGAGTGAAATAGTCACCAAAAGTTTCTACAAGAATACCATAATGCCATATGTCATAATTTAAAAAAAAAAAAGAAATCCAGAAGAAATGCGGGGAAAAAAGTTGTTTAAATACCAGTCTGGAAAGAGTTACAAAGCCATTTTTAAGGCTGTGCTACTTCATTGAACCACAGTGAGACCCAGTATCTCCAAATGGAGAAGACTTGGAACTGTGCGAATTTTTGCCAGGTTGGCCACTCCTGGGAAATTACTTTCAAGGATGCAGCCACAACTCATCCTGGGAAGTCACAACAAATCCAAAGGCTTCCAACTTCCAAAGACATTTCTAGCCACAGGTAAGATCAGTGTTCATGACTCCACAGTAAGAAGGAGACACCACAAAAATTGGATTCATGGGAAAGCAGCAAGGCGGAAACCACTGCTACCCACGAGTATTATCAACAAAAGTGCAAAAAACACCTGGATAATCTTTTAGAATAATGTTCTATGGACAGGGAAGTCAGAAGTGCAACTTTGAACGACACAGGTCCCATTTTGTCTTTTGTAAACAAAATGGAGCATTCTGTAATAAGAACAACATACTACCGATCAGATGTGGTGGTAGTGTGATGGTCTGGTGATGCGTTGTTTTCGCAGGACATGGAAAAGCTGGTATTATTGAAGGAACTATACATTCTACACTGTACCATTAAATTCTTAAGGAGATGTTTGCTTGTCTGTCTGTGACCTGAAGTGTAAGTGGGTTATACAAAAAGATAATGATCCAAAACACAAAAGCAAGTCTACATCTGAATGGTTGAGAAAAAAATAAAATTAAAGTTTTAGAGTACCCTAATTTTGCCTTTAGCCCAATAGAGATGCTGTGCCAGGGCCTAAAATAAATTAAAGCTGTTCTGCACAAAACGGTGAGTTAAAATTCCTCAACAGTGTTGTGAACGACATATCAAATTACGGGAAATGTCTGATTGTAGCTGTTTTTGGTAAAGGTGACGCAACCAGTTATAAAGTGTAAAGGTAATTACATGAGTGATACACAGTTCTGGTCTCCTGGGGGAAAAAAATGGTAAGTGAAACATCTTTGGTCTACATACACTCCTTTGTATGATACAGAGCACCACAGGATGAAACAATTAGAAAAGGACATGTGCAAATTGTATGAAAACTGAAGACCTGCCATGGCACCATTATTAGTACCTTTTTGAACAGTTCAAATCTGTTTCATTAGAATTAACTTCTAGAATTAGCTTATTTAAAAGTAGGTGCGAGCTATTAAACATTGCGTAAAATATCCAAAGAGCTGTGACCTGCAGCGATCTGAATTGATGGTTTCAACTTGTACCATACACTGCACACTAAATCGAGAAGGACTTATGGACAACATCCAAGGAGGACCCTGCTGCTGAAAAACCTTGACATGAACATGAAAAGTCATGACTTTTTTTGCCCAGACCAACCCAGTAGAACCAACATGCTTCTAGAAAAATGTTTTGTGAACTGATGAAACCAAAATATTTTTTTTTTTGCAATGCAGGCTAGAAATTTGATTCCAGACAACAAAATGCAACTTAGTTAAATACAGTGGCAGTTCCATAACGTTGTGGGGTTGCTTTGCCTCCTCTGCTCCTGGATGCCTTGAACGTGTCAAGCGAATTATGACTTAAGACTTTTCTTAGGAAAATGTGCAACCCATTGTCAAAACATTAATCATGGATGGAAGATCCTCCAGATTGACTGACCAAAAACACATCCAAAAGAACAGTTGAAAAGGAAAAAAGGGCTGTCTTAAAATGGTTATCCATGAGTTCTGATCTCAACCCATTTAGAAATGTTTGGAAAGAGCTGAAATCTACTGGTAAAAGAGACATTTTTGTTGTATAACTTTGTACACTCTTTTAAAATATTCAAAAGTTTGGTAAATTTCCAATTATTTCTGAATATGCTGTCCATGGTATATCTAAAATGCAAATGTGCCTATAATATTGACTAGAACTGTAGGTGTTGGATGACTCTGCTCTTTAAATAAATTAATAATTTAAGAGCTGTAACGTGTTTACTCAGGTTCTCTGTCTCATATGTTTTGTCACTATACGATACCAGAGGAGGAAATCGGGAAGGAAGGAAATACTTTTTGACAGTACTGTACATGGGTACACATTGTGGTTCTCCTAATTTTGTTTGTCCTTTCAATGGTTTGAAAAAAAGATTTCACTTTTTTTCACAGCAGCACTGATAATGAAATCATTGCATTTTAACATTTACCATGGTAATTTGAACATTTCTGGTTAAAAAGTAAAATTGTTTTCAACTTTTCTATGCAGGCTTTATAGAACAGGACATCTTCTGGCTTCTTTGCAATGTTATATGGAGACACAAGTTTTTGCTGATTGTGATCAGTGATTTATTTTTTTTTAATAAATACTGCATCAGCCTGAACCACCTAAGAAACAGTCTAACTGGCGGAGGAAGCATGAGGAGTTCATTGCTACAATTCGTGCCGCGAAAGGGCTGACCCAAGCAATGAAAGATGGGGGTCCTCTTCCTCCACCCCCACCACCGTCCTTTGACCCAGGTATGGCTGTGTCCATTCTATGCACAGGTTGGACTTTGAAAGCCAACTGAAATGTCATGTTTACCTCATGTCAGAGAATAGATATCACAACAGTTGCAGTACTACATTGGTACCCCATAGATGGGGTAGTGTTCAGAGCCATCACCTTCCAATCTGTGCTTCTGGGGTCAAATTTCAGTTCCACTGTAGTATTGTTGTGCAAGGTATTTGGCTTTAGTTGCTTCAGTTAAATACACCCTGCTTTTTAAATGGGTAAATAACTAAATAGCTAATATACAAAAGTAAAGTTCTAAGTTGCCTTGGAAAAACAAGTACTGATGGCACCTGGTTGTCTACCTGTGCTAGATTTTATAAGGGCTTCATGTACTGAAACAGCTTAGCAGGTGTGTAAGGACAAGTATGGTGCAGTAAACATACCAATTCAAGTCTCAGGGTGTTTCTTGCTGTTGCACCTTGAACAAGCTGGATCACATGACTTGTATCTTGAGGTTTATTGACTAAAGCTTTTGCAATCAGTGTTAAGGATTTTAATAAATGACACTAATGCCTGTTGATCCAGATTACATTCAGTGTCCCTACTGTCAGAGGAGGTTCAATGAAAATGCTGCAGAAAGGCACATCAAGTTCTGCAAGGAGCAGGCTGCACGTATCCCTAACAAGGCCAAAGTTGCAGGAGATGCCAAAGGGAAGCCTCCACCAAGGACTCAGGTACATTGCATCTGGTTAGTTCAAAGCTAGTAAAAGAGATCAGTTTCATGTTATCTATATTCATCTGCTCATTTGTTCATTCTGTTAATAGTACAAGCCTCCTTCAGTAAAGAAGACAAACTCTCCAGCAGTATCGGCTGTCTCCTCTGTGTCGCGGTTGCCACAGCGCTCCACTCCTGGACAGCCTACAGGAGGTATGGGCTTCCAGGCCAGAACTGTATGCCCTTTGTCACACTGGTGCTTCCCTGGGTTTATTGTGTAACAAATTGTTGAGTCTTTCAGTGAGTCACCCGTGACTAATGAGAGAACTCAGAATACCAGAGATGAAAATAGCATACCTGAAATGGAGCAGTTTGTGAATTGTTTCAAAATGATTTAATAGTTTGAAATAAACACTTTTAAAAAATAGCTCATAATTGGTGTCCACCAGAAGTAGTCCTTTTATTTAGCTTAGTTTTTCTTTATTCTGTTTTTGAGATGTTTTAAAGCAGGTGACAGTAATCTGTGCCTGTGTGTGCATGCCACTTTAAAGTTTTGCTGTAATGTTTTTTTTAAATCTAAAATGAAGAAAAAGGTAAATTCTGTCTTTCCTAAAAAAAGTTAGATATTTAAGCAGCTATAAACACGTTTAACACAGAGATCTCACTATTTAAACAGAAACTTCCTGGTACTAATGAACTAAACCCCCTGACTTCTCTTATACCAGGGTTAATATCTTTCATGAACGCACTTTGTTAGACAAATTTAATTTGTGAGGTGGTTGAATTACCATTGTTTGTTATAGGAGAAAAAAATGTTTCTTGGAGATGAAGAATTTCTCACCTAAAGTTTAATGAAACTTCAAAATAAGATGAATTTTTATGTATGCCAGTCAAAATGTTGCTTTTATAACAATAAAAGTAAAAATTAGAGCTAGAGGCAGAAACCTTGTGATAATTTAACTAATGAATGGTTATAATACAAGATCATTGCCTGCGGGATTTAAACCTGGTTTCTTCAAGGGCAAGACAACTGCTGTAATCACTACACTATGTTTAGACAGGCTGTAAACAAAACGTGCTGTAGGCCAACTTTGGGTAATGCAATAAAATAGAAGAAAAATTTATAACATTATACATAAAAAAATTTAAAAATTGATGACCTAAACTTAAGGTAACAGTAGAAAAAGTGCTGTCAAGCTGTTTCTGAAAGTGTTTTACCATTGCCTTTTTCACATTCCTGTGATCAGTGGGGGGAAACCCACTTGAACACAAAGATCATGCAAACTTCATATTGACTCTCAGCACAGGAGCAGTGTCACATTAATGTTACCTCCTGCACCAGGTTGCCTCTGGCTGGTACAGAGTGTGACAAAGCATGCAAATCTCCTTTCCAAGCAACCTCCGCCTTTGTGTGCAATGTTTTCATTAAGACATGCTTTGGAACCGGTATGCCTGCATGGCTCTAACAGTAAATTATTGCAGTTTGAAAGTGGTGCAGTTGTTGCTAGGGTACAGGTTTGGCAGGTGTTACTCATTAGACCTCTCTGTCACTGAGTATTTGCGTTTATTCATTTGGATTTTCCAGAGAAAAATAAGTAAATTTAAGTGTTCAATACAGTTTTCAAAGCAGAAATCATTTGCTTGGTGCCATTGTTTTTTGCTGTCACACATTACTGAAGTCTGCAGGATTGAGAGACAGGAAAAGGTGAGCATGGCAGATGGTGTGATACAAACTTAAGTAGCTATTAGGAGACCAGAAAGGATGTGAGAACAAAGGAGATTCAGGACTTCTCAGGAAGAGGGAGCAATGTGTGGATCTTTCTGGATAAGTGTCTGACAGGAGATCCATCTGTAGCAAATGCCTGAAATAGGATTAATAATTATTTCCCCAAAAAGCCATTTATCAGTATTGTCTTATTTACAATTCCAAGAAAAAAAATTGAATCCTTTGGAATGACCTAGATAGCATGAATTATTTATAAAATGTGATCTGATTTTCAACGAGGTCACAGCAATACACAAACTTCTTAAAATAATAACATATAGACAGTTGTATTTCTTGACAGTGCTGAATACTTCATTGTAACATTTACAGTTTATTTCAATACACTTTTTAAAAGTAAATTTGCAGTATTAGAAGAAAGTTATTTGTTTCTGAATTCTGCTTGCTAGCTGCTATGTTGTCATGGTGGTGTGTGAACTGTAACTGTTGTGAAACTGGTTTTGAGAAAACTTGAAAAACCCTTTATTTCCACACAGGATTTCAAGCCAGTAAGTCCCCATCTGCTGGGTCTGTGAAGAGCGCTTCATCGGGTTATTCCTTGCCTCGGACCAATGCTTCAGGCCTGACCAGCCCTCCGTCTGGGTGAGTGTCTCTCCAGGACCCACACTGTGCTTAATTCAAGCTGTGCAGTCTAATATTACGACTATTTTTAAACTGTTTTTAAATTCATAATAATTGCAATGCTTGGTGTATGTGTTTGTATATATCACTGAGACATTTATATCAAGTTTCAGTTAAGGAGTTATGAAGGTGTGTTTATCTTTACAATCCTCTTCACATGATTTTTTTTCTATTAATTACTTCAGTTCTGACAGAATTTGCCCTGTGGGTACTTGTCATTTTGGCCTGATCTGTTGTGCATTTAGTCAGAACCTGCCCTGTTCTTTCTGTGATTAAAAACATGGCTTGCTCTGTTTAGTCTTTTAGATTTCTGTCCCTTGTAATTCACATAGGATTCGATGCATTAAGCTACTAGTGTGTCTACCCTGGCTCTGAGTGGTTTTAAATTTAGGCATTGTTATTATGCTGACACACACTGAAAGAGCCAGTCACTCGAAACTAAGTACACATACCATCTTCACTAAAATTAGAAACATACAGGTAGCTGCTCTTTAGGCTTAATTTTAAGGGGTGGAGTCTTTAAATGTTTGTAATTTTTTATGTTTATTTTTGTTTTTATCTTTCAACATTTTCTACAATTTATATTTCAAAAAAAGTTTGGAATGAATATAATATACAAAGCAAAGCAATACATGATATTGCTTTGTGTGTGTATGTGTTAGTGTTTTTTTTTATGTCAGCAATAACTACATTTGGAGCCAAACTAAATATTGGACTTGATTCAAAAGTGAACGCATGCTTGGGAAACTTGGGATTTTTAAAAAATATATAAACAAGGCACTTCATGAAATATTTCATTAAACTGTGTTATCTGCTGCCTGCAGTTTCTTGAATTGATGTCTTTTCTGTGTGGTTAGTGTGAAACCTAGGACTCCTACATCCCCGGGATCCTTGAAGAACACGTATTCTGCATCAGGCCTGAACAAAAGGAAGATCAGCAATGCTGCAAGCAACATTTCAAGGTAACCTTTTTTCCTAGTTACAGTAATCCCTCAATTTATGCAGACTCACAATGCATTTTTGCTAGAATGTGATTTGATTTTTAATATCATTTTTTGATTTACACACCGGTCTATTCATAGCATATTCAATATGCTCCATCTAAAAAAATCTGCTGGAAAAAAAAATATACGCTTGCTTTATATATGTGGTGGTATTTATTTATTGTTGTGCTGCATAGGTGAATATGGTAATATTTAGTGCCCCCCTACATAGGTGAATATGGTAAAGACGTATCACTGACTGTAGGGATAGCGTTCTTGGAGTTTCTGTTTGCGCAAGAAAGCTGTATGTATGCCTGGTTGTGAATAAAAAAGTGTTTTATTTATTTCAATTATGTGACAGTGGCAAATCCTTTTAAATGCTACAGCATACACAAAGGTTTGTGTCTTGTATATGCCTTTTTCAGTGTTCTAATGAAATTTGGCGAAATTGTTTGGGGGTTTTTGGGTTGGGAAGCAATGCAGTATAATTTTCCCCATTAGAAATAATGGAAATGGCTGTCTTGAGTTACACGTTTTCACACAACATGGCCTTTTCCAAACCAGTTAGGCGCAAAAATCGAGGGCTGCCTGTAGCTTGTATTCTTTTCCATTAATATATTCCTGAACGCACTTCCAAAAACCTGTATCCATGCAAATAGGTGGCCATCTCAACTGCTTTACTCCATCTCATCTTACTTCTTTGTTCTGGGAAATTGGAAAATTTGTGAAAGGTTTTGTTTAATATTTATGCATTTATCCTCCTTTCCATCCCTGTCAGTTTTTCCATTCCAGTACATTCTCTATTTCAAATGACATCAGCTGCTGGGGAGCGCACCATCTCATGATAACTCAACATCATAACTTCAGACCACTGTTTGTACCATTAGTGTAATTTACTGTTTGTTGTTAACAGTCAGTAACACTTAATTATTATGGTAATTAATCTTTATACTATACGACAGCTTTTCAATTATTTATTTATTTTTGGGTCTCCTAACATTATACAAAAGCAAGTGAGCCCAAATACTAATATTAAGGATTAACCTTCTATAAGGACTCCCTTAATCTAGCTTCATAAAACGGACTCATTGTTTTTTTTGTCTGTTTCAGGAATGATTCCAAAGGTGGAGTTGAGGTAGACCACTCCACAGGTCAGCAGACCAAGTTCTGTCATGAGTGTGGAACCAAGTTCCCCACCGAGTCAGCTAAGTTTTGCTGTGAGTGTGGGGTGAGGAGAATGTGTATTTAACCAGAAAGGAAGCAAATGTCACTGGATAAACTGACTAAAAGAAAGCTATGCTGAATTTCCCTCAATACCTGATCTTGAAAATCCCATTATTTACTCTATTACACTGGTTCCTCATGACACAAATGGTAGAGTTACTGATGTTCAAAAATCAAAGCATCTTCCAGTTTAGCTTTATCTTTTAATTGACTTTTCTTCACTTGTATATCTGCTTGTTGAGGAAATACAGCCTGTGTTTACAAGCCCAGCCAGTAGGTAACATTAAAGCACGCATACAGAAACATGTGACATGTTAGTTGAACTCAAACTCACAAAATGTGGAGCATTTAAAGCTTCTGTCTGGGTTTGGTAAGAGTGAGTAATCAGTAACAATATGATAAACATTGTCCATGTGTATAAAAGCAGTTAGTTAACACTTAATAGGACATAATATGTCTTTGTGGAGACCATGTACAGGCATCCCTTGCTGTCCAAACTCTCAAGCTCAATATTTGATATAATGAATCACAAAAAATGTACCCAAAATTCACTATTCGAAAACCTACTACAAAATTTTGAAACACGTGCTATCACACACATTTTAACTTGCATGCAACTGAGTGAGAGCAGGAGGATGTAGTATTAGCAATGTGAGAGTATTGCTTTAAGAGAGTGGAGCATTATGGGAAGTGAATGCAGTTCCAGAGAAGTTTCTGTCAGCCATTTTGCATTTGTTAATTGATATTATGTATGCATTTGGCAGAAGGTGCACAGCTATAAAGTTGTTCGCAATAAATGCAACATGCTCGGTGGATCCTTGCTTCGCTTCATTACTCACCTTTTGGAAAACTGATCAAAAGGGAAATACTCCAGAGCAGTAACTCCAGCTCTGGAGTTTTCAGCAGGAAACTGCCGTGGAATTTCTGACCTTGGTCGGAAGCAACCAGGGAAGTTAACAAGAGTGCGCACTGCAGTCATATCTCAGCTATTCTCCTGATAGGATCACATCTTATGCTCATGTTGTTCAAATATGTTGTGCATTGTCACTGTCATTTTCCTCACATTATTAAGTGAAAGATACATTAATTGTGTATCTTTAACGCATTATTTTGTTGTTTATTTTTATTGCAGTACAAAGAAGAAAAATGTAATTTGTTTCCAATATGTGTGGCATCTTTGCAGATTGCCCACAAACATACCCACTATTTTTTAATAATTAGGTAATTCTTATAAATACTTCACGTTATGCAGACAATTCTTGGTGGCCTATCATATGGGTGTTTTAAGAGTGTTTAGTGGTATTTAGGGAAATTGATTTGTGGCCTTGGGATGGGCAGGGAACGTGTTATTTTTCACATTTATAATCATGGAATATAGACTCCCTCTATCAGTATTTGCTGTCAGATGTGTTGTCAGGAATGCCTGTATTTTCATTTTCAGTCATTTTTAATTAGTTTTAATGTAGCTCAAAAATAATTTAAAAAAATCAATTATACTGACATCTAAGGTCTTTACAGAACCTAACCTTTAAATACAGTGAAGGAAATCTTATTATTTATATTATTATATTGATTTTGGCTCATGGGTAAAAGTGACTTAGGACTAACTGAACAGGCTGAACAGACTCTGACGTGTTCATAAAGCAAGGAGCCAGTAAATGATTTTACAGCAGATTTTAATTTCTTTGAACATTTTCTTCCATCCATTTAATTTACCACACATGTATGTATGTATGTATACATTTTTCCCTAAGTGCAATATAATGGACTTCTGATTACAAAATGAGTATATTCTTTTTTAAAAAAATCTCTGCCTAAATGAATCCTACTTAACTTGCAGTCAGAAAATATTGTGTAATCATGTTGATGCAACTTGGAATTCAAACAAAATTGAATTTTGTTAAAAAAAATGGAATAGCCCTACGCATCACTACATATTGACATGAATGGTTTTTATATCAAATGTCAGACATTTGCGGTGTTTATCTTTATTTAAAGCAACATATCAACTAATTTAAGTCTTTTTGAATGAGACTATGTTCTAAATGGGGACTAAATGTTCTGTTGATTTTGTTAACTTATTTTGTAAAATATACGTACCTGAAGTTGTTTTTTTTTAATATCAGTGATATTTATGAGTGAAGTGTGTTCATCTGTGCTTTTTTAAAACCCAAAACACATTCTGCAAAATCTCAGACTTATTTTAAAAAAGTGCAAACAAACTCTTCAAAATGTAGTGTATATCATAAATCCATTTTGTCTTCATTAGGATCAGAAACAGGTGCTTTGTATGTGTGCATTTGCTTTAGTTAGGATATGTTTTCACTTGCTAACCACAAATGCAATTAAATGGACTGGTTGTTTGGGTATGAGTGAATAGCTTTCTTTCAGTTTTAATGTTAAATAATTATTTAAAATCCCTTCACTGTAAATATTATCCAAGTGTATACATATGAAATAGGTCTGTAGGACTTTCCTGTACACTACTTTAGCACTGTGTAATATGTTCATTTGTATATATCTTGTGGCAGAGTAATCTGCAAGCTGTTTTGTTTGTAATGCTTAATCGATTTATTGATACCACAGATTTTTTTTTTTGTTTCTCTGAGCATGAAAAACACTATGGCAACACTTATTCAAAAATACTCAAGGTATTTTCAGCCATTAATAAAATGCACCAAGATGCTGGGAAACTTTATTAGTTGAAGTGAAAATGAATGCAAATGTGTTGTGTTGTTTTCTCCTAAGAAATACACAACTATATGAACCTCTGGCACAGTAGTGAGGAACAGAGTTAAAGCCCTACATTTCTCATTCCATTCGTTTTCCTCTCTTTGTGCAAGAAAAATAAAGTGTTTTACAAAGAAATAAATCAGTGCACAAGATAAAGAACTTATTAGGCATTTTGTTTAAACCAAAAACGTAAGACATGACAATACATTCTGATATCTGAAAAAGTTGGCACAAATTAATTTGTTTTAAATTGTCCTGCACCTTTCTGAGCTGTTTGAAAGAGTACTTCATTTGCAACAGTTAGCTGCCAAATTAGCTTTAGTTCATGAGTTATATAACTACCCTTTACAATGCTTAATGTTCTAATTAATAGTGTCTTGGAGTTAACTTCAGTAGTCCATAAACTGAATATATAATGCATATACATTCTGTATTTAAAATACAAAACTTTTAGGTCAAGGGTTGTACCAGTAAGGGCACAGTAAGAGTTTACAATGTAGCTTGAGCGTTTACAAGTAACACTTAGAAAAAGTGTTTTACTGTACCATTTCTTTAGTAGACTCAAAAGGGAGAAACACTGAAGGACATAGTAAAATGTGTTAACAAGAACCGTTAGGTTAATTTTGATCATTTTTAGTGTATAGTATAATTGCAGTACTCATCCTTCACAACACACAAAAAACTGGCTGCTTGCGCAGTTTTGACATGACACAAATGCAGTTGAATCACTCATACATTCAGCTTTGTATATTTCAACATGTCAAACTATATAAAAATATAAATGTATTTTAACAGCATAGCATGTAATCTAATGTGTTAATAGTTACTGTGTCTGAGTACGATTAAACAGATTTAGATTTGAACAGTAATACATATAACTGAGTTGAAAAAGAAAAAGTAAACAATTCCATACGATATCTGACAGTTATAGGAACAAAACAAGCACCAGATATTTGCTTAGAAACCAAAAGAAGTTTTCTTTTCATTTTGAAGAAAAGTGCAAAGAGGCATTTCTGTTTGAAGTGAGCGATTCTCTTTCTTATTCACAATATGAGGGTTCCCAGCAGTCTAAGCACGTTGCAACTAGATTTCTACAGATCTAGTTACAAACCCAAACCACACAGGTCATAGACTGTTAACCGAAACCAAGCTGTCATTCAGAACTTTCCTGTCTGTAATGGGGAAAAATTGCATACTTTCTGACATGTCTCATGTAAATCGTAACAAGTCTTGCTTATCACTGCTCTGCACCCTCTAGATCAAGGCTTAAGTTGAATTTCTGCTTCATTTTTACATGTGGAAGAAATATGCACTTCAGTGGCAAACGTTAATGTTCTTGTATGGGGGCTGCATTTGTCCCCCCAGTAGCATCCAGTACGGAACAACACTGGACCATCAGCAGTGCATGCCCTTCATGGGTTGGTTCTACTCCACTTCGTCTACTTTTCTTTGCAGGTATTATTACAAAAGGGGTGGGGAGCTGCCTAGCGCCACTCTAGGCGTTTAAGGGTTTGTTGGCTCCAGCACAGTTGCCTCATGGAAGTGCTATCCAGTCCACCCGCTCAGAGCTCTGCGGGGCTGAAGAGTGACCACACACTGGCATCTCCTAACTGTTCTTTTCAGCCACTTTTCTGTAGCATGAGTGTATCCCGTCAATGACTTGATTGACTATGCAAAGCATCCTTTTGCCCAAAGGCCGTGGTCGGAGCAGAGAACAGTCTTCTTGTGAGCTGTGACTCTTCAGGGAAAAAGTGAGGGAGGGGGAGGAGTCTTTCTCTTATATGTAATCACACACAGTAAAGTTCACCCTTACACACTTTTCACATTCTGCTGAGTAACTTTCAGACACAGCTGAAGCCATTAAAAATGGAACAGCTCAAAATACAGAAATATGAATTTTACCCTGTGTGTTTATTCATCAAGAAAATGGAGGTAATGTGACAACAGGGCCTTGTAACCTGAAGTTTGTTGATTAAAGTTCCATTCAGCAGCATTGTAGTTTCTTCTAGCAAGGTACTTCTTCTAAACTGCTCTGGTAAAATACTCCAGTGAATAAACAGATAAAATTTAATCTGTCCTTGCATATATTCTTCAAAAGCAACTATAAAACCAAATATAACTTTGGAAATGCTGGTGTTCTGCAGCTGAGGTCACAGAGACATGCATCAGTCAACAGTATTTGGGAAGAGGAACAGATTCTCTGTGGCAGGAGAATTGACAAAAAAGAGGGAAAGTTTGCAGCAAAGTAAAACATTGTGGTTAGATTAGTTTAATATGGAGTTTTTAATTCCAATTGCTAAGAGGCACATTTCGTGAAGACCCAACGGATTTGTCACCAGAGCTACGCCATTGTTAGTCTACGCAACGCTGAGAAAAATGTTAAAGGAAAATGTTCACAACAAAAGTTGTTCATGTAAGAGATGACCTCCAGAAAGCCAAAACTGTCCTTGAATTGGTGAAAAACGAGGAGGTGATGGTCTTTGACTGAGACGGCACGGCGGCACAGTGGGTAGCACTGGTGCCATGCAGCTCCTGGGCTCTGAGTCCAAATCAGTCTAAAAGGGGTGTTTCAGATGACTTTCAATCTAAATTGCTCCTAGTGTGTGACTGCCCTGTCATGGGCTGGAATAGGCTCTGAACTGCTGACATTTTATACTGGACGAGTGGATTCAACAAATGGATGGATTGAAGGCCCTTGACTGGCTCAATTTTCTTAGTTGGATGCTGTAGACATGAATACTCTGTGGAACGACTTAAAATGCTGTGGGCCAGAACTTAACTGCATGAAAACCTGCGAACTTCAGGGTACAAGTCCATGTTTTAGCTATTACACGACATGCTGCTCTGATGAATCAAGATGTTTCTAAGGTATAGTTTTCTATGCATACATTTTCTACAAATTATTACATCAACTTCTCAATTTTGATTAAATAATTTAAAATCCTTACCTTTATATTACATTCAAGGGAGGTTTCTATTAGACTGGCCAGTTTTCTTAATTCACACTTTATTTGGCTTTTTCGCTCTGGGTTTCGAAACGGGATAGAAGAAACCATTTTAAGAATATAACTTCTTTCCTGAGGGAACAATTACAACAAAGTTAAGTTTCACTCATTGACTTAAATGAACAATTAAATGCACGTAGCTTGGACAAACAGCAGGGGGCAGCACAACTGAATATCATTTTCCAGACGTGGAATCAATTTATCAATATCTGACAAATTTACAACGATGTACCCATTTCGACAGCAAAGTACTCTTACTCTATCAATTCAGGGTAAGCACAACAGCAGGAGCTTGGATTCAAACTGCAGACCTTCTTACTGCAAATCAACAGCTCCAACCACTGCACCCCCTGCAGCCCTCATTCCATTACATATATATACTGTTATAGCGAAACATTTTTTCTGCTAGCTGAATGGTGCATTAAATCCCGCAGCAATTAAATGAGTAAACCAACCAAACGCAAAAGGTTTAAGAAAACAACTTCCACAGAAGTAAATGATAAAACATGTAAAGACTTTGACTTACATTGTTTTCCTCACACATTTCTCCTGGTGTGCTTGTTGGACATGTCTTGTTTTGTAAATCTTTCGCCAAAATATTTTCCTGAGAATGAAAGCAGAAAGCTGTGTGTAACGCTGTAAATATCACTGGAAGACAATTCATTCAAAGTATTTTGTTAGCATATCTGTATGGGGATTCTGTCATACTTACAATATGTTGAAGTAAAGGATGAATGACGTGTCTATAATCTCCAATGAAACCAAATGTCTTAGCGTTTTCACAGGAATAGGTAACAGGCGGTAGAATCAGAGTCAACACATAAGTAGCCAAAATAAGTTGGAAAACTATAAAAGAAATTGAGGAAATCAGCATTAATAAGCTCATCCTTTTTGTTCTTAGAAATAATTTTCATGTTAACCAGCAGAAGGCCATCAACTGAAAAAAATGACAGAACATCAGTTATGGTATACCTGATAAACGTTTTTGAATGAAGGAGCAAAGATAGAATCATTGTTGAGAATATCAATTAAATCTTCCAGAACATTGCGTGCACAAGCTGTTATAAAGTTATAAAAATAACTTTCTACAGTGAGTCAGAGTGGCTTTCCCCTCACTCTGCTAACCCCACTGTGTATGCAGAATTTGGTCTGGAGGATTAACTGATATAAAAGGAAACTTTCTATCAATGAATGAAACTAGTCCTAGATCCTTTCAAAATAGACAAAAATGCATTTTTGTTAATCATAGAGCAAAGGCCATTTTGTTGACTTCAATTTGAGGAACTCCTGCAAACTGATATAACCCACACATACAAACTGTTCAAGGGTTAGCAATTATTAGCAATAATCTGTATCACTCAGAAATTTTGACTGACTTCAGTTGTGATTTCAATCTGCATACAAAAAATGAAACTTTTTTTGTTGAATGCTAAGCAAGTGCCCTGGAAAGCCAAAAAAATTAACACTGTATCATGCTTTCTTTTTCCTTAGAAGTGATAAATGAGGAAGACTTTTTGTAACAGGAAATGAGTACAGTGATTTTTTTTTTTTTTTTCGGGTTGAGAAATCCGAGCGGGAACACCCCATTCACAATGCATACTAGCCACTTAAGCAATATCATCTTTAGCAACAGATACAATGAACATGTTTCCATTTTACTGCTTTTCACAATGCAATGTGTAATTTTCAGTCTGAGCCCCAATAAGGAGGGACAAACTTTCTCTGTCCCACAGAGCTGCTGAATCCCCCCTTCAGTATTCAAGTATACTCTCAAACCTGGATCCATCTGCCTCCTGAGCACCTGAAGTTTTTAAGTTAGTCCTTCAACACCTATTGTGTGTATGCATTTTTCTATTCAAATGTTGCTTCTATAAATATCCGCTTGAGTATTTGTGAAAAGGGTGATACCAAACAAGCTGTGGTTTGCAAACCATGTTTGTATCAAAGCCCTCTGCATGTGGTGGGATGCACTTTGTTTGAGATGTAAATGCATTTGAAAAAAATCTGTCAAATGCATAAATGTAATTGTCATATAAATATACTATACTGTATACAACATAATGTGTCAATTGTAAAATTTGACAATCAGTGCTTCTTAAACACCCTGAGGCAACCAACAAAAGAGACGATACAGTCCAAGCCCAAATCGCAGGTGGCTACATTAATGTGTCCAGGGAAACAATTTCACCGCATTTCAAATACATATCCCAAAGCTGAAAAACTGGAGCAGAAAAGAGGAACCGTTGTCTCAAGTCAAACTTTGCTAAAGGAGGGGTACAATGGCATGTAACAAGGTGGTTGCTAAGAACCTCAACCTCAAAAACCTCCATAGAATTAAATCAACACCTTTGTGACCCAGTTCTAAAATACACAAGTTGTAATGAAATGTGCTGTTAAAGAAAATGCTGCTGGAAGGAAATAACCTGCATAGGGCAGTGAAAAAAGCACACGATCTGTAGCAATGGGCACCAAAAACTCACCCTCTGAGCAAACAGAATAATATTTTGTTCTCATGAGTCATCCTTAGCTATTGTTCCTGTATTTAGAGAGGTTCATGAAAGCCAGTGGATGCCTTCAACTCATACTGTATGTTTTCAACAATGTAAAACCTTAGTGTAGCAGGAATTTTAGGGGCAGCCATGTTGTACAACCCTCTGGACCGCTGGCTGCCCTGCATGGATATGTAACGGAAGGAATAAAAAGCCACATCAGGCAAGCAAATGTGCACATCACATTATTCCCATACACAACGCTCCGTTTCAAGAGTGGTGTCTTTAATGTCAGGATTGTCATACGTTTTCTGTGACTCATCTAATCACCAGACCTAAATGTCACTAAAAATTCTGTAAATTCTGCAGCAAAGGTAGTAGAGCAGATTTGCACTCTCTCTCACAACAAATAAAGGTTCAGTATCCCACAGCACACAGATCAGGACTTAAAAAACAGAAATTCAAGAAGGAATTAATAAGGACTCATAGACTAAGCACATATGAAAATTCAGAACTGTGGAGGGAAAATGTGAACTGTATGGGTAATAATAATAGTAATAAATATTTTTTAAACACTTAATAATAATCTCATTTTGCTAATACCCAATAACAACATTCATATTTTTGCAGAACTTCTAGAGCTAAGACACGGAGCTCTTATTTGTCAACAGCTTCAACTCATGAAGAAGGTTTTTTTTCTAGTGTTGCTGTAGAAACTGTTTAGGGGTCAACACTTCAATTGCATCTTGTAGCCCCACCTGGAAAATGAAATCGTAAACACACCTTTCTAAGGTTTATAAACAGTATAATGTTACATGTACTTAACATATTTAGAATATTTCAGCTTCAAGGAACTTTTATAATATACAAATGTGACCTAAAGTATTGCTAACCTTGCATTTTATTCAAATAATACACCATTCTTCCTGAAAAGTTTTGAAATGAAAAGATCATCTGTCATCCATGCATGCATTCTTTTGGGTTGCAGTGGAACAAAACAAAAAGCTGAAAAAAGAACTTGTTTATTGCTTATTCTAAAAAGACATTCTAAAATGGCCTGGGCAATATTATTGGTACCTTTCAGAAGTTATAAGTAATAATTGTATTGTAGTGATACTTGAAGCAGACTATTCTTTTTTAAAAAAGTACCACAGGTGTCTTAAATCTTATAATCACTCATTCACCCGGTTTAAATGGAGAAACGTATTAGGTAAAGCACAAGGTACCCAAGCATGGTCAAAGTAAAGCCTACAAAACCATTTCCAAAGAACCTGATGTTCCTGTGACCACTGCTGCCAATGTGATGAAACAGCTTAAGGCACATGTGACTATAGCCAACATCCCTGAATGTGACCGTAGGGGAAAAAAACTGACCCAAGATTGAAGAGAAAGATGGTTTAAATGGCTGAGATAAAACCAAGCTGACCTTCAAGTTCAAGGTGTATCAGTTTCAGCTGGCACCATCTGTCTCTGTTTGAATGAATATGGGCTCAATGGTAGAAGACCCAGGAAGACCAAGAAAAACAAAAAAGCCCAACTGGAGTTTGCCAAAATACATGTGGATAAGCCACAGTTCTTTTGAAAGAATGTCCTTTGAAAAGACCAAACAAAATTAGAGCTTTTCGGTAAATCACACCAGCTCCATATTCACAAAAAACAAAATGAAACTTTCAAGGAAAGAACACCACCTCTACCATGAGACACAGAGGAAGCTCAAGTGAGTTTTTTGGGTTGCTTTGCTGCCTCTGCCACTGGGTGCCTTCAATCTGTGCAGGACATGATGAAACCAAAAGACTATCAAGGCATTTTGGGGTGAAACATACAGCCCAGTGTCAGAAAGCTGAGTCTCAGTTCCAGGTCATGGGTCATAGGTCCTTCAGGAGGATAATGACCAGAAACGTACCTCAAATAGCACCCAGAATGGATGAGATGAAAACATTGGAATGTTCTGAAGTGGCCTGCTATTAATCCTGATCTGAATTCCATAGAACATCTGTAGAAAAAGCTGAAACTTGTCACTGGGAGAAGCACCCATCAAACCTGAGTGAAATGGAGCAGTTTGCTCAAGAAGAGTGGGCAAAACTACCAGTGGAGAAGTGTAAGAATTTCATGCAGAACTACTGAAAGTGTTTCACTGCAGTTATTGTCTACAACAGCTGTGTTACCAAGTATTAGGTTAAGGCTCCCAATATTTTGTCCATGCCATTTTTGTTTGTTTTATTATTTATAATAAAAAGTTGAGTTAGGTTCTGTTCTAATAAATCTAAAATGCATGGTGTATGCCAGAAACTTTAGTAATTTTGACCCTATTTCAGAGAAAATTGTGAGGTTTTTTTTTGTAAAAGTGGAAGGGTACCAATAATTTATGCATGCCCATATCATATCAGGAGAAAACCCAAATGACTGACTGGAAAGGTTTCTTTTTCCTTTCATTTTCTTTAAGACTTAATCACAATTTCTTTTTTTTAATAAACATGAGTGAGTAATGCAAACATGAGTCATCTGAATCCATATAAACTTTTTCTTTGTAAAAGTGGAAAATTTGACTAAAACTTAAATGGGAGTAAAAGACTTTGCAAGTAGAAGAAACCAGATTTTGAATCGTCGTATGAGTCTGAGTAAATGGTGTTGAAAGTATGCACTGAACCACCTTCATAACACTTAACTGCAATATTGTAATTTCACCGTATGATCTGAGGGTTGTGCTGACACAGCAGGTTAAGCCAGTGCCTCACAGCTCCCAGGCTGCCTCTGGTGTGTGGTTTTCTGTCCAGCTCAGGATGTGTGGAGATGGCATATGTTCTCTGTGTCTACATCCCTCAAACTTTCATGAAATAAGGCAAGGGCCAAAAAAAACTTGTTTCCTCCCTTTCCTCAAAAAGTGGTCACTATGAGTCAGATTGGCCTCAACGGCACTTTCACAACCACAATATGGTTTTGCGCATCTGTACTTAGCGACCCATTTGCTTCATCCATATTTACAATTAATCTCTACCAGTCTGCAGAGTTACAGCTGGTCCAGTAAACACCTTGTGTGGCTTAGCTGCCAGTACCAGGGTACTTCTTAAACAGTGTATTTAGACCATGAGAAAAGGCTGAAAGAGAAAAACACTAAAGACAGAAAAGGGACCGAAGCTCCTGAATTACTTGACCGTCTATCAGCTGACCGGTCACCCAGCTGCGACCTTATATAAGGAGACATAGCAACTAAAAAATAGCTAAGGAATAGCCCTCTCCTGTCAGTGCTCCCAATTCTTCTGTAACGTCACAACTCATTATTACGTCATTTTCATGTCATTATCACTCATTATTTTTAAATAATGGGGAGCTTGGAGCCTTATCTATTATGATCATTATAGTTTGGTTATTATTTAAATCCTAACATTTAAGCTCCCTTGTTGGTTATCATACTATAAGACCAATCATGTGATTTTTTTTTTTTTTTAAGGTGATTACATGAAATTCCCGCCAAAGCCATTACAACCATCACCTCCAACGTCTACAGTCATCCAATGATCTGAATGGAGCGGCGCGCTCCCGGCTGCGTCAAAATGTACCTTCGTTTTCCCACCGAGGCAGCATTTCTTGTAAATTCACTTCACATAAGTTTCCATATGACTGGAAGGAAATCCATGTGGGAAAGTGCGGGAGTTCCCCGGTCGAAGGTGCGTGTGTCGGTATATAAGCTCTGTCGTCATTACAGAGTCCGAGTAGGAGAGGTGTGCAGCAGCGGTAGCCACGCGGACACACCGGCTCGCCCGGGAGACTCGAACCCTCAGCTCTCACCGACGTGCCGAGGTAGGTCTCCAAAAGCCACAAAAAATCACACTGCCATCCCCCGAGAGCCGTCCGTCACCGGCAAAAGCGCGTGAATTCGCGTTGGGTATATATTCGGCTGCGTCATTGAACTTGTGCGTCATTTTATTTTTTTTTTCTTTCTTTCTTTTCCTCCGCAAGCTTCTCTAGCGTCGGCTCATTTATGCAAAATACTCACCATCTGTCATTTTAGAGTCATGATCCCTAATTGACTGAAGCAGAAACTCCCACTCCCACGCCCACGATCCGCAAGCACGTCCATCGGCTTTATCAATTCTGCTGTTTTATTGCAATAATTATTGTTGTTTTCTTAATCCTCTTCCGTTTTTTGTTATCTTTTTTCCCTTTCTTTCAATTGCACTTTGTGAGACAGCACTGAGTCCAAGCTGCGACTTGCGTGTCGTGTCCGCAGTCCGTGTGCTTTATTAGCACCTCTACTTCCTTCCCGAGTGCTTTCACTTTCTCCTTGCTGGCCGGCTCCCGGTCCCGGCCCGGTCTGCCGCACCGCGACCCCCCGCAGCCGCAAAGCCGCCCAGAAACTGCGCGACAACAAGGACTCGAATCACCAGCTTCCAGAAGTCAACTGACCCGTAACTTTATACGCAAAATGAGCTGCGTAAAAGCGCGTCCCTTCGGAGTGTCGGTGTGCTTGAGAACGCAAGGAGAGGCAAGCGCGGCTATTTTGCTTTTCATACCCGAAATTTCCAAGACGGAAATTTCGCTGCAAAAGAGTTTTGTTGCCTGACATGTCGGATTTTCATGCTTAATTACTGGAAACATCACGAAAGGCTCCTGTCCAGCTTTTTGGCATTGTGGCTAAGCATATGAATGCATAGTTTATAGCGAGACAAAAAAGAGGATTAGTTGTTTGATTTTTTTTGTTTTATTTTTGTATTTATTTGTTATTTTTGTTGTATTTTTATTTATTTATTTTTTTCAAATCCAGGGTTCCTAGCTACGAATTCTGCAAGAATACCACTATGCTCTTCCTACCTGTGCCACAATTTTGTGGGAACGCACTAAATTTTCAGTGCAATATTTCCCCCAAAACTATGCTGTAATATACTGGATATTTCTTTCCTACGAGACAGTTCAGGGCTACAAATTCAGGGAACCATGTCCCGAAATGAAAATGAAATTCTTCTCTGAAATGATTTACACAGGGCAGTCAGTGT
The DNA here is from genome assembly GCA_900497675.1 of Arapaima gigas. Lineage (NCBI taxonomy): Eukaryota > Metazoa > Chordata > Actinopteri > Osteoglossiformes > Osteoglossidae > Arapaima > Arapaima gigas. The sequence goes on from UFQX01000026.1 coordinate 1,698,490, forward strand.
CATGGCCTTACACCCAAATAACTACTGTAACCAGCAGGCACGTTCATTTCCTTATTATATACATGATTCAGCACATGACCATGATTCAGAATTGAAAAGTAATATTTCCTGGGAAAGCCCGTAGTAAGAAGAAAAGAGAAGTGTAAAAGGAAAGAGAAGCATAAAAAGTTTAAGTAGTTTTTGTTACATCTTTACAGGTTTTCACATTTACTACTTGGAGGATTTATATATAAGGATTTGGCTATACAACACAGTTTGCTATTTAACAAATAAGGAAGCAAGATATGCATTCTGATGTCTGTTAACCTTGTTTAAAATAACTTGCAGTATCGTTTTAATGTACGTGTTAATCATTTAGTTAGAAGTAACACATCTTGGGTCAATAAGGGATAAAACACAGTGAGTTTACAAACCAGCACAGTTTACTGGGTTATGGAAATGTCCTGTGTAATAAATTATGTTGTTTAACGAAAGAGCAGAATCGTGCTCACATAAAAAGTTAAACGACAATTAAAAGATGTTTTATAACCCAGCCGTTAATGGTCTTCTTTAGCATGAAAATCCTAATATTAAATGACATAATGAGAAAAGTCAGTATTGGATTAAAATCAAGCGAGCTCCATTATTAAAAAAATGACCCAAAACCTTAACAGTGGGGCAAGTATCCATTGGAAATGTTTGTAATTTGTAAATAGTATATAAAATGAATTCCTGGAAATGCTTTCGGTATGTTATTTAGAGCTGCGGTAAAGAGCTGTTGTTTAGACGTCCTGTTTTTCCGTGCTGCGCTTTCCCCACCAGACACTGTTAGCGGCTACATTCTTCAGTTTGGGTGATCTGCTGCGTCACTTTTAAAACCCGAGTTTTTTTTTTTATGTAGACTCACAATTACTTTTATTTCTGACATGTTTTAAGCAGGGACAGTAGGCAGTGTAGTGGTTAGAGCTGTGCAGCTGAAGGACTCGTGTTCAAGTCCCGTCACTTCCTGTAGTACCCTTCAACAAGGTACTTAGCTTGAATTGTTCCAGTTAAAATTACCCTGCTGTACAAATGGGTTGTTCAATGTCAGTAGCTTGAAACTGGAAGCTTTGGAGTAAAGTGTCAGTTAAGTGAGTAAATGTAAATGTTAATTACACGGGCTCACACAGAGCAGCAAGGGATACACAGGCAGCCAAAGCTCACGTGACTTCCCAACATTTCACTGTTATTGTAGGATAGCGTATGATCCGATTGTTCTCAGTACAGTGTCGTGTGGGTCGCCACACGTTCTCAGCTCATACGCACAACCTGATGTGTTCTAAAGTGCTGCAATAAAACCTGTGCGGGCCACTGTATGAAAAAGTAAAATAAAACACATTTAGGGAAATGGTTCCTTATTCTCTGTTCACAAAGAATAAATTAAAAAAAAAAACTATTTATATATAGTGATATTTGAATATACCATGTTATATTAGAATACAGAATAGAATGAGAATATAGTGACAGCTTCTCTAAATAACCTGTTTCTAACAGTGTTATAGAGTATAGACTCAGTTATTCAATGTTTTATTTGAACCTCTCCATATTTCTGTTAAATCACAACCCAGATGTTCTGCTGGTGAAGAAAAGCAGTGAAGGTGAATTATTCTTGCATATCTGGACATAAAATCTATCCTGTCACTATGGTTTATGCCACAAGCTCCTTCTGCTAAATGTATAGTCCAAGGTCTTACTTTCACTTAGATAAATGGACATTTGACCTGAACCGCAATTATAGAGGATCTTGTAAGATTTTATTCACATTTTTGGAGCTCCTGAAGCAGATGTACATACATCACTACCCAGGTTAAGTATTGAAATGTTTAGTGCTTTTGCTACATTTACTCGTATCTGTGCGTATTTATATTTTCTCGGTATACGGATTCTACCTGAGCATTGTTACGACACAGTCCTGTAATTAGTTAAACATTAAAATACATTTTGCAATGTTCCTGTTTACATTTAATAAACACGCATTAATTTCAGTTTATTCTGTATACATGGGAATGTACTGGGATGAGAATATAGTGAAAGGTTCTATTATTTGCAGCTGATCTGCCTCTTTAATGATATATCTTTTTATACAGAAAAATTTCAGTGTTGCAGTTTAAGAGACAAATGCAGGTTGCAAAACTAACCGTGATTACAACGTATGTGCAACTGCAAAGTGCTGGGTGATTTGTGGCGTGATTCTGTGCTGATGTTTTAGGGAGCTTTCAGCGTTACAGGAGTGTGACACTGTCCTCGCATCTTGAGACATACAAGTGTTTTTGAAGGGAACCTTTTTCTAGAAATTCCAGTGAAGGGGTACCACGTGTCCCACTGTAAACCATAACAAAATAGGATGTATGTAAACAACAGCCAACTGTTCCCACCAACACCGGGAGCTTCGTGTGAGTGCTTGCACTTGCTTGCAGCGATCTCCTGGATTTAGATCAGTTTTCAGTTGCAATATTTCGGGCTCAATTCCCAGGGTTAGAACACGGTGTCTACCAACATAACACATCAGTCTTTCTCCACATTCCCCTGGGAACACACCCCTGTAATCGGGACCTGACTGACTGCAAGTGTCCTCCAGTCTTGCATCTCTTCCTTTAACCCTACAAGGTGCCTCTCAGTAACAGCCCTTCCTCATCCTTCATTACTTTATAATCTAGAATAAAATGTGATGCTGACACTAATGATTTCCACATTATTTAGCTGGACTTGATTTGGACGTTTCCATGGGTAATGTCTCATGGGCTGTGATTATAAACTAAGAAATATTTGTATATAGTATTATCTATTATTATATATAATGTCTATTTTATTTTTAACATTTATTTATCTATCTATCTATCTCATTATTTCGTTTATATAAATAAATCTTTTATTACACACACACACACGCACACACAAACAAGAACACCTAGGACACCATAAAAGAGTGGAAACAGACACCTGTTTAGACTAGGGTTAAGTTCTAACATTTGGCTTGAAGTACAGTTGCCGAATACCTGAATGAGTCACTGAGCAAGATTGCTCTTGTCTCCATGTATAAAGTGATTCATTGATCAACCATTACCCACCCTTTGGGTGAGTAGCCCTGAACAGTATGGCGTTTACAGTTCATGAACTGTTTATATAGTCAAAACTCTAATAATTCTATTTGTCTTTTTTATTAACATTGTTGGCATTAACAGGTGGTATGTGGTGGTGGATTCTGGCAGATTTTTTTAAACAACAAAGTAATCTGAAATATGGTACTGCCCAAGGGAGTCTTCCAGGTAAATGACACCAAAGGGTACATACATTTAATAGTACATTATCTAAGGTTAACTGTTTGCTTACTGATTCACTCCAGAACACCCAGGTGCATACAGAGACACATGAACGAAAGGTGTAACAGCACAGGATGGCAAATACGTAAAAAGACAGACATGCACAACTGGAGCATACATACACTATGGGAAACCAATTTTCTATGTGCTTTGCAAAAAAAAAAAAGGAAATGGCATAAGGGCTAGTCAGCCTTCAGGCACGCAAGTTTTATTCATAAGAACTGAAGTGGTGACTGAGATTTTGGATCTTATTCAGAGACTTTGAGCAATTAAAAGAGGGTTCAAACTCCTCTCACAATGACTGGAATGTAATTTTTGTGAATTTTCCGGGAACATGGATAAGTCGTGGGAAATAAAAAACAATTGCAGTTATTTACTTATTTATTTCAGCAGGTAACGATCTGTAGAGTTTGTTATTTAATCTTTAACACTAACAATGCTGCATGGTCCCGTCAGAAGATCTGGGCTTTGTCACATTACATAAGGCTAAGGCATTTGGGGGGGAAACAAAAAGTCTAACTTGCAAAAATAGAAATGCTATTAAATGTGTTATGATGTATTTTAGTAAAAAGACACTGATGCTAAACCACAAAAACCTGCATATTTATTGATTCTAAAGATGAGCTTTAACAGATTTTGTGCTGCTTCTGGCTATGTGGTGATTCTTAGTGATGGTGTCACATATACAGAAAACTGTCTGTGTCACCAGTCTTAACTTATTTTCTACGTTATGTAAATTTCTTTGGATTCCCTGCTTCTCAGAAGCATACTTATGATTTGAATACTGATTTTGTCACCCCTCTGCACAAATTTATGTAATTATTTAATGCAAAAATTAAATGATTCAAAAATACAATGGATGGATGTTCGGACGTAAACTAAGTTAAAATGTTTACATTAATTACATTGCGTTACAATTCTTGTAAGCAGCTTAACATTACAAGTCATTTTTGAGGGGAAAAAAACATTTCCTACGTGAGTAAATGTATTAGTTTGAATGTTGGACATTTCACACGAGCAAATGTTGAATAGTTTCAGGTGGAGTTATTTAAACTAGTTATCACTATAGTAGCTGAAATATTCTTAAGTTATTAGATCACAGATTCAACGTCTATAAAACAGTTACTACATAGCCACCACAAACCAGTTCTCTCATCGCACATGTAATTTGCTCTCCAAGCTCTAGTTCCCAGACTCAGCTTTTCTTAGAATTAAGATCCACACTCCGCCATGTTTGCTTTTTACCCTCTTTAAATCCTCATTACACAATTGTACCTTTCTTACATCCCAAAGCTTATCGGATCTAGTCTACTTTTTCTTTGGGATCTTGCAAACAGAACCAGAATAAGCATCCATCTTCTCTGAAGCACACAAGTGTTACATGGGGAAAATATTGTGAAAATATTAATAGTGCAGTTACTACTGACCTACTGACTGCTTCTGTCTAGGGCTTAACAGCTGGGTCACCTCACTGTTTTCTGTGTCCCTCAACTTCATTCTCTTTTGTATTCCCATTACCAGACCATCTGAATAATCTGTTTTCTTTTGATGCTACACACACTTAGATGTGTCTTGTCTCCCTTGTATTACTTCATTGCTCCATGGTCATGGTAAGCCTTTGCTTAGTACTGTATGAAGCCACTGTGCGTATAAAAACAGAGAAGCCCCATATTTTTAGTTAAGACATGCACTGCTGGATTGTAGCAGCAAAAAAAAATGTCTTTTAAGAATTATTCCAAGATAAAAATATCCAGAGCATAAATCAAATAAAATAGAAGCAATAAGATATAATGATTAATGTGCAGTGGTGCCTCAGTGGGCATCACTGGTGCCTCATAGATCATATGCTATAGAACCTGGCTCATTCTGTATGGAATTTACATGCTCTCTTGGTGTCTGGCTGGATGTGTTGCCTTCAGGTGCTCTAGTTTCCTCCCTCAGGTCAGAAAAGTGTTTTGAACTGGAGACTCTGGAATTGTCTGTAGTGAGTGTTTGTGTGAGTGAACCGGATGAAATGTTGTGCACCTCACACCCTGTTTTTGTAGGATAGGCTCTGAACTACTGAAACCTTTCTCTGAGGAAGTGGTTATTGATAATGGAGGAAATCAATGCTATTTATTTATATAGAGTGCTGAACAACAACTCCATGACAGACAGTTGCAGAAAATTTGCTAACATGTGGCTGAATTGAACTACTAAGCCAGCCTGCAGATGAGGCGAGGAATACTAAAGACTCTCAGCTGCAAAAAGGGGACAAAAATAATCTTCTGGGGGTCCAAATGCCAGTGGCAGATCACCCCTCTGGGGTATTCTAATGAATGGATGAATTAACTAATATATCACATGTTTTATATAGCTGCTGTTTTTAGGGAAACTGGTTTAAATGCTTTTTGAAGAAACAAAATGCTTTTCTGCATTTTCTTTCACCAGCTGATACTTACTGTTACCCAACCTTTTGTTTTGTTTTCTTTAAATATCTCATACATTTTGGCAAAATGTGCATTAAATACCAATCTGATTCATTGTACTTCCTTATTTTTAGTTTTAGTTTGCATCTCAGTCTGAGAAACGAGAAGCTCCCTCGAACAATATGAGAAGATTCAAAAATTATCTCTGCATGCCCTTCATTGCTATGTTGTTTTGAGTTAAAGTTTAGGAGTTAATTGATGTGTGAACCTGTGGTCTTTTTGTAAGACTGTTCTACAGTGATGTGCTCATTTACTCTTGCCAGTTTTTGAAAATAGGCCCAAGCTTGCTGCATCCTGGAACTACCCTTTGATGAAGGAAGATTTATGTTCCATGCAGTCAGAGTTAAAGGAGAATGTGTCTAAAACAAACAGAAACAATGAATATTTCTCCTGACAAACTTTGATGTCGATTCTTACCCTTATTCTTCTGTGTGTAGGTTTATTCTGTGCGACTCTACTGAAATTTTTGATTACAATAAAATAATCTGTGCTTAATAGCATTGTTGCTAAGTTCAATCAAAACCTTTTTACATTAAAATTCCACAACTTGCCTGACCATCCTGAATGTCTTATGTCTCGCCAACAACTCCAATGAGCCCCACTCGGTTCCCGCTCCACTCACTTTTCTCTTGGTATCCCACCTCATTATGTAACAGAATATGATTTATTTTTCTAACTACAACTTCTTGTCATCTTTTTAAATTTAAGTTTATTACTAATTTTATTTGACACTTTTTTTTGTTAGATGCAGGATTAAAGTCTAATAAACTACAGTGAAGACAGTACTTGGAAGTAACTCAATTTTTAGTAGCTGAAAAAGAACTAGTAGAAATACATAACATAAATAATCATTTTTAATCTATACACAATAATCTTTTATAGTAAATTACAAAATTATCTAATCATATTCCTTTTCCAATGAAAGCATTCTACTTAAAGTTACATAATGCATTTATACTTGCCTGTATCAGTCCTGACAGAATTACTCTTTCACCAGGCAAACTGTATAATATCTGACAAAAAAGGCAGTCATCCAAGATGATGCCGATTTTCTGATTTTCTGATTTTCCCTTTCTGTAAAGGGAAAAATATGTTATCTAAAAAGTGCTGACAATCCAGACAGTCATTTAAAATCCATATAGATTATAGGAAATACTTGACTGGTGGATGATTTTGTATGTCATTGTTTTACTTTTCTGTTTACCCCTTTTTTGCTTCTTTCACATTTGCTTATGGGCTTTGCTTTTATTCTGGGCATTTTACTATTTAACCTGTTTTCAGTGTGTGCTTCTTTTTGTATTTTTTAAAATTCTTTTTGAGACCATTGTCTTTGCTTACTGTTGCTTACTGTTGCTCAACCACACAGTATTAAAAATATAGAAAAAACAATAATAATAAGCTCCTTTCTTATTAACGCTCCGTGCAGCAATATGTTAAAGTAAAGTTTTAGAGATGGAAGATCATTCTGACAGCCTGACATAATTGATTCAAGGAAGAATGTAAGAAATTAATAGCAAAATAAATAAACAGAAAAGGATATATCACAAAGCAAATCAGTGACAGGATGATCGTATTAAACTTTCGGAAGTTGACACTCAGCATATTTAATAGCTGTACTTAGACAATACTCCCACCCCAAAAGCCAAGCTCAGAGGGCAACGGCACAAGGAAGCTGTCGAGTGTGATGGATTTGTGCTTGTTGCTGTGCGCTGACAGCCCTGCTGGAATTCTTCCCAAGGTTCCATGTGATTTACAGGATTTTTCCCTTCTGTGCAGGACGAGGGGGGCCTCCTGTGCTCAACGCTAGTTCCCCGCAATGGCCTCCTGTCACACTCCGGTTTGTTGGGGAGCACGTGGTATGATAAGTGAAAGGAAAGGAAAGAAACCCTATCAAGCATGTCCTGCTGTGCTTTAGCTCGATGCCTTCTTGTTGGGGCAAGAAGCAGAATTCCTCACGCAACATCAACTCTAGGGATATAATCTCCTGAAGAGATGGCACATTTATGAAAAGAGGGGAAAAAGAGCTAGGTTCAAAGGTTAGTATGTCGACGCTGATCTCTTGCTTGCTTTGCAGACGTTTCACCGTGCCACCTAGTGGTCAGGTTGCACAACTGCACATTTGGCATCCTGACGACATTTTAATGTGAAATATGAGAAGTCTTATGGGACTTCAGACCAGCTTTGCAATTACCCTTATAAAAATTAACCAGTTACAAGATTTTACTATTTGTTGCTGTTTGCAGCAACACTCAAAACCCATAACTTTGATTCTACTAGTCTGTCTTCAGCTGCATCCCAAATTACTTTTTGTCACTCACACCTTTATTCTATAATATTATTTGCTGCAATCTAACATCCCATCCCCTGCCAAAGTTTCTACTGAAGACCATCAGCCTTACTGGCACATATGTAAAATATACACTTTAAAGATGCCGTGCACTTTCCAAACAGTCGCAACCAATAAACAGGATGGCTGCATAGCACAACAAGCTGGAGAGATTTTCTAAAATAGAACCAAATTAAGAAGTACGCTAACATGATGTTTGATGTACATTTATACAGTTCCCAATACAATAATTTTCTAACAGGGTGACCTGTTAAAATATTAAAAGTTATCGATTATCATTGTAAAGAATGCATGAGTATTTGCAGTAATCAGCTGCTATGGTCAGGTTTATATTTCCATTTGTGTTACTTTTGTCTGAACTTTCAGTTAAGCTGGAAGCAAAAATGGAGCAAAAAAGGAAATGGGAATGGTTTTCTTTTTGCATGTTGGACACATTTTGTATAATTCAGCTACATGTCTTTATTGTGGTGTGCTAAAAGTATACTACATGAGGATAATAGCTTCCTCTGGTACCTCTAGTTGTGGGAACATTATCACATTTCACAGCACCGTTTTATTAATTTTGTGCTTGAATTTTTGTTCAGTCGTTCACAGTGTTGGATGTTAAATGAATCTTTTCAGGTTCCTTCATCATTGCACCAGCTGGCGTCCATTGGAGAAATTGCACACATTGCACACATTCCATAGAGACTTTTTCCCATAGGTTTCCTCCCTGATCTCCCGCAGCTTAGCCTCGGCTTATTACAAGTGCTTTGTCGTTTCATGTTTGTGTTTTTTGCCTAAACAACAATTTAGCCCATGGTTTTTACCCATCTTTCATTACCTCTGGATTTATTGTGCATTAACGTGCTCGAACTAAGCTCCAGCAAAAAACATACAGCTAGTTTCGCAGCCCCTGCCTTGTAGGAAAGAGACCAGTGTTGAGTGCCTGGAAGATCCTGGACCTGTACTGCACACCACCAATAGCTGGGGATGTAGAAGTCACTTTATTTGTGGACAAATTCACACCATGACCAGTCGTGACTACAGTAGTACCTTTGGTAAGTCATCACAGCTCAAACATGGCTGTTCAAACAGATCATGACTGCTTCCTTGAACTATTCACTGTCGTAACTACTATTCAGTGTAGCCACCATCATTGTCAGTGACATCCAACATTTGATTTCTGGAGATGTGGGATTGTTTTTTTTTTTACCTAAATAAAGTCTCTTTAATTCCACCTGTATTATGAGTGCTGCTTTTGATCTTTGCAATAAGGGCGAAGCACCTCATCTAAAGTTCTGCAGAACTGTTTTCCTCCTTACATGCACCTTCATGATGGAAAAAACCTGCAAGTGTCCATTTCTAGCAAAGGAAAATTCCATTTCATATAGTAAGCAATTGAATAATGTGGATATTTTGAACTTGGTTTTACTGTTCAAAATCATTTGCCGCATTTACAAAGCAGAGAAATGAAAAGGGTATTAATTATATGTACATTGGTTATAGTTCAAAAGGACAATCACACACCTTCACTGGACAAAGTGATAGACGTGGCATCAGGTCCAACCTGACTCCCCTCCCAAATATTTGCGGGGTGCAAACATGAGGAGAACCGGCAACCTCTACACACCATGCACTGGACTAAATCCTCCAAACCTCACAACCAGCCCAAGAGTGGTGAGGCACCAGCTTTACCCGCTCTGTCACCACATCCCCCATTCACTTGGCAGGAAAACTACGGAAAACAAAACACACAAGGTGACATACAGAGCAGGAACCCGTTTTAGAAACAAGTGACTCATCTATTCCTTAAAAAATGGAATGACGTACAAGTTTGAAAGGTTCTTGGTAATTTAGAAAGACAAAGTTTAATGTGAAACATGTCTTTGGACTGGGAGAAAACCCCACAAAGACACAGGGAGAACATGCGAGCTTTACACAGACTGAACTGGACTCAAACTCACTCCCAACCAGCCCAGGCACTGGTAGACAACAGCACTACTCACTGAGCCACTGTGCTGCAGACTTACAAAGTTTTGCTGAAAATATTCTTGCTACTTATGCTGGCTGGAATGATTATAACAATTATTTATAATTTTGACATAATAAATAAAAAAAACCCTTACAACCTCTGCTCTTATAATAATAACATTTACAACCTATGCTGCCACATCTGACATCACACACAATGATAAAACCAAGCATCATCAGATGAATGAAACTGTATGACCTGGTTGTAGAAACACAGTGTGTGGGCTCCAATGTGGCAGATATTAACCTGTTTGAGAACAAGAAGGGAGACCCCCCCATAGTGTATGAAGTTCTGGGAGACACAGCTCTTGGGAAGCAAGATGTCTTCACTTGTCAAATTTAGGGAGTGACATCAACACAGACCGTGGACTCCAGTGAATGAGTGTGTGAAGCTTCTCAAGGTATGAGCCTTAAGGAGGGAGGTACCACACAGTGTGAACTCAAAGAAGATCTAAGATTATTCTCCAAATACTCAAGTATCCACAGGATGTGGGTTCTGGGGAATGAGGGTACCAGATGACTCAAGCTCCAGCTAATATAGGGTGCAGGTCCAAGTGAAGGACTCGTCATCTGCGACGCCCTCAAGGGAGTGAGGCAAGTACATGCTGCTCACCAGTTGTAAGTGCCACTGAATGATAAGGTTTCACTCCAGGGAAGGAAGTGTGACTTCCGGTGAGGACCAGCACTGCAAAGACAGAGTATCACACTGTGTGAATAGTCAAGACAAGTCAAGAGGTCAAGACAATAAGGTCAGCTCGGAGAATATGGTACTATAGACTGCTAATTCCATGAAGTAAACATACTGCAGGAGGTGAGCTCCAGTGAGAGAGGATACAACACTTTGTGGGTTCAAAAGACTGAAGACACAGACTGTGAGCTCCAGGGGGTGAACGCTACAAGGTGTGTGACTTCAAGGGAGTAAGAGTTCCTCAAACTTCCACTTCAGATTGATGGACAAAAAATTGAATCTGAAAAACAATTTAAAAAACAACTCTTTGCTAAGAACACGTAGTAGGTAGTATCTCAATTAATAATCACCAGCTTCCCCAAGATGATTACTATTAACAAGAAAATAGGCCAGGTCAGCTCATGACATGGTTTCCAGAGTAAGGGAGGGTACAAAAGGGGTTTACCATCACCTTCCTCCACACATCTTTAGACTGTGGGAGGAAATCCACCTGAACATGGCAAAGACACACAGACTCCATATAGACCTGGAAGTTTGATGATACGGTGCAATATTTTTGTTGTTCCTAGGACTGCGCTCTTCTGTAATGAAACTGACGTTGTCATATCGTGGATCTGATGGAGCTGTTTCTCCAGCTTAGGGGTCATGGGCCAAAGTGCTGCCATCACCAGTGGGACTACCTTGGTTGTCACCTTCCACATTCTCTCCAGTTGCTCTTTTCATCCCTGGTATTTCTCCAGCTTCTCATATTCTTTCATGCCTGATGTGGTACCTCTGCTTTGAATGACCTGGTACTGATGGCTTTTTCTTGTGCTGCCATAATCAATGTCTCTGTGCTGTCCTACAGTCCTCCTTTTTTTAACCACTGGTAGGATCTCCTCATGTCAGCCACCTCTGCTCTCTGTCTGTGGTAAATTCCTTGGAGAGGCTTATCCTGCCATGGCACCTTTTGTGCTTCCCTACTATTAACATCCCCCATCTGCTTCAGACATTCCCCTATCAGCTCATCTTTATGGGACGGATGTACTCACTAATGTTCTGTATCTCCTTCAGGACAGTAGTGGTCACATTTTCCAGGCCTTTTCCTCCTACATTGCTGTGGGTGTATAATGTTGGTGTTGGATTTTGGATGGAAGGCTTTTTTCATTCTACAGAGCTTCTGAGGCTTGATGTCAGCAGCTTCCATTTGTTCTCTTTGCCAACTTACTATGGCAGCTGGGTATCTGACTGGCAGGGCTCTCTGATCACTGTATTAATGGCTCTGATCATTCAGCTGCCTCTTTAATACTTGTCTTACTCTATGGAGGTATGTGGTATGGATGGTGCTATCTTCCCTATTCTTCCTGATGGTTCCCATGCGATTGAAGGAACCCCAGGTACTTCTAGTTGTCCTGGCCTTGTGGTAGTTCAACTCTTTCTGTCTTTATCACTTTCTCTCTTTTTACTCTCATCCTGCTGCACTTCTTTAATCTGGTGGAGAAATCCTTACTGTAGCTCCTAGTTAGGGGGATCAAGGAGTCAATGTTTTTTCAATCTTGGCATATCGCTCAGTTCTTCATGTTTGTGACCCACTGTTGGACATCTGCTGCTGTGATGGTGGCTGGTTCCTGTTCTGGGAGACTGTGGCACTCTGTTCATAGGTCTCTTAACCACTGTGCACTCGTGTTGTGTGATGATTCCGTCTCTCATATGCTCTTCCAGTACTGTTCTGTGGCCGATGTTTTACTGCATTACAGTTGAGACTACACTTTAGATGTTCTTTGGAGAAGAGGGCATTTATTCTTTTGGCCTCTACTTCTTATGTGTAACTCTGAAGTCTGGTTGGTGGTGTAGTTAACTTTTTTAACAGACTCCAGGGACTCAGCTATGGGCATGCCTTTGTACTTCCTCAGTAGCCAGAACCTCTCCTTCATCATGTTGCCTTTTTGTAGCTCAGTCACTTTGGTTCTTGGGTTTTGTAGTCTAGTGCTTGTAGCATTATTGGTACTGCAGGTTGTTGGTTTCAGTGGTTAGAAATGAGGATACAGCTGCATTCATATCTGCTAGCATGCTGTCTGATGGTTGCTTGTCCTCAGGTCTAGGAAGTCTAGTGCAGTGGCTAACAGTAGTCGGCTTAGCCAAGATCGTTTTTTCACATCAGCAGCTAAGCCATGCAAGGTAACTGGCAGGTGCTCCGGCAAGCATTCTATCATGAGCTCTTTTCTGGATTGTGCTTGTATGGGCCTGTATTTAATTGCATGGGATTTGAGGACTGGGACCTGCATTTTATGATATCAATTTCAAATTTTAATGGGACAATGTTTTGATGAATTTTGAACGTTGGGTAACTAATTCTTTTTCTGTGAGTGTGGATGATGGGCTCTTCCTTATCTATAGTTTCCTCATTGATCTGATGTATCTTCTCCTCATTTGATATACTGTAGCATTCCATCATGTCCATGTTATCAGATCTTGTCCATCTGTAATGGGTTCCAGTATCCCACTTATCATCAAACTCTCCTGGTTGGACATGGACCTTGTTCATCTGGGCAAAGTCCAATCTGACTTGACTTTCTTTGTTCTTGTGACTCTCACTTTGGGAAGGTAGGCTGGTGTAGCATTAGGAGCACACACAGGACTCTATTTGAACAGTGATGGCACCCCTGGACCGGGAATCGAACCCCACATGGGCTGTTACGGTGTTATCTGCTGTGCTGTTCCATCACGAATATATATCAGTGTGTGTGGCTGCCCTCATCCTGTCCAAGGTGTACCCCTCCTAGACTGTGGTCCAGTGATTCTTGCGTATCCAGATCGCCAAGACCCTGACAAGAAAAAATGATTAACCAAAGTGACTCAGTGAGAATTTTCAGTGTATCATTACAACCAACCATGGTTTGGCTGGTCAGGTTGTGCACCTACGTACAGTACATCACACCAAAATGATACTACTGAGGACTCAGGACTCATTCCAGATCATACACAGGTGAACACACCATGCCAGACCGATGAGGGAGTCCACAGCAGGGCCGCTCTCAACATGAGCACATTTCATAAATGTACTGCTGTGGATGGAGCTCCCGAGGATGCCGCCCTGTTCCAGACTCGCACAGCGGGGAAGAGACTCCCACGAGAGCCGTGCAAATGCTCGCTGTAGCCCAAAACCTCCACAAGAGGTCGCTCTGTGCGCTCTAATCGCACTCCAAAACCCAGGCGGCTTTCGGTGCTGAGGCAGGCGTGTGTGGTGTGTGGGGTGGTGTGTGTGTGTGTGTGTGTGTGTGTGTGTGTGTGTGTGTGTGTGTGTGTGTGTGTGTGTGTGAGTGTCTGTGTGTGAGTGTATCTGGGAGCGGAGTGGAGTAGGAGAGCTGCCGTCTGCGTGGCTGTGCGCGCCGCATCGGACCTGGACCCGGACCCGGAGTCTTTCCTCGTCCCATTTGGCGGATACCCCCCTCCCCCCCCCCTCCCGCCGCCAGCACCACCAGCACCCCCAGCACCCCCAGCACCCCCAGCACCACTTCACACAGCCGTCGCTCTTGATCACCCAGCATCCTTCGAATGGTCCCTGGTCCCGCATCTCCAGCCGGGAATGAGAGCGCATCTTTTGCGCGTCTGAATCAGTGAGAGCAGCGCCGGGCAGCGGAGAAGAGCCTCGTTTCCCCACGACAGTGTTCGGTGAGTGCGATGTCATCTGTCATCCCACCTGGTGTCCATCCTCCCCGCACACGGTACACCGCTGCATGATGCTGTGCGGAAGCGGCGCGATCGGTACCCTCTCCTTGACGACGCGCTTCGCATCCTCGCAACCCGGCGCTGTTGCTAAACAGCGTCTCTCCTTCCAAACGGTCGCCTCGCATTCATAACGCATCCACACCGCTTGGGTGTTTGCCTGAACATCCCAAAAGATTTTGAATCCCTGTGTTAAAGGGTGTCTTTGTGCTGCAAATGCTTATCATATCCTCCTGCCCAGTGACCTAAATTTCGATTTTTAACCCTTCTTTGTATTTTTTTTTTACCCGGATCTCTCAAGTATAGACTGTGGTCATTGTTTAATTTAAAATCCGTCTCTATAAATAGGATGGTCCTTTGCTGGGAGGTTTCATGAAACGCAATATGTTTTGCTGGCACAGTTAATGGCCGAGAATGAGAAAAATGCATCACTGTTTCTCCTCTTGGTTTTCCTGTAAGGTGTTTGAATCGCAGGCAGGTTTATCACTGAGCCAGCGCATCATTTATTGCAAGGCGGGCATATGGGACTTTTATTTGCGCCATATTTCAAAGTGCAGCTCACAGCTTATACACTTATACTGTCAAAGCAGTTTTTTAAGCACCAAGCCTCATTTGACCGAGGGAGTTTTGTTCAGTGTCGGTCTTACAGTGTGCTATACAGCACACAGCACAGTGACTACATTATGCACAGTGTATGTTAAAATTATGTAACAATAGCAGTACTTCTGTGTCACACCTTTCTCAACGTGCGTTAGCAAAGAATTATGGAAATCTCAGGTTTGACTCCGTGAAATGTGCCGGTCATGGATGTACGTAACACAGGGACTTCGGAGATTATATGCACATACACAGTGCTGTATGCGTTGGACTATCGTGGGTTTCATCTGAAAATGACCATGTGAGGTTTCTGCGTGTGAGGGAGTTGAAATGCTTGTGTGCTTCAAAGTAAAAATATTTAAAAAAAGATGTTCATCAGTATTCATCAGCAAGGGAAGATTTAAGTACTTTTGGCCAGTGCTGCAAACCACACCTCGGTAGGTTAAGAAGGTAATTTTTGCAACTGAAAAAAAAAATTTTCTTTTCTCATGTGGATGAGTTTTAGGTGGTGTTTGAGTTCTCTTCCCTTTCAGATGGTCTTACTTGATGCACATGCAGTATGCTTTAAATCTTCATGTCTGTAATTTGTTTTCATGAGTTTTTTTTGTTTGTTTGTTTGTTTTCAGAGTCTCCAGTAGTTATGATGGAACACTGGCAGTATTAGCATGTATTTTTGTTATGTTTGATCTCTCTCTCTCTCTCTCTCTCCTTCTGTGGGATCAGTAAGATTGACTGATCATTTTATCTCTTAGACAGGCAGCACGTCAACCCCCCTAATGGAGAAATACAGAATCAAGCACCAGAACTGTAAATAGATGGCCAACTAATATAATGTATCTTGGGGGCAGACCCCCATATCAAACCTTTTACATGCACCTGATCTATTATTTCAAATATATGAAAAATCATACAACAAATATATATTTTGTAAAGTACAAAACACAGGAACAAGATGACACATTCCTATTAATTCTTTATGTGCACGAACTGTACAGCAGTCTGGGAAGTTTTTGCAAGCTTTAATATTAAACAATGCCTTGCCTTAGGCAAAATAGGGTAAATGTCATTTTTCAGTGTAAGTGAAAGACCGGTTTGATGTGGTATAAGTTACGCATTTACTGGCCCTGTCAAACCTGCAGTTAGCATTTCATTATTCCAGTGAAAGACTGATATACAGTATTTAGCTGGTGAAGCAATAGCTCCTTTAGCCCTCCGTGCTGTGTGGCCTACTTACGCCAGAAAACTTAAAATGATACCCATTTCCTCACTGCTTGACACTCGGCATTATAAAGATGGATAAGAGTAATGGCGCTGTGATAGACTTACACCCTTTCTCAGGGTATGCTTGTGCATCAAGCATTCTTGTGCTGTAGAGACTGCGATAAGCTGGAGGTCCCAGTGTTATCCCAGATGACGTCTTACTGACATGTCTCTGATGAGTTTACACAGCTTACGCCAAGTCCATTTGAGCATTACAGCCTTTACTCCTCAGCAGTCAATCTACTAAGTCTGCGCTATATTTACATACACACTGCACTTACGCTGCTTAATAAAACAGCGTCTTTTAAAGAATCCAGCATTTACTTTTCCACTGAAGATCAGTTAACTAAAGCACTGATTAAGTAAGAGTTTGCCCTTAACTTACATGGAGCAAATTTACTTGAGTCATTTTTTTAAACAAGTGGCCTTTATTGATATGTCATAATTAGTGGAATAGGTGTCACGTTTCTCTAGTCTACGGTGGTAAAATCAAATTCACTGGCAGTCAGACAGTGCATCCTCAGTTGGATGGAGGGCATTTTAAATCTGGAATTAGTGGGATAAACTATTGATCAGGAGTGGCTGCTGGCAGGCGCTGACATGCTGAGCGCTCGTATCAGGTCCGGGATCACGTCTCCGGATGAGATCATTGTCAGGATGATGCAGAACGATGCTCTCTTTGGCTGAGGCAGGGTTTTCTAATAAAAGGTGCGTGCCGGTCTCACGAAAAGCATGTTTGGCAGCACACAGAGGCACATGAGATGGAAACTGATTGGGTGGCAACATTTCACACAGTTACAAACTGGCGGGGATCTCAGCAAGTGATGTCATTAACACGCCTACTTGTATCTGGAAGGGATTTCTGCAAATTACTGCAACTCTCATAACACTGTAAAGGAGTATGATTTCTAAACTGCAGACAACACCCTAAAATTACATTTTGCATAATTTTTTTTTACAAAATCAATATAATTATTGTGAGATAAATGCTTAACAGCTAAATTATAAAATATATAGAGCATGAGGTTTTGAAAAGAATAATTATTGGGCAGCTTCCATAAAGTTTGCAAAGGCTAACTGCAGAGTAAAAGGACTTGACACATTGAGAAACTAAACTTACTGTTCTGTAACATAGTTATTTTTAATGCTTCCCATGCTGAGGTGTGATTCTGGTAGAAGCTCTCCATACTTGCTGTGGTACATGATCCATTCAGTGGGGCAATGGGTCACTTGGGACACAGCAGTACTTGGACTGTCAAATCACCCTCATCATGTCCCCTTCCCTAAATCTGAGTGGTTCAACTCTGCCAAGCAGTTTATAAGTTGACATTCCCCTGCAGACATTTGTAGAGGTGGGTCCAAGGGGTCTGAGCAAGGCCTCCAATGTGAGCATCCCTGTCAGTTTTGATACACTCATTACTGTTCTTTGTTTGAGCAGCTGACTTATTAACCCTTTACTGAGGAAAAGCTTGTTCCCTTGTTCTGCGTTCAGGTCCTGGCTCCAAGGTGAAGATGCTTGGGAGAAGGTGTTAGGAGAAGCAACTCCAACTTGGGGTCAAGCATTTTGTAAAAAGGAAGTTGGCATGGGTCCACGTGTTGGCATTGAGATGTTGGTGGTAGCTGAAGGAGTTATTCTAATGGAGAACTTCATTTCTCACTGTAACACACCAACAGTCACATAAAAGAGGACTAAATCTAAACAACTCTGGTCTAGGAAGTATGGGTATATTTGCGGTGGCCATAACTCCAGCTATTTTTGTTTGTTGCACACCAGTGCTGAAGATCAGTATCTCTGCATTAATCCCGGTTGCAGTCAAAAGGCTCATTAGGCTACCTGCGAATGCTTCCACTGACCGCATATGTGAATAATAATTTACATGAAATGTTATATTTTGCAGTCTGAAAGCCTTTTCTACCATAAATAAGTATGAATAGTGTAAATGTATGCACAACATAACTTGTTTTCCACCTTATGGGCAACATCAAGTATGAAGACATTTGCTTATGGTGGTTCCATTTATGGTGACTTTCTTATTTTGTTTAAAGCATATAACACACAAATGTCTTTGATACCCAGCACTGTCTTTTAATTTGTCTGTCTCGTCTCGGTTGTTCGGTAGTCTTCACTTGAATGTCCCTAGCCCCCTCTCTAAGTCCCCAGTCCTGTTCTAGGAGGGTGTCGCTCCTTGCAGGTGCTCCAGGTTCCTTTGAAATGAGCTAAAAACCTGAGAGCTCAGCTTAAGGGCTAAATTAGTTCAATTATGGGTATAATTGCTTTGATCGAGTGCCTAAGTGTTCGGTTACAAAGAAAACTCAAGCATAAAGTGGCCCTTCAGGACCAGGATTGGGGTCATGCCACACTGTGTAAACTCTGCTACGCAACTATCTGCAGTTCAGAGATTAGCAGATGGATTTCATGTCTGTTTCTCGCTATCCCCCTCTCAACCTCCCCAGCAACCTCCCCTGTTGACGGTATACAATGGGCACAAGTCCAGGTTGTCAAAGCACACAGATTGCTGGGAAAAAAAAAATCACAACATGTTGTACTGTGCCTTAATTATCATGAATTATTTAAATGGCACATTTCACCAAATGGACTACAGCAGGATTGCCAGTGCGTGTTTAATGATAACCGTACGTCTCTGATCGTCTCGTGGTTTGTGCCTGTCTTTGCTTACGCTGTGGAGATTAACAATGGGTTTGCCTATCAGGGTCTTTAAAGGCTAATTGGCCATCAAAAGAACCCCAGCTTTTAAAAGCCTTGGTGATCTTCATTTATCTGTTCATGAATAATTCATATTCTGCTTTTGGTTTGGGGGTGCTGGGTTTCTATGAAAACATTCTGGACACATCTCTTCCCCAGGTGTGCTTTGAGTTGCTGGTGCTTTCTGTCGGAGAACTTCCGTTCTCTACTTTTTAATTTAGGAAATGGTACATCTCATCACTGCTGTCTTCACAAACATAGCAAATGAATGTCCAGCCTGCTGAATCAGTTGTGGCCTGCAATCAAAATCCGTTCTTCTTCAGAATCCGTTCTTTTATATGTCTATGAGAGCCTGATATTTCTCACAAAATCAAGCTATTTATAGTGATGATATTTTTTTGAAGGTGTCTTATTTTTGTTGTGAAGACTGCACGCTTGGCAGGACTATCTGTGTCTTACAGACCTTGACGTTAATGAGAAATTTGCAAAACCAGGATATTCACATGTTTTCAAGCCTACTGGCCCTTGCATGAGTGGAAATGGCCCTGTGATGGGTGCGTGGGAGAAATGGGAGGAGAAATTGACAGCGGCTCAGGGCTTGCTACAGACTGTACGATGTGCATGTCTAATTCAGCACGGTAGTTTGTGAAACACTGCATTAGCACTGCTTTTGCTGCAGACTTAATGCTGAACTTGCAAAGTCTCGTGTTGCGTTCCCCTGCCCATATGCCCTGCTGTAGCCTGAGCCCAGGGTAAGCTGCTGGCCTTAGGGTGAAGACGCAACATACTCTTGCAGGGTTTTGAAGCAAATACATTTTCCACTATCTAAAGTAAAATATGTACAAGAATTATGAGCAGCAATGTATACATGACACACATTTATATATTATTATTTTTTGGTTCAGCAATACAATCCAGTATTGTTTGTTACAAATTTGACTTGATTATAATGGAAAAAAATGAAAAACATCATTTCCAGATTTAACATAATGATGCATTTAACATGGTGTAAAACCGCCACATGGACAGTGGCAAGGCTGAGATGTGAAGATCAGACCTTCATCGGTGGAGTTTCTAAGGGGAGGTTTCTGTAAGTGGTTTTATATGGGTGGAAGACTGGTTTCTACCACAGAATGTCCAAAGGCGTGCTGGTAACAGATCCACGCCGCCTGGCGCAGCTGGGCCAAGAAGGGCTCTACTAGCTTCACGTGCTCAGACTATTGGAAATGAAGGCTATTTTGAAGTGGGCTGCAAAACCACGCCCATTTTAACTCAGCAAAAAGGCAGAACCTGCCTGTGTGATTAAGGCTCCTTTCCCAGTCTGTAAACAAGTTGGCTCCATCTTGGCGGGAAACAGTTCTAAAAGAATACATACTGGCAGAAAACAGGGGAATTACAACAAAACACTAACAAACCAACAAATAAAACTGCAGCCACAGTATTTTCGAGCTGTGTTACCAGCTGACCGTGAGAGAGCAAGGGATGTGGCTCAAACGAAATGAGGTGATTTTACAGTACATTTGTGTTTCAGAAGACATTAAGCCAGTGGGTCAGTTGATTATGAAAATAATTCCTGCTGCTGCTTTAAACTTTTATTTGTATTAAACAATGTGAACAGGATTGCATGATGGTCGAGGAGTCACGTATTACCCGCAGAGCCAGCTGATGTTGCCCAAGCATGCCGGTAGAAGGCATGTGAGGTTAGAAAAAACTTAGGAACCAAAAATCAAAATGTTGAGGGAGAAGAATACGTATGGATGTGCTTACTTGAGAGCTGATATGCAGTTTTTTGTTTATCATTTCAGTGGCTTATTAAAATTTGATATTCATCTCTTCCAGTGTAATTATAGTGTCCTTTGCTAAACTTTTGTCACTACTTTGTCTATGTATGTTGCTGCAATCTTGTGCAATTTCCTTCAAGCTCAAGTATTTATCTCATCCTAAAAGATGCTCTTATTCAAAGCAGGTTACAGCAGACTGTTACCCAGTTCAAGCAGCTAAACGCGGTATGTCAGGTTAACCTACAACTATAAATATTTTAAACAGGGGTACTGTAGCAGGTCTCCATTCAAAAGTCCTTGGTCGATATGTCAAGCTTTATTGCAGGTGGTGCGTGTATCACATTTGAGGCATCTGAAGAGCCAAGGGAAAGGCATCTGGGAGCTGGTCATTTAGGAGCGGCTACAGTTAAGCTTCAACAAAACAAGTACTTCTGCACGACTAATTTCTCAGTATTGTCTATATATACATGTACAAGCAGAAACAAGACCTGCAACTAGATTATGTAACTTGTTTATATATGTATTTATTCCAGATGTTTATATATCTGGAATTCTTCTGAAGAATATTTAAAAAAGGGTCACAACTTGCCATTGAAAATGCCACAAGTGAAGTAAAGCTTTCACATATCATTTAACTCATCTGTATCAGCTGTCGGCGCCCTGGACGTTCTGAAATATTTGGCAATTAATAAAGTGAGTGCTGGGACATTGGAAGCTAAATCACCAAGGCAAACAAGCAGTTTGCTCTATGTTGTTCAAAAATAAAGCTTCAAGCTATTGAAAAAGAAATTATTTTATCCTTGTTTAATTAATAGGGCAAACAGTACCTTGGTGGTTCAGGATGAGCAGCATCAGCTGCTCACTAGAGTCTTTAAGCTTCGATTTAATAGTATTTAAAAGATAAACATGAAATAAATCAATGTCTTGGTACTTTAGTGTTTGGATCCTTAGGGGAATTGAAGGGTACAATTAAGATGGATGCACTGTCATTACATCTCATAACACTTGAATATACAGTACTTTTAATTATCTATATATTGAGAGCTTCCATGGAGGACAATGCCAGTAGCCCCTTTAATAATACAGGCCTCTAATTAATTTATTATACTCATTCATTCCAGTACCTTGGACCCACAGCCAAAGAGATTAGTTATTACCCTGCAGAATGGGAGTGAGATCAGTCTGAGCCTAGATGTAGTTTCAAGACCATATGCTCTGGCCCTTTAACCACAAGGAGCTCAATTCCTCCAACAAGCCAACAGAACGTTTTTAATGTTTCTCAGGTGTCTGGTTTCTCCTCTCTGGAGCAGTTTTGCCATTTTCTCCACATGGTGTCCATACATCTGCAGGAATTAGTCCTCCTGCTTCCCCTTGATAGGCTGGGTTTCAAGGACTGGGGTAAAAAGCGTTGCTCTCTGAGCATTTGCAGTTGTGATAACAAAGGCCTTTGAAACGTGAAATATGAGAAGTTTCACTCTGATAGCAGTCTATTTATGGATGGTACAGAACCTGTGCATTTGCACTGTGACTTGGAAAAAAAATCTTTCTACCTAATTTAAAAATAGCACCCTGAAGTCGGTAGTGTTGCTCTGTTTTCCCTGGAGACAATGGATAATTAACCTGTTATGCGCTGTAATCTTTATCGTGAAAATGAGAAACGGTTTTTGACAGCAGCATAACACTGAGTCTAGTCTTTATCTTGCCATTGTTTTATGCTGCATCTATTTATGGAGTGCGAATCACTGCACTTCACAGTCCTATTTGCAAATCATTAATTAAGTCCAGAATAGACAAAATAATGGCTCTTTCTTGGTACGTTCTCATCTTCCTTGTGGAGGATGATGCTGTGCAGATGACACAATGAAGGATCAGTCCTAATCTATTTAGCCATTTCAATATATGTCAGTCTGTCTGAATATAGGAAATTTGGATTTTTCATGAAAAAACCTAGATGGACATAGCAAGCTCTTGCAATTTCTGAGGGGTGGCCTTGAGGCTTAATTTGCATTTTTTGCTCTGGAAACAGGCAGTTGTCTATGATGGTAAATAAATATCAGGTTGGACTAAATAAATGTCAAATTAACAGTTCCTGTGCTGATCGGGGGAGTAGCCACATGCATTTTCATTTAACACCTCGTACGTACTGTCATCACTGCTGTGTTTTTTTGAGAACATTTTCCTGAGAACTGAGCAGTTTGATTTTATTTGTACCCAGCCATCTCTTTGAAATGATTAATCCTTTGTCAAACTTAATTGTGGTCAATTATTAAGCAATTAAATCATTTTAATTTATCGGCACTTATTGATCAATTTTCTCATTTAAATAGCTCCCAGCAGCTACACAATTAGGTAGTTAAATGATCGATTGATTTTAATTAAACCAAACACTATCTATCGTCTCTTGTTTTTTAAGCAGTGCAAATGAATCCAGTTAAAGGGAATGAGTTTGGGCCTATAAATACATAAAATAATTCGCAGCAAAATTGTATGTGGCACATTTATGAAAAGCATAGTTGTACATAACTATGGTTTAGCAATACACACACAGTTTTATGGTGTTACTTTGAAGGTGGAGGAAGAATATATATATATATATATATATATATCTCTATCAGGACAGGAATCAATCATACACTTAAGGAAGAACATAACAATGTGTATTATTTAAGTTAAGACCTCATTTCATGTCTGAGGATGTGCCCTTACACTGGACCAACTGAGTGAGGTACTTGAAGCTGAACTGCACCACTAAAATATCTGCCATTGCAAGCTGGTGAAGTTTATGGTGGGTAAATGTGTAAGTTGGGCAACTTAATATATATATGATGATGTTGATAACAATGTTTCTGTGGCAGTTGTTGAATGGTATGCATGTGTACTTTATATCTTGTAAATGTTGGGTCATACGTGTGACTATTCCCTGTAGGAATGACTAAAATTGGAAAACCGTGATGTTGGAGCGTATGCTGTCATTTACTCAACAAATAAAAGCTGGTATGATTCAACTTGATAGATGATTTATTGCAATAACTCTTTAGGTAACATTAGTCTTTGTTAAAAATCCAAAGGCCTTACATCTTTTCTCATATACCTTAAGAGCAAAATGTATTATTCATTATGCAGAATGCTATTTTTAGATCTTAGCTCCTGCAATTTTACATGAATCCCAAAACAGCATGAAGCCTGGTGTCAAGGCTGCCACACAATTACTAGCCTGAGTGGCAGCTCAATTTTATCCCATGGAAAATAGGTAGCTCTGAGTAAGCCTGCTGAAAGCAGCTTTAGCAAAGTTGGAGGTTCAGAAAAATGGGAAACTGTGCACTAAGACTGCAGAGCTTGTGTGTATTTTGAAGTGAAGGATTTCTCTTCCTTTAGAAATAAAACCAGGTTTGAGGTGCTATGGACTATAATGTTCTCACTGAGCTGTGATTGAAGCTTGGTGCAAACATAATTTGCTATAATAAAGAAGGCATGCTAGAAAGAAAAAAAACGTTTTGGCAAATCCTCCAGGGACATTTCACTATCCATACCATGGTCCCTCAGCCTTACTGACCAGTACAGACCACTGTCCAATGTGACTATTCTCAGCCACTCTAAAACACACATGCTTCAGTGTATCTGTCAAACTGTCTGTGATAATACAATATACATGTCTTAATCAACCTTACAGAGGACATTTTAGGATTTTAAATAACACCACAAGTTTGGGGTGGGGCTGGGACAACTTCCTGGAGCATCAAAAATCCATTTTATGCTGGGTCTCAGGAGGGCATCAGGGCACCAGCAGTTTTTCTCCCCTTTGAGCTCTTAACTGCTGTGAGTTGGAGGCTGATGCATGAGAAGGTCAAAACCCAAGAATAGCAACAAAAAAAAAGTAATTTTATTACTAATAGGTGAAAAGAAAAATACACACAGAACACTTGTTTATGGCCATAGGATTGAAAATGAGAGGATTTTTCTATGAAGATGCTTTCAGGCTGTCCCCAGCTACTCACGTGCTCATTTGTGCTCTGGCACAATGGTAGCTGTTAATAACTGTCAGACGTCAGCCAGCATGGCGTGTGTTCATCCTTACAGGCATCCTTCCTCTCTGTGTCACTCCCGTGTAAAGTCACGCAGCGGGAGAGTACCAGAAGACCGTTTTGGAAGAACAGGGCCCCTGAAGGCAGGGGGGGGGTGGCACCTGGATAAAGAGCAGCATAAGAACAGGACATGCATGGTGACCGACAACAAACATTATTCTAAAGTACTAGTTGCTGTGATTTTTAAAGCTTAAGAATTTTTGGGCTTTTATTAGTCAAAAAACTGGGTCGATTACCCAGTGTTTATGTTTGTGTCGTTTTATGTCGATGCATTTGAATCAAAATTCAGTACAGAAATATGGGACTTAAGACAGTACAATAGCACTTGTTTTCATACGTACAACATAAAGATGTCAAGTTCCAAGGAAATGTAAATTAATGATAATAGAAGGAGATGGGAGCAAAAGCTTACAGAGGTACCGTACACAAGACTGCTATGAAGAGACTTTGACACACTTGTCCTATAATAAATGATTTCAAAAGGCTGTAACCAATCATACAGAGAGATTCAATTAAGCTATTCTTGGAAATGCTTGTTTTTTGCTCCTCAGCATTGATTTACATTGTTTTGTAAGGCTCAGCAGGGCCAGGGTTTCGAAATTAGCTCAAGGCAGCCTGTTCCTTTCTGCTGGAACTGCATCTTGGGGTAAAGTTATAACTAACAGTCCATGCAAAGGAGATGCAGATATTTTTGTCTGTACTACAGGAGGAATTGGAAACTGCGAAAGTAATAAAGGAAAAACACTAGAGTAACTTCTTCCACAGGAACCTTGTTGAATTTCTACGCTTAGAATGTCTGAGTGGGGAAATGAATAATTCTTAATTTCAAACTGCAAGGATTATCTGTTTAGCTCCTGTCCCCCCCCCCCCCCCCCCCCCCCCCCCCCCCCCCCCCCCCCCCCCCCCCCNTTGTCTCCCTCCCCCCCCCCCCCCCCTCTGAATGAACTAAAAATATTTGGGGAGTTTACACAGCTGGTGCACAGTATTTTTACACAAACAACCGAATGCAAGAACCTCGCTCACCAGTGCTACAGCAGTTACAGAAATAAAGATGGGAACTGGCAACCTTCAGGCTCAATATTAACTGCTACACCTTTTTCAATCATCAAAGGACTAATTTTATAGTTTTTAAGTCACTGATTCTGATATGTTAGTTCTACTGTTCACACAGCACAGTGGCTCAGCAAATGGCGCTGGTCCCCCACAGCACCTGGGCTGGATGGGTGTGAGTTTGTGTGGAGTTGGCATGTTTTTAGTGTGGGTTTCTTGTATTTCAGCTTAATTGTCTGTACTGGGTGTTTGTGGCCACCCTGCAACAGAGTGGAATTCCATCCAGGGACAGTTCCATTACCTACTGCCCTATGATTCTGGGATAGGCTCCAGACCAACATTACCCTGTTCAGGATAAGTCCTGCTTTGGGAATTTTCATTTTACCTGTTGACAGATTACATAAATGCACTTAACCCAACCTTATGAAATACAGGTAGTGGGAATAGTTAATGCTATGCATATTTTACAAGCTTTAAAAAAAAAAAAAATTGATGCATCCTTTGACCTGCTTAACCCATGTAATAAATTGACTAGTCGGTACTATAATTGTATGGATTTAATATTTTGACTGATTTGTCCTCTCATGACCCTCAGTATGATGCAGTTAAACACGACCACTCCTGGACCTTCACTGGACTTCACTGGACAAACACTGTTTGATAAAATCATTGGAGGGCAGCAGTGGTGGCTATGAAAACCAAGGTGTATTTAAATCCCCCCACAGGACTGAGTCTATAAAAAGGAGAAAAGAAAAGATAATGAGAAGCGGTGTTGCTTGATCACAGCAAGCCTCACGTAATTACTCTCGACCGTTTGTGTCACGCCCAGACATCCTTTGAGGAACTTGGTCCCGAAGCCCTTTAATTGCCTCAAGCTTTGGACACTGCGCCGTGCGCGTCGTGACATTTGTGCCGCGAGACGTGTCTTTATGAGGAGAACCCGCGCAACGCAGGCCTCGATTAACCTGGAGACACGGCGGACCAGCGGCTGTGAATATGTTCTGTCAGAGCGCATTTCAAACTTTTTTTTTTTTTTTAAATAATGGAATTAAGCAAATGCAAAGGAATAAACGCCGAGACCTTCGCACTTTAAATAAATAGTTCGTTGCTCAGCACTCGCCACAGTTCCTTTGCAAAGCGCCAGGAACTGTCCAGTAAAACTCCCACAAGTGTAAAAGGTCAAGGGAGCACCGTTATTCTCGTTCTTGCCGTGGAAGGTAATTGCTGTTGTAGCAGAATGATTTTGTTATCGCTGCGTGGGAGCCGAAGTTGTCCAGAGAAAGACAGCTTGTCCATTTCTGTCTCTCTTTGTCTAAACAAGCTGTGCACATATGGTGATAAGATAGAGGTGGGGAGCACAGAATGAAGGCATATTCCTCCATTCTGGCACATCTTCTTCAGGCCCTGAAAGAACAGTGACCTTGGAGATAATGTAGGACCTCATTCCAGTTTACCACAGCTCAGGACAAATAGATTATATTCCTTAATGGCCACATGGAATATCAGAGCGGTAATCCTATACACAAAGAAATTTGTAATGGGTATGCGACTCACAGTGCCATTCATTGTGCTTTTTTACATGATGGTATGCTTTATGGAAGGGGCGTAAAGCTATTTCTGCACATGTCCAATATTATTCCATTGTAAATCACAGAACTTGTATTAAAACTTGCCAGTCAATAGACTGACGATAACATTAACTCCATTTAAGATCCTTCTGTGATAGCATATATGGTAAAATGCGTAAAACGGAAGTGTCATGTAGGTTCACTGTTCATCATTTTGTAATCTATATTATGGAGGCGATAAACTAGGGTAGATGACCTTACCTTATAAAACAGCAGTGTTATCAAGAAGTAGTCACCTCCAGTGACAGAGTGACGGAAAGGGAGTTACCATCACACTTATCTGGCACCCAGCGACTGTACACATACATAACACAGACAGTCAGAATGCCTCTAGCTCTTATTTTACTGTAAACTGACAAACAACTGTCAGAATGAGGAAGTTTTCTGAGGGGTGGTGTGGGGATTGGATGCTTTTCTGTTTGCTCAGGAGAGTTTGAATCATCAATCTGGCTGGTGGTTTTTACTTAACGCAATGTTGTTACACTCTGTGTAGATTCACACTGTCTCTTTGAAGCGCTGTGACTATAAAGAGATTGATTTAAACCCTGTGGCTAAAGGGTCACTATATACTATGTGATATCTAATTTAAATCAGGTGCTCCGTTAAAAAAAAAAAAAAAACTTTGAATCAAACTCAAACTAGATAACTTTCAAGCACAGCATCAAATATAAAAAAGCAGTTAAAGCTGCTTTTTTCCAGTCTTGCCATCAGTGAGGGATCATGAAGTTGCTTCTGGCACCATGAAGAATCAGAAGAAAACCCTGATTTTGGGAGACGTGCTTTTTGGTGTGCAACGTTCTGTCGGTGGGACCGAGCCTCTCAAGTGTCAGAGGTAAATGGGAATCCAGAGCAGTTTGGATACCACAGCGCCCATAACCCTGGGGATGAAAAAAATGGGGCAGTTATGTGGCGTTCTGGACTGTTGTTCACAAACTGAAATGTTAAAGTCAATTAGGAGCAGAAATAAAAACCAGCATGTGCTGTACTGGTTATTGCTGCCAACCTGCATTCCAAGGATCTGATTCAACCTCATTCCTGCTATAATACCCTTGAGTGAGGTACTGTACTTATCATGAGTTGTGCCAGTAAAAACTGCCCAGCTATGCAAATGAGTAAATTATTGTAAGTTGCTTTAAAGGAAAGTTCATTCAACTGAATGAATTAATAATAGTAACATGGTTTGTGTGAAGCTATTCTAATGACATTACTTGCTGCACTAAACAAGCCTACAAAAAAAACTGTGGTGCTCAAGAGAATTCAGTTAATTTAGATACTCACAGCTCCCTACAACTGTGAATTCCTATTGCTTTGGAAAGAAACCCTTCTAAGAAACATGGTGCAGGTTAGAGTAAGTAATTTGTTTATTCGTTTAACTGGTGCTCTTGTTCAAGGCAGTTGAAAGCTTGAGGTGTGTTTAGGCAACCGCTTATTTTATTTTATACTTGGTCATTTTCCCCATTTATACTGCTGAGCAATTTTTACTGAATGAGTTTAGCTTTGAATAAGAAGGCAGCATGATGGCTTGACAAGTAGTGCTGTTGCTTCACAGTGCCTGGGCTGTTTTGGGAGTGGGTTTGAATCTGGTTCAGTCTGTATGGAGTTTGCATGTTCTGCTCATTTCCTCTCACAGTCCAGACAGATGTTTCAGGTTTATTGGTTATTGTACATTTCCAGTAGTATGTATATGTGGCTACTTTGCAATGGATTGTTGTCTAATCCTGGTATAGTTTCCTACTCTGTTAGCCAGAAGCTCCAGACTGTGGCAGCCCTCACCTGGGCAAGTGGTTAAGGATAATTGATAAACATTCGGTTAATCTTCCTCTGTAATATTTGAACCTGGTGCCTTTGATCGCAAAGTAACAGCTCTAACCACTATACCATCTGCTGCCGCCTGCTTGGCTTAGGAATACAGTAGTAATAATTACAAATCAGTCGTTGTACTGCAGTCAACTTTACTTTGCCAGCTTTTTGAGTATATGGCTAACATATCCTACCATATACTGCAAACACGGACCAGAACCCAGCCCAGCCCGTACCCCGTCTGAGCAATGAACATGTGCTATAACGGGACACAGGCTTCCCAGGTGCCTCGTATTTACCGCCTCACACAAGTGCCAGTGAAGGCCTGGCATCCCGCGCTAACATCAAACACACACTCTCGGGTGTGTGGCCTACTTTTGCAGAGCACACAGTGAGACTCGAATTAGTTGTCCAAGGAGGCAGCTACTTCTACTAATCTTTAGCTTGCTTCTGCATGATGGATGCTTCAAAGATATCTTCTCTGTCATATTTAGTGTGCTGGAACTTGCACAGATACAGCTTTGACTTAAGGTTCTTGTTTTCCCTTAAATGAGTACATTCCACCAGGGACAAAGCAGGGATTTAATGACCAGTGCAGTGCAGAATATGGTTTGAATTAAAGTTTTAGATTTCCTTTGATATATTAGAAAATAGCACTGTAGTTGATAATACAAATTTTCAAGTCCAAGAGGTAGCCCTATGTTGTAATATTAATAAAGGAATTTATTGTAGAAGTTGCTGAGGGTGCCCACTACGCATTTATATGAGCAATACATCAGTACATCTGAAGTGAATAGGTAGAACATATACCTACCTAGATAGAAAACTAGCAGTGTTATCCAGTGCTGTCTAAAAGGTATAGTGGTATAAAAAGTAATAACGCATCATATAATCACCAACCGTTTTACTATTAAAGTGGTTGTATTTAGTACAGTCCTAATGAAGTGGAAAAGGGAGTGTTAGTGTGTGTGTGTGTGTGTGTGTGTGTGTGTGTGTGTGTGTGTGTGTGAGAGAGAGAATGAGTGAGTGAGTGAATGAGTGAAATCACCTGTTTGTCTTCATCTTGACAAATGAACTGGAAAAAACCTAGAGGCACTGGTCACTAATATGTGCAGCACTGTTTGTGCATGTTTGACTATGCCAAAACAAAGGAGTGACCTAACCTGGGGTGAAAACTTCCTATGTGCCAAATTTCAAGTCTGTGGGTTGAAAAACAGAGCTGAGCATAAAGAACAAACAGAGATTCACCTTTGTAGATAGAGGTGTTTCATATATACTGTGTGTGTAATGTTCCAGTATTCAAACCAGCTACTGCGGACAACTTCATGCCAGAAGTTCACCTTTGAACCGAAAGCACATCTAGATACAGACAAACACTTTTTTTCCTATGTTCTGAATGACCACATCATTTATTTATTTTTGAAAAAGATTTGCTTCAAGCTCTCTCCTGCTATACTTCTATGTTACCTATGTGATTATGCAGATTTGCATTTTCTCAAGCTAATGGAAGTACTTCTGTTATCAGTGAACCTTGGCAATGCTGCCTGGTGGCAAAAGGCAGAGGTAGACCAAAGGTGATTGGACGTTGAGAACATTTTTCAGTTTATTTCACATTCTGGTATTATGTCTATGAATCATGCAGCACTAACCAGTATTGCACGTTTTTAATTGCTAACATTTGAATTATCATTATATTTAAAACGTTGGGGCAGTTTGCTTAAACGTTCTTTCTAAAATGACGATACAAACTACAGGTTTTTTTTAAGCAAATGTAATTCTGCATTAGTAAACCAAAAAATGTTCCCAAGCCAAAATGCTGCAAACCAAGGGTTCTAAAAAAATTAAAGAAAATAAGTGAACTGTCAAGGATTTAAATGTAATGTTAATTATGGTCAAACGCATTATGAAATTGCTCACATGCACAAAATGTTCATTATCAATTTGATATTACACTTTTTTATAACGACATCCATCAGTCATTCTAAATCTTCATATATGCTGGACCTTGGAATTAAATTTTAATAAGCAAAAACCCAGTTATATCCATTTTGCATTTCAAAACCTTGGATAGATATTTCTGAAAAAAAATTAATAATAAAGGATTGCTTATGCATAAAAATATTATGACTATGATTATTACTTCACCCTCATTTCTATTAGTTATATTTTATGATTTCTTAGTGTTTTCATACAAAGTAAACTGATGTAAATTGCTGAATGTCTTATTTCAGTAATTTTACCAGTCATAGGCAATACATTTCTATTTTAAAATACTGTTTTGACTTGATCATCATGCAAGTTTAGCAGGTAGCGTAGTACTTAATGTCCTTCATAGTGGTACTTATCTATACAGTAATTTCATAGGCAAGCTGTATAAATGAGAACTTGTTGGATAATTTATGCTAAATTCTACTGTGAACGAGGCCATGATCAAATTAGATTGTATAATAATTGTAAATTACACACACACACACACACACACACACACACACACACACACACACACACAAAAAACTGTACAAACCTAAATCTTTATTACACAAAGGTAATACAAAGGGAAGCAGAGGCATTTCTGTCTCCTCCCATGTAACACGTATGCCATTGTAGACCACCAGGTCCTCAAGTTCAGAAGGTCTCCTCCTTGATGCAGTCAGTGTTAATGTCAATTTCCCATTCAAATCCTGGCCCATGTTTTAAATATTTCAACACTGTCATACAATACAAGAATGTATTGGACCGCAATGAAAGCAACGTATCATCTTTGCAAAATGGGAACGTACAATAGTGGAATCAGTGTTTTGCGTACAGTTTAAACACCCAAGTTAAATTGATTTACCACGCAGCTTTGATGGAGAAGATGTTGTACAGATAAAAATGGACAAATTGTACACTTTGTCTGCGAACATGAATTGTCACAATTCTTTGAAGTGCCGATTTGTAAAGCATGGGTCCTCATTGTGTTCAGTAAATGTCAATAAATGTTTCAAAGAGTGCACACGTTCATAGCTGAAGCATAAACTGTGCATGGAAGATTGCACACTTTGCTAAAAGAGGCAGCATGGCTGTCACCACAATGTGGCAAAGAAAGAATGGAAAAAAATGTAGTTCTTTAAATAATCACTAGAAAGAATGTGTTTAGGGAAAGTGTCATGGTGGTGGAATAGATGGATTTGCAGCTATGTCACTGTTATTCAATATGTATATTTGCCAAAAAAAAGGTTAATTAATTTGATTAATCGGCTACAATTAAAAAGATTTTTTGTCAAATGAACTTTTTGCCTATTCTGTGTTTAACAGATCTCGCATTTCTAATATGGGTTGAGTAAATAAACTGATAGATACAAATTTATATTTGTCTACTGATATTGCTGTATACTAAACTGCTGAAAATATTTTTTTAAATTGGAGCAGTTGGAGGCTATTGCTCAAGGGTCCTACAGCATGGGAATAGGGCACGTGGCTAGAAACTCATCTTATGACTTCAAGGTAGTGGTTCCAACCACAAGACTACTTTCTGTCCATAAACTATAAATAAATATATATTGCTGCTATTTGAATAATGTAAAGTTTTGGAGACTGTATATAAAATTTGAGGGATGGGGTAACATAGTGGGTTACAGCAGTGTCTCATAGCTCTTGGGCTGCTTGCCTGGAGTGGGGTTTAAGCCCAGCTCAGGGTGTGTGGAGTTTGTATGGGTTTGCACCCCTCAAGCCTGCATGGAAAGAGGCAGTAGGCAAACCACTGTTCCTCCTTGCCTTGGAAACTATGCCAGTGGCTGTCAATGAGTCGAATTCAACTTGATGGCACTTCAATGCATGTAGGCAATGAGTTTGTGTTGTTTAAAAATTTAAATTATTTGTATATCCACATTCCCTCACATTTTCCCACCTGTGTCTGGCCAGTCTTTGTTGCACGAGTGACTTGCATGGTTTTTTAAAATGCATTCTTATCTGGATGTTAATGGAGAATTTTTTTAATGTTAATACAAAACTTTTATAAAATAGCTATATATGCATGATTAATGGTTAAATGATTTAACCTGCAGGTATTCATCTTTGAAATTCCAATTTTGCGGCTATCGATGAAATACTGCATGGATATATTTCATTATATTAGAACTTCATAAAGGGATTAAAGACCTTCCAGACATGTAGCTGAATATGCAGGACAAAATGGGGACAATTATATAGTAAATGTGGAATTAAAAGGAGGAGTAAAAGCTATTTTATGTCGCTTGGGGCCATAAGATTTGTGGACAGGCTTTTTTATTTTTACTCTTATTGGTTGGGAGGGAGGGATATTCCATTGTATCTGGAATGTCAGAAAAGGGGTTCCATTATCTACAATATCTGTTTTCACTGGATGCTTGTTCAGTATGTCATGTTCTTTGCCCTGTGCTCCATGCTTCCAGAGAACTTAGAAACCAATGAGGAGTATGGGCCTCTTGAATAAATGTGAGAAAAATGTATATGCAAAGGTTTATTTTCTGTTTGTCAGTTTGTAGTTTTTCCTCTCCTCCTTTGTCACCTAGCAACTTTATCATCTCTTCATCTTCATGAAGTACCTTGTTGAAGGGTGCATTCTTATCTTTATTGAAGAATTCATTTATTTAACTGTTTGCTTTTGCCCTCATCGTAGTTGTTTTTCTGTGAATGTATCACTTGTAAATATGTGTTATGGGATAATCTGTCATTTATCTGTAATCTTGTGAATGCACTCTGAATCTATCTTTAGGACAGAGCACTATATAAACTACATAAGAATACATTTATTGTTGCATATGTTATGAATACAAATAATGTTCGTTATCATTAATATCATTGGGGTATTAAACAAGAACCAACCTTAGCTAAGTTGAGTAAAAGGACTATTTTAGCCCCTATGCCATTTATGATCTTACTGTTTAGAGGACGATGCTGCTTTGTCCTCTGCTAGGTTTGTAGATGAAATATGCATGTTACATTACCTTTTTATGTTTTGTACCGCAAAATTGGAATAAATTGTAAAAACTGAGTTTCTCCAAAAAAAAAAAAACCTGACCTTTGCAGGATTAAATACATTTGATAAGTTATTATAGGTGACACTTCACATTCTGCTGACAGAAACAGGAACTAAGCAAATTTCCCAGTGGACCCAAATGTATATGAATACATTTTTTTACATTTTATTTTATTTCATTATAAAAGTTTTCACTTTCAACTTTCACTTGGAAGTTTCTTTTTGTCTTATCTGATGTGAGTTATTTTGAGTTTTGTCTGGCTTAGTTAACTTGCATATTGGATATAGCATTGTGTTGTTATGACATGACAAAGTTTATAATCCTAGTCCTTTGTATAGTTCCAACTTGGTGATAATAACTCAGTAAATTTAAATTAGCTTAATTTAAGATACATGTCTAAATTTAGGGACTTCAATTTGCAACTAATTTTTTATAACTAATTTATAAATAATGAGCATAAAATAACAGAAAATATGAGAAAGGTATTTACTTTTTTATTTTTTCCTTTTTATTCCTCATCTCATATTCCAGAAAGTGAATTAAACAGCATCATAAACTGGCTTCTTTCAGAAACTAGGATCTGCACTTTGGCCCTTCCTGTGCAGAGCCACCATGTGCCACTGCAGCGGTTCTGTGGAACTGACTGTGAATCTTATGCGCTTTTCTAGTATGGGCTTGTGTCACACCTCCAATTCCAAAGTAGCGATTCCACTGGGGCCCCGAGTATGAGGAGAATCAATCCCCGGTCCCCCAAATCGAAAGCAGTGAGCATAACTCCGTTATCAAGGCCTTTTTGTAAGGCTTTTTGATTGCTTCAGTGTGCTCAAATGGGTTTAACTCGCTTGAAAAATTATAGCTTGTTCTCAGCTAACAAATTTACAGTGGTAGCGCAGGGAGCGCTGATGTCTCACAGCACCTGTACTGCACGAGCAGGTGTAGGCTTATTTCTCATTTAGTTTATGTAGAGCTTTGAATGTTCTCTCCTTATTAGGACCACTTACTCTGGTTTCCTTCTATGGACCAAAGATGTTCTTTCAAGTAAATTTGTCACTCTAAAATTGCCTGTAGGGTGTGTGTGTGTGTGTGTGTGTGTGTGTGTGTGATATTGCCCTGTGATGGACTGGCATCCCACCCACAGTGTACCTACCCTTACCTAATGCCATGTAATAGGCAATGGTCTACCACGGTACTGTCTAGACATTCAAGGCTATCAAAAGTGAGTGGATAGTGAGTGTGGAATAATGTGACCCATTCAGTCAAAATCCCTGTCCTCACTGAATAATTTACAGCTTGAAACATTAAAGATGCTAACACCTTCATTAAAGTTGGCAAACCTCACAAAATCTCATCTGCTACAAAAAAAAAGAAAAATGTTGATGAGAAACTGAGACAAAACTTTTTTTAGGGCACTGATCGTCAAACAACAACTATTTGAGATGCTGTGTTAAAGGTTAATATGAACAATACCATGGTAGCACGTAGTTTTAACAGCTTCTGAACAGCACTTACTTTTTTGTTTGTTTATGAAAGTTCTTTATCTCCATTAATTGTAGACAGGTATGCATAGATTTTAATATTTTGGTGTGCTGATCTATGTGCATACTGATGCCATGTGCTCCTTTTTTCCTTAATGACCTTTATTGAAAACTGAATCTGTAATAAGCAAAGATTGTCCTGGGGCTAGCAGATAACCCACACATATCTTTGAAAAATGGTTTTCTGTTTTAAATAATAACCTTATTCAAAGTACCATCGATTACATATTCAGGTCAGATCTCTCTGTGCACCAAAAATGCAATTCAATAGATAAATATGCTATCACAGTACTGCTGAATTCCTTAGAGAATGTGGAAGGTGGCTACCTGATGTGAAAATTGCCACATTTATCTTTTGCTTACAGTCTAGTAGTTTGATTGATTTTTAGCCACTTGGACAAGGTTGCTGACCCCTGCAAAGTCATAGAAAGGGCCCTGATTCCACACCAGTGTTAAGAGTGTTATATTATGGCACTCATATTTATGACTTCATTATTTTTGCTTGAACTGTGAACAGTTAATTGTCAATTTTAAGGTCTTTGAAAACAGCCAAATCCAATTTCCTTGTTTTATGGAGCTATTGTAGCTAACATTGAACATAGGCCTGTTAAGGTGTGAAAGTGGCAAGGTTTTTCAATCATCCCAGGTTCCAAAAGATGTATGAGATAAGAAAAGAACTGGAATTTTGCACCATGGCAGCCTTTCATACAAGTTAGATTACCAAGGTTTCAAAATGTGTATTACTGACCTTGAATAAGAAAACATTTTGAGTGTGAAATAATACATCCTTACAAGCAGGTTCACTGAACAGTTACAGCAATGTTACGCTTACAAAAAATGAGCACGACATTTTGTATGAAGCTTATTCATTTAGTTTTTCAAAGCAAGATATGTACCTATACTGTAAGCTAGCAATGAATAGATGATTCTTTATTCCTCCATAGTATTTCACTTTCCTCTACTTTTTCAGATCCAACTGAATTACCCAGAACGATATACCTCTAGTGGAAATTATGCTAACATTAAACTTTTACTGCAGTGACTTTTACACAATGCCTTTGAACCTTTAATCTTTTACAGAATTGCACAAGTGATGTGATGCTACTGTGGACTTCAGATGCTCTAATGGCTAAAAAAAACACCTTCTGGTCCCATTCATAGTTATAAGACCATTATGAATGACAGAACAGAATATGTGAGATGCCTTACTATTTTTGCAAATGTTTGTCTTTTTTCTTTTTTCCAAAGTAAAGTGTGTGTGTGTGTGTGTGTGTGTGTGTGTGTGTGTGGGGGGGGTGATATTGGAAAAAAACATGGACATTTCATCTTCCATCATTTGGGAAGATTAACAGTTCATGTATTTATGTATATATGCCTTTTTCAGGATGCCATATAAATGACATCCCCCCCCCCCTCAGTCTTCCCTTTGTGTCAGCTGAGAAACTCATATTAAGATTGAGTTTCAGTATTAGGCGCTTGAGACAAAGGGACTGGATTTTTCGCATTTTGTGCACAGTGCAGAACAGTGTTCAAGTCCAGCGGAAAGATATGTAGGTTTTACAATAATTTCCTTCAAAAGAGCCTGATGTTTTGGTTCTTGTACTGCTTTGCTATGTCAGTATGGTCAAACAAATTGCAAGAATGTGTCTTCAAAAAAAAGCTAACTATACAATGTGTTAGTCAAGCCAAATGTAGCTCTTAACCATAGCTTTTATATAAATGTGTAGTGAAAGGAAAGATGTGGGTCCTTGCCTGTAACATTTTCTCTACCATAGACTCCTCCAGGACATTCTC
Source organism: Arapaima gigas (assembly GCA_900497675.1). NCBI lineage: Eukaryota > Metazoa > Chordata > Actinopteri > Osteoglossiformes > Osteoglossidae > Arapaima > Arapaima gigas. The sequence goes on from UFQX01000026.1 coordinate 1,736,280, forward strand.
ATATCCAGAACTTCATCCCCAAGGCTACCCATGCACTGTTAATGTGCTGTAAAGTTTCACTTTAAAAACTGCATTTCAAATATTTAAGCTTAGCCAATGCGATATAAGAAAGCACTAGGCCCAGGTTGCAAAATAGAAACCTGATGGTGCAAAAGACAGTTACAGATTCAGTTACACTTGTCTCTTCGTTCAATACACGTGTGGAAAAACTGACTTTCATAACTCTAAAAAATTGCATTTAAAACGGAGTGTTAATGATTTTTCCTATTCATTTTTCTTATTTTTTTTTCTGCGAAATAGCAATTTTAATTCATTAAACTTGCAGGTGGCCAGCTTGTCAATTCCACCTTTCCTGGTATTGCTGAAATACCAGAGCGATGCATTTGAATTTACCTGGCAACAATAGGATTAAAAACATTCCCTAAAGTTCGAATGAATGCGCAGAAAGACAAAAATAAGGATAATTGCATTGCAGATGTGAGATGAAAAAGGAAAGTCAAAGCTACTGTGTGCAGTTCAGTCACATGGGGACTGTTGGGGGGGGGGCTCTAGCTGTTTAAATGATGACTTGGGAATTTTTGACTCCACCTGCAGTTAGATAAGGGGATCTAGTGGCTGTGAACAAAATATTGTTCCAGCAGCTCTAACAAGGCATTCTCCTTGTGCTGTCCTGGTCACTGGTCAGAGAATAGAAACAATCAGCACAGCAGGTGGTTTGAGTTGGAGTCAAAGACATTTTTGTTTGGTAAGAAATGGAAACACAAATAAATATATTGGTCCTCTTTATGGGTGACAGCGCTGGCTTTGGTCATTAAGTTTTCCATCAGTTCCAGCAAGAATTTCTTGTGAAGACCAGCTCAGTACCTTGAACAGATGTCTTCAGCCAGGATTCCTATTTATTTTATTTTATTTTTTCTTTTTTCTACCAAAGCTTAAAAAGAGAACATGTTCAGCAGCCTGCAATCCAGACTATTTCATCACTGCGGGATTTGAATGTTTGCAGGTTTTCCCGTGCAACTCGACCGGCAGAACTGTGAATCACGCTGGGAAAGGACATCTAGAGAGAGGGCAAATCAAGCAAGAGAAAGAGCTGACTGTTGGATTCAGTAACAACAGTCAATATAAAAGTGCTGGCAGTTTTGCAGGGAATCAGTCTCAGCGGAAGTGTAAATCAAGCCGGTACACTGCAGACACTGCTCTATGTAATGTAGAGAGCCTGAATTTTGAGTGCAGTAATACCTCGATTAGCACTCTAGACATGTTCTTGAGAAATGCTAAATGAAAAGGTGCTTTTTGAGGTCATTAATAGAGTATATGCAGAGTAAATGAAGCTTGAAAACTGCATATGCACCTTGATACCCAACGGGTTAGGTATATTGTTAATGCAAGATTGATAAAATAGCACATAAACAGAAAAATAAATATAATTTCCAAAATATTTTTCTAATTGTGGTTGAGAATGTCAGAGTTGTGTTCACTTATTACCGCATTAGGGATGGACGCCCAGGTTGTCACATTTATTGGATCAAACTCGTGACAGAGTGTTAATTTCTATGTGTATTCTCCACCATATGGGAAATTCTTCTCAAAAGTTTGTTGAGGTTTTTGACATTTTTTGGCCGCAGTATAATATCCATACCATTATAAAATAATTCAGTAATGTATTCTTTGCCAAAGTTTCTTTACAAAAAGTACAATATGCTGTGCCATACAACAGTAAGATACAGTAAGTGCAAGTGACATGATCTCTTATGTCTTCTGTCGGTAAAACCACTTAGTTTGTTGATCGCTGGTCATCGGTCAGTGGTGTGACTATGGGTGATATGGTGCAGGTTGTAGGAAGATGTTTACTGTTTGTGAGAACAACTCCCACTGTTTGAAGCACCTGAAAATGGTTGCCGACTGTGTGTGCATGCAGCTCATACAACTTTCACCTTACACAATCGATACGCTACGATGTCACACATGCGTACTGTAAAAGTAAACGTGGGCAAAATTTTACTGCATTTTCATAACATTTTCCTCATTTCTCATCTGCAGTATAAGCTATAATCGCTCAGTCAAGTCATGTGTATATATATTCGTACAGCTGTCGACAGATGCTATCGTCATGCTACATCAGTTACTGTATATTTTACATTACAAGATATTCATGTGTCCATGTATTAATTGGCTGAAAGATTCTTGTTCCTGGAAAGCATTAAAATTAGTTTTCAAGGCAATTTTTGACAATGACATTCTTAAAATTATTAACATTACTTATTTACTATTGACTGCTGTCAAGTCAGTCATAAATTGAGTACATTGTAAGTCAGAAACAACCTGTATTACAGTAAATCTTTCCTACAGAGTCCATTTTACGTTTACTCCTTCTTAAAAATGACTTTTTATGAGCCCTAATGCCAGAAGATATCACCCTAAACATAACTGGCATTCACTGGTGTCAGTTCATTTTCGTTTTCAACTTAAAATAATGACATCTCAGTCTTTTTGTCCAGAGGAGTTGTGATTTGCTAAATGTCTCTGGAAGCGGGGTGTGTGATGCTCAGAGGCTTCCTTACCTGCATCACGGGCTCAAGGCATTAGGCCTCACAACAGAGTCCTTCAAGAAGGAGCAGTGTGGAAAAAGCGTGATGTCAGTAGAAGGGCAATCGAATGTGCTTTAATCTGGCTTATTAAACCCATCGACGAAATTTCCGGGGGAGTTTTCTTTGCTCCAAACAGAAACTTAAAGGATATGGAAGGATATCCATGCTGTTTGTGTATTTCTGCTGATAAAGACACTTGGCACAACTGTGATTTGTCTCCTGGTGAGATTTACCTTTAATTTAGTTGATATAATACCCTACATTTTTTATTGCCTCTTTTTAAGGTCACCATTTGTGTGTCCAAGTCACCTTTCCCCTCAGGAATAAGCTTAGCATGAGCTGGTGGTTATAGAAATGTCACTTAAAAATATTACATGCAAATCCCTTGCCCTTATATGAATTGATGGGTTTGGAAAAGTCATTCAACTGTTTGCAAAAAAAGTCTCCAGACTGTTGAAGCTTTCACCTTCTTTGTAGGAGCTGCTTTATCTGATTTGGACTGGAGTGAAGAGAAACAGTGACCTGCTGTCAGTAGTTCACACTGCTGTGTGGATTATAAAGCTAATGAATTCAATATTCATTTGATCTGAACACAGAGTTAATGTACTACTCTTAACAGAATTGTTTTATAAGTTAAATGAAGCTGACTGTTTGCTACAGTGATATCGAAAACTTAGGTGTTAATTCCAAACTGCTTCTAATGGTACAATTACTATTTTGTGGTTTGATTTTTCCCCACAAAACACAGACACTCTTCACCGACCTCTCCTTTTTAAATAGTTGATACATTATTTGTATTTGGCGTAAACTTTTGAAGCAACTTGTGAAGTACTGGGGAACCCCAAAAATAATTAATTAATAGTATTTAACTGACCCTCAGATGGACTGGTGTCCCATCCCGAGTGTCCTTTCACTAACCTATTAACCTGTACATTCAGGAAAGGCTGTGGACTGCTGCACCCCCCCCCCCCCCCCCCCCCCCCCCCCCCCCCCCCCCCCCCCCCCCCCACCCCCCCCCCCCCCCCCCCCCCCNCTGCCCCCCCCCCCCCCCCGACCCGGTAAAACTGTTAATGAACGTGAGTGACAGTCAGTACTCAGCTGACTTGTACACAAACACTGGGTTGTACCCATTAGGGTTTGTTAAACATTGTTACAACTTGTTAAAGTACCTCCGATAACTTTATAAACCCCAGTGCTACAAGGGTTTTAAGTTGCAAATTCAAGAGTCTGTTAACATGGTGCTTAATTTAAGTCTACTTAATTTGAAAATTTTAAAGGAATTCCATTATATTTAATTTTTTTTTTTGGACAAAAATAGGTTGGCTGAGTGACCAACTTTATAATTATTCATGACATTTTTGGTCTGTTGTATATTGATGAATTTTATATTATTGACACTGTACATTAATATTTCATCTTTTAAAAGTTTCTTAATTCATCAAAAAATTATCTACAAAATATACTTTTTAATGGTTCACAGTAGTTCAACTCATCGCTGAAATGGGAATAATATTCTGTATATTAAACTGGAATTGCTTCCAAACAGTTTAACTAAAACCACAAATAATTTAAGTAGTATATGTTTCTAAGATGATAAAACAATTTTAATAAACACCTGATCTCATCTTCCATTGTTGTTTTCATCTGCAAAATTGGCATAATGTGGATGAAACATTTAGTTAACAATTTGTGTTATCATTAAAACAGTTTCTTTCACTGACTGACCTGCAAAAACATTCCTGAAATTGGAGTTTATTACAAACTGTCAAAAAGAAACATCGGTGCTCTTAACACATTGCACTCGACCACAACAAGACTAGATATGCAGGGGGAAATTAAACAGCTCCCGAGCTGCAGTCCAAGTCTAACTGAATTGTTTTCTCTTCAGCTTATTTTATCTGCTACAGAGGGGATTTGAACTGGGCACCTTTAAAGGCGACCGCAAAGTCTAAGATGAGCCAAAAAATTAGGGCTGCAGACCCAAAGGCCTGAGCATCTACTGCATTTCTGCTACATCTCTTTTACATGTCTATTTTAAATTATATGTAAAAAGATGAATGAGAACTTTATTTGTCCTGAAGGAAAGATGGATTGCAAAAAAAATGTATTACAAATTCGCAAGCAAACAACAGAAGACATATATTGTATCTTTCGTTTCACCGTGTAAATAGGAATTTAAATGGTCAGACATTCAATTCAAATAAGAAAATGAACTGAGATGACAGTGGCTTAATCAGTTAATCCATTCATGAGTCAATGAAACGTTGCTGTAGTTGTTTCCTCCAACAACCTGCCACAGATGCAGGTGGGCATAAATGACTGAATTAGTCAGGTGTTCAATTTCTAAATAAGTGAATGGATCATCCTTCTAGTCAATACATGGATCACTCTAACCAAATCATCCATTCTGCTAATTCATGCTTCTTTAATTCGTGTCAACAGCTTCCTGTCCCCAGACAAGAATTTGTCAAAGAGCTGTTCCTGGAGATAAGAGAAGAGGGGCTAAAAAATGAGGAACTGTCATTGTTCTGTGTTTTCACAGTCCTGGATCTTGATTTGACTTATTCTATATGACAAACAGGCTATTGCATGTCAGAGACAGAGCACACTTATGCTCATTGTGCGAGACTCTTCACAATTACAGGACACATATGTGCACAGGACTCTTCACAACCATAGAATGCAAACATGTATAGGAGCTTCCACACTATATGCAGAATGTTGTATACACCTGTACCTGAATACCCGCTAACTAGACATCATACCGACTTTAACACGTATGTCTAGTTATGACCAACAAACACATAGTTGCAAAGATGCTGCTATTTAAGCTCCCTCTGTCCACACTATGAGGAGTTCCCCTGGAGCGAGAAGCAGTGACATGTCCTGCTCCACTTTTTCCAGACGTTTTCCCCAACCTATGAGCTCTAAAATAAAGTAACACTAAAACTGAATCCCTGAGTCGGTCTCCTCTTGTCTCACAAGCCAGTTGTCACACAGGTCTATTCATACCGGAATTGGGAGAGTTGAGTGGTTCAGCGGAACATAGAGGAACATGTCCAGGAGTGATACAGATGCCCTCTCCTAGGCTGAAGAAATCAGGGTGACGGAGCCACAGCGTGACGAAGTTTCAGGTCCAACACAACAGACACTACAGAACCTAGCATGCACCACCTCTCGTGTGTGAGCCAGCTGACAGAATTAGTTGGGCAGAAATTTGAAAGACACTCAAATCAATGTCCCTTTTGTGCATGTTTATCTTTGTGTTTTCAACTCAAGGATTTCACCAGAGCCAAGACAGAGCTTGGGTAGACCTCATACAATGCATGTATGAATGAAACAAAGGCAACTGAACAAGCTGCACTGAACCTTTTTCAAAAGGATCTTTTTGAAACAGGCTGACAGCAGTAACATAAAAGGTGCGCTTTAAGACAGCTGTCAGTAATGACGGGAAATTAAGCTGATCCAGACAGTAACTGGTGAATCAACCTGTCTGTCAACCAGTAAGGAGTATTTGGAGACATTCACTTTTTTGCCACTTATATTATATATATTCAAAGACATTTTTCCGGAGGACATAAGAAAAATGTGGTAAGGTTGGAATATGTTTCAGAGAGCGATTAGACACACCCAACAAAGCGTATGCCTTTTTTGTGAATGCTTTATTTCAGATTGTTATGTTGCTGCAGCTCATAACTTGAGCACATGGGGATTGACCAGGCTATGTCACTGAAGACTTTCTGTCACCTATAGGTGACAATAAACAGACAGGTAAAATAGGTATCCCACATGTGCCACCCTGCTGGACTCTTCAAAAGAATGGTTATGATCACTCAACTGAGAAATTGAGGTCGTTGAAAGACCACCTCTCCCTGACAGACAGACCATCGCAAAATAATGTTTTGTACCAATTTTGGCATCTTTACAGTACGTTTTATGCCACACTGGGGAAGCAACTCGAGATGTAATATGTATTTTTTAATGAAGCATTCAATGGGTAGTAAATAAAGACTAAATAACAGGTATAATATCACATGCACAGTGTAGGAACTTGGCAGGTATTGTGGTGGCCTGGTGCCTACCCCAGAAGTAGAGGGTGTAAAACACTGTATACCCTGGACGAGATGCAAGTCCAGTGCTTAGCAACCAAACAAATATGCACAGCCGTTCACACACCAAAGGCCAAATTAGGCTCACGAATCCACCTGAATCACACAAAGAACATGCAAACTCCACACAGATTGAGCCAGATTCAAAATATTTCCGAATCCACAAGACAGTTGCTGTAAAGTACTAGCGCTACCCACTGTGCCACCATGCCATCCACAGGGCACTTGCCTGTGCTTGACTCTGCCTATCTTTAAGTATGTGACTGTAGTTGCATTACATTGGATTGGAACTGAGAAAGAGAAGTAGCCTATATAACCTGTAAAATTTGTTGAAAACCATTCTAGAAACAAATTTAGTCATGTACTAAACAAGTTAATTTGGCTAAAGTCAACGGGAAATATTTGCACTTCTGAAAACAAGTGGTGATTATCAAATCAGAACAATTGTCTCAGGAAGAGTAAGGATGCCTGCGATAAATCTGAAGCATAAATGATTGTTGAAGTAGTTGTCAAGGAAACACTGACAAATGTTTCATTTCAACTGCTTCACAAAAGGAGTATGAAAGGTTTTGATTCACTGAATACCCATTAAAGAAGCTTGGCGTAACAATCAAACCTTTGCCATTCTACAGACCTGCTAACTTGCCAATAAACCTTTAATGTCTCGGGACCCTGTGTCTGAAACAGAAGTTTCTAGATTGCTGTTTTTTGAGTGTGCTTTAATAGACCAGAAAGCAAACAACACAGGCTCCGTCCCAGATTCTACTCCCGTTTGATGGCTGTCAAAACAGGGGATCATAAGCAGGAGCCTTTTATGCCAACTCTGATAACAATGTGTAAACACACCATTATCTCTGATTTCCAGCTTTGGCCCTTTGATCTTCATCAAATTCAATGCGAGAGACGATCCAAACAGACCTGAGTACTGAAACCTTTCGCCTGGATACCTCACATCATGTGCATATACTGTTGTACCTTTGTTGAAATGCCCTTTGCTTTGTTGGGAACACTCGCTGAAGACAGAATGTGATTAGATGCTGGGTACTTACAGATGATTTTTTTTCGGAGTAACATGCATTGCTCTTCTGAATTTGGCATTTTGCTCTACTGATAAAATCTGATGAGGTCCTCACAGAAATTGCGGAACACACAGGGTGGTTACTAACTCAAGTGTTTCTTTGGGTAAAATAAGATTTTTTTGGTTTCAGGTTGACGTTTGATATATTATATATCGAATTATGAAAGGAAGCACATTTCTACCACTGTCTAACCAATGTTTTGGAAACCATTTAATGACTTTGTAACAATGACAGTATAAGAGAGCCACCATAACCACAGTGACCTTATTTAATGTTACACATCGTAGTACAGAATAAAGGTTCAGGGTTCCAGATTAATTATTAACACCTGAATATTGTTCCCCTATATACATATAATCAGAGATACAGGGTTGACTAACCTTTTCCCAAAAGTAAATCAAGGTGAATGATTTAATAAACTTGTACACAATTGGACCATGATATTTATTTTTAGAAGGTGCACCCATGATGATGTGCAAGGATTGTGTCCAGGCAGCTTCACAGATAATTTCCTCAGTGAAATTAGCAGCGCATTGCATTTTAATGAGGCTACAGGGGACCCTTGTTTGCATACTGACATATTGAAATTGCACAGAGAGCAGTCATTCCAATAATAACCTATGGCATTCTCATGAAAATAAATCTACTGTGCAATGTTTTAACTGCCATTAATTAATGGCTTTTTTTTTATTTTCCTCTGCTGTATGAGTGATAGCTAACAAAAATTATTTTCAGTGCTTCATGGCACCTAGGTGTCAATTGAAAATCACTGCTGAGTTACTGATTTCAAAATAATATGTCCATATATCTATTTACAGTGTAGTATTTTTTTAAACCAAGCCAAACGTTAATATTGCATGACAGGTCTGGATATTGCGGCTTTTATTGCAAATTGATGTTTTGAAACAGCAAGAATAATTCCACTGCAGGACTGACACAACAATGAGCACAATGTATTTGTAAATAATGTTTCTAATAAACTAAATTCTTATTTCGGCATAATACAGTTGTCACTCCTAAGGATAAATGAATTTAAATTTTCACGATCTGTTGTTTCTAAAGTCTCTTAAACAAGCCTTGTTTTATAAAGTCAAACAAAATGGTACTTGTAACGTGTGGTGAAATATAACAGCTTGAGCCTCCTGGGTGAGAATGAACATGAAGAATAATTCTTAGGGTTTCATGCAACATGAAGGAGAATTCCTTGCTTAATATGCAGAATGAAGACTAAGTCCTTGGTTAACATGCAGATCGGAGACTAATTGCTCACACATCTTGCACCGAGATACCATTCTTGGCAAAGTTCATTTTGATATGCTTCAGTAGAGTTACAGTGAAGTGACCAGTATTATGGATGAGTGTCCTGTTTACAGCTGGTGGAGTCCTAATCCTTTTTGAACCTTCAATGAGTAGTCAAACACCCTGTTACTTCTGAAAGTGTAGTGAAGAAACCAAAGGCTGGAGGATTCCTACTATGTCCAATTCCTCTGTAATGCTGAATTTAACATAGGCAATTCAATGTTTTCTCTGATTGAATTTTGTTTTCTAGTGTTTTCAGTGGAATGTCAGAATTCATCTCCTAGACATGCTGCGCCCTCCCCTACTGACCAACGAAATTAAGAGATGTATCACGTATCACCGTTGACTGAACTAAACTGTTATTAATTCTTTTACATAAATTATGCCATCTGTGTAAACTATTTTCCATGTTTTAGCTAAAATATACAAGGACACCGGTTCCATGGCAGTGCATAGTTTATTAAATTGCTCCCATGACCTTAAAAAATTTAGGAAAACTGTATAACGTTCAACGTCGATGCATTAGATTAGACATTTTTTGATGAAAATGATTTCACTTCCCTGTTAAGAGCAAAAGAGTCATATAAGGGTCATTTGATATGGAACTGACCAAAATAATTCTATATTATATTCACAGGCCCTTTTGCTGATCCTCTTGTTTCCAGTTACACAGTTTCAATTCTGAAGGTCCTAAATATAGTTATTTAACTGGTGCCTGTGATTTACGGTTTCTCGGTTAAGGCCTTGTGTGATTGCATTAATGCATGAATTCTGAAACGTCCACAGCAAACGGCTGCATGTGCCAAGAACCATTGGACACAGTTCAGAAATAAGCCTCACATAGCTGCTTTCAAGTTTTGCCCCACAGATGAGCCCCTGTGTTGCTTCGTCAGTGTTCTACCAACTGTATAATATCTGTACAGGAAGCAAACAAGCTCTTGGATGGGTCTACTAAGCAAGCACAAGGACACTACAGGTGACAGCAGCCTGTCCCATTATTTCAGGTATTTTGGTCATCTCCATGATAAAAGACGCCAGTGTAGTACCAAAATAACTTTGGGAGTGGGACTCGAAGTGTGTTGGAAACAGGTGTCAAGAAGTTATTGGACAGGGGACCCTTCGTAGTGTTTGAGCTTCATTTTAGTCCCCTGCTGGTGATGTAAATGTAGCTGTATCAGTGCTGCTGCATCTAGAGTGGTTGTACTCTCACGTGGACAGACCAAGTTTTCACAGGGTGATGTTCTAGTTTGGCAACACATCTCACAGCTGCACTGAAAAGGACTTTAGCACCCAGTTATTTTGTTGAATGTCATAAACAAACTGAACAGGTGCTGACACAAGATGACAATAATGCATGTTGAGCTAAGGATTTTCCAGTTAATTTAAAGTCTTATGTCAAGAATGTATTCCTTACTGATTTGTTTTAAAATTCGAGACTGTACATAAAAGGCAAAAAAAATATCTTGAGTGAAAAGTAATTGAAAAGATGTTGAATGCAACATCATTGCATGTTAATGGTGCACAGAGCCCATGCTACATGCCCACTGGGATGACCTGGTGAACTTCACCAAGTTAATGTCATTATTAACGCCAACTGACTTCATCTAAGATGACAGGATCTGTCTATAGAGAACTAGTTTCAAAGAAAATTAAATTACGTATTCTTGCGTTGCTATTTGCAGAATGCTAATCTAGTTAAATGTAGCTTTCATACATTAGTATTCTCAGTTATATAAGTCGGAGGGAATGTCTGTCATGAGAACCTCTAAAGAGAAATAGGCAATGCTAATTTTCAAGGCTAGGCTTTAATAATATCGCTGAGTTTCCGGAAAGCCCTGAGAGACACTGTGTGATATACAATTATCATACAATCCCATGTTAGTGCTAAACAGCAATTATACTTTAGTTATTATTTATTATTTTGTGATGATATAGAATGAATAATTGTGATAACATTCTATCATTTTATTATTTTGTATGTAGCGTAAACTACAGGGCAAAACTTTGGGGGAAGCATTCAAAAAGTGTAACTGTCTATGTGAATAAAAGGTGAAAAGCTTTTATTATTTAGTGATTATTATTGAGGAAGTTCCATCATAGCATAATGATTTCCTCCTCTATTTGTGGAGCAATACCAGTTTCCCTTCTAGGCAAATTTAAAATGATTTATGAAAAGAGGTCTGTGTGTGTGTGTGCGTGTGGGTGTGTGTGTGTGTGTGCGTGTGCGTGTGCGTGTGTGTGCATGTGTGCATGCGTGCATGCATGCGTGCATATGGAATGAAGTGACCAGGATCATATACAGGAACCACCTGTAAGAAATATGGCTTGGACACTCCCAGGTCTAAATAGAAGGACCTAAGGTCCTGAGAGACTTCTGCATCCAGACAGATAAACAGGTACTGGCCAACCAACTAGATATAGTGGTAATAGATAAGGAGGAAAAGACAGCAGTTGTGATAGATGCAGTGATTCCAAGTGATGGAAACATCAGTAAGGAGGAATGTGAGAAGCGGGAAAAATACCAGGGACAGAGAGATGAATTAGAGAGAACATGGAAGGTGAAAAGCAACATCAATTTTTGATAGGAGCACTTGGGGCTGTGACCCCTAAGCTGGAGGAAAGGCTCCATCAGATCCCAGGTATGACAACATCAGTCAGTCCAGAAGAGTGCAATCTTGGGAACATTAAAAAAATGCTTTGCTGTACCCTCAAACTCCCAGGCCTGTGATTGGAGGCCTGAGTCTGAGGAAAGTTACCACCCACAGAGGAAAACAGGAAGAAAGGAATTTTTTAATACATATATTTAAATACACGCACTGTTTCAGATGTAAATCAGCGGCTAATTAAATTGCAAAACACAGCTCTTCTGGCCCTCAGGATCTTGATTTTAGCACCGTTGATGTAATCTGACAGTCTTTTTTCCCCCCAATTCGACAACCTTTTTTGATTTTTTTTTTTTTTTTTTTTTTTTTTTTTAACTGGGGCCTCTAGAGGCACCACACTAATGATGAATTTCTCAATGGGTTTCTCTCTGCAGGAGCTATGCCGGTACCAGACCAGGCCTCTGACGCAGAGAAGCCTGCCATGCTGAGCCCTGTGTTGAATCCCTCCAATGGGGACAGGTCCGAGACAGAGAATACCTCTGCCATCTTAGCATCTGTGAAGGAGCAGGTAGGCTGTTCCCACCTTTCCCTGCTTTTGATGACACCATACTGCAATGAAAATAGAAGATCTAAAGGTAGGCAAGATCTAAAGATAGCACAGCACGCTCACTGGTGCTACCCTGCAGCAAGTGACAGTCCTGCAAATTTGTGTTATAACTTTCTTTTTCTACTGTGTCTTCATAAAGATGCTAAGCATGTTGCAAAAAGCACTACATTAATTTCACCTAGTAGCTTGTTCGAAGAGTGTAAGGGGTTTTGTGAATCCAGTCCACGATTTATAAAGTTGCCTACTTACTCGCAGTTACAGAAAAAGCAGTCAACGAACGTTCGCTTTTTTAACATTGCTTCTGGGTTTACAGCAGCCATACGAATCGGTAGTACTTATAGTAAAGAGAGCCAGAGGATGGTGCTAAGGGCTCTACATAAATATGAATGCTGAAGTAACATGTTAATAATATAAAGCTTATACTTATAATAGGAACACTGACCCAAATGCAGAATGTCACATTTTCAGAAATAACTCTGTAACAGAAATACGACAACTGAACTTAACCCTTACAGCTATGACTGCAAAACAGAATGTATCTTAACATACAATTTGCATTATGAGTTATACTTACTCTGCATAGCTTTATACATATATCGTTCCTTTTCCAAACAAGGTGCCTTTCCAACAGATGCCAGGTACTTAACCAGGAATAACACATAAAACAGAGACACATGCAGCAATTAGCAACAATGATAAACAGTTGCAGAAGCGTGGAAAAGCCTGAAGGAAACGGAGGAGAGGGAAAAAACCCCTGGTAAAAGAAAAAAGAAACCCACTGGAGGTTCGGCTGGCTACCCAGTCCACTTGTAGCATTACTCAACTCTGATGTACAGCCGCTTCCAAGGATCACTGCCAACACAAGAGGCAGCTAGTCAAAAGATCAGAGAGAGACCAAGGGGCATGAAGGGTTTATGGTTTTTCTCTCAGATATTTGTTTTGTTCTGTTTTTGGTTTAATCCTTCATTTATATGGCTTTATCCTAAAGGCCGGTGGTCTCAATTTTGTCACTACTTTGTGAAAAGAAATCTTTCCTCCTGTCTGAGACATGTCTGCATTGCCCAAACAGCAGTGTTTCAACTGTAACAGCTGATCTGATGTATATTTTCAGTAAAATCAAAAAGTCAAAAATGCAAAACAACAAATTTACATCGCACCCTCAGAGAAGCGCAAAACATGCCAAAGAGACAAACGCATTGTAAACGTAAGCAGTTTAAAATAATATTGTTCTGTTGTCTCCTATTTGTTTGTCTTCTTAAGCCTGACACTTGACACTAAAGCAAAGAATGCAGAGAAATCGGAAAGACATTAGCCTTTTATCTCCAGCACACAAATGTTGTGAAAATTCGGGATGATTAGTCAACAAGCCACCTCTGCAGAAGCCCCCAGTGACATTTGTTTACCGCTGATTGACATTTACTAACCCCTTACTTGAAAAGCAGTAGCAAAGCCTATCTCAACATTAAAAGCAGCCTATCTTGAAGTACATGATGCCAAAAGGGCTCAGATTCCACCATCTGTGTCTCCATGAGAATCATATTGATCACTGTTTTGTTATACTGTCAAATATTATTGTTTGTTATCTGGAAAGTTGGTTTTACTTGTATTTTCACTTGTTCAGCAAGCTGAAAATTTTCAATACAGCAAGTCAGGTGAAGTACCTTGCTCGAGGATATTACAGGAAGACCCCTAGAGATATCTGAACTGACAGCCTTAAGGTTATAAGATCTTGTCCTGTATTACCAGTTTTCTTATTGTATTTTATAGTGTGGGAAAGCTCTGTCTTTCACTCACAAACTTATAGACACTGGCACACAAAACACACAGCCGCCAACCCACACACAAAGTCCTATGAAAAATGAATTCATGCTCTTCTGGGGTAATTATCACACAAGACTGTTAATTGTTCTTTGGCCTTTCCTAAAATGACAGAGTTTTGTTTTCATTTGACAGTTGACCATTTGTGACGTTAAGAGAAGGTATAATGATATGTTGAAACAGATCCTTTGACAATAAATTAAGGCACTGTTGAAATGTAGACATCTGATGCAGTGGTGTTTGCACAGGTTAACACAAGTGAAAATCAATAATCAGTGTTATTTTTTTAAAGAATTCAACCACTTTTCACCTCACAATACCAGCACGGTTAAAGGCTTAGCCAAAAGGATGTGTGCTGTTGGTTGCGATAAAACCCCACATTCAGTCCAGTGTCAAAGGTTCTGGGTGCCGTTCAAATCCCAGCAAAAAGGAAGAGCAGTGAGTTCTTGCCGTTCTGTCGGCGCTTCCTGAGTGTGAGAAGCACGCATTATCCCGTAAGTGGACGGCAGGGTGCTGATCACAGCGTGGCTTGGCAATGTTATCCTTCTGTCTGTTTCACACGTGCTGTGAAAACATGCAAACCAGCAGCAGCTGGAAACTGCCTCTCCCTAAGTTTCCCATTATTTTCCCCAGTGCTTTCCCCCACAGTTCCCTGTTCAAAGTAATTGCTACCATCAATAAATCAGTGTGTCATTTCTATTTTACTTGTATTTTTAATTGTCAAAGTGCTAGAGAGTTCTAAATTAATCAAAATAGAACACTGAAATACAGATAAATGAATAAATACTGTTTTTTTCTAGACACACAAATTATATTTTCTCCGTTTTTCACTGTTCCCTTCTGGCAGAAATATTTGGCTCAATTTTTGGCCAGCCACTCTCTATATATACCTTAGGTCCAGCAGAATTGTTTAAATTACCACTTTATTTTGCATCTTCATTGTAAATGGCTCTACAAAGAATAATTTCAGATTAAGTTAAGCGGAATGGCTTGTTTCCTCTTGATAGGGGTGGAATGGAAGGTTGTCTCACATGGGAAAACAGATGTCCAAGTGTTATCCACCAAAGAAACAGCTCACTGCATAGGGTCCTTGCAAACATGAACTGTGTTCAGCATCGTCTGTTAAAATGCTCATTCCACGCATTATAGAAGCCAAGGAGAACAGAGACTGCCATTATAGCTCTCAGAATAGAACTCAGTTGCCCTTTGATGTCATATATACTGTATATTTAACTGCCAGGTCTCTACATATTTTAACATATAAGTCTCCACACTCATTTGTGTCTTACATTTATTTTGCCTGTTAGCCACAGGGAACTAAGCCACTCATACCTTTCTGCTGCATGTGTGAGGAATCACATTAACACTGTCAGGTGGGAAAAGATTTAAAGGCCTTGCACATTACATAATCTCTTTATAATCCAGTTATCTGATATTATCCTTTGATATGATTCGCAGTATTCAAGAGATACAATTTGTTGCACCTACTTAAATATATGTTGATGCCCTTTGGTATGGAGTATTAACATAGATCTCTGTGCTGCTTATTCTTTTATGTTTGGTGAAACTGACAAAGAATTGATATCATAATCATAACTTCATCAAAGTAGGAGAAATTGTAGTTTTTCTAATGGTTGGAAGTTAATATTGGCCAGTTCTCTGTATCTTTGTATAGTTTTCGTAAGTTTTCTTAGTATTTCCTGCAATTTTTTACTGCAGTTATCCAACATTTATGGACAAGATAAAATACTGGATAAGCAAGTTATATGTCTCTAGAGCTCCTGTTTGAGAACAAAGCTTGAAGCAAAGACAGATCTACTGTTTTTTGCTGCAATCTTGCAAATGACAGGTCTTTGCCTCTTTGATGCTTACAGTCAACTACTTTGACTGTATTTTTGTCAAACACATTGAATCAACAGGGTTCTTTCGGTCCATTCTTACAAAAATTGCAAGTCCTGGTGTGGGAACCTAGAAAAAAAAACAGCTAGAGGAAAAGCTGATTTTACTGATACCAGGCAAAGGAAGATTATCTTTTTGCCAGATTTAGTAGCTGGTTGGTTGAAGAGGCCCACAGCTGTCATTTTTAAAGGGAATACACGATTAAGCATCAACACATTTTATTATTTATTTATTTATTTATTTATTTATTTATTTGGTACCTAACTATTGTTGGTTACAATACAATACAAGTCTTTACAGAATTCAGCTTTTACATGAACAAAATTTGACTTTTTGCTAAGGAAGTACCGAGTTTTAATATCCACTTCTTAGGTACTGAAATTTATATGTATAACAATTATCTATCAGTCAAAGCCAGCCTGGAGTGTTTTTTTAATCACGCTTATTTAGAAGTCATTCTTTCTGCATTCAGTAGAGCATGTAGTAATGTTGTCATTCTGAGTGGGTATGGCTTTTGACCTGTGACTGGATGTGTTCAGTCAGCCCTGATGCACCTTGAAGAAGGCACCTACTTTCAGCTAGGGACAAACTGTACGCAACCATGTAAGCAGTAAAGCACAGAGCTTATAAATTAGGGTATGCAGGCAGTTTCTATAAAGTTGAAGAAAATAATAGCATTCTCTAACGGAAGACAGGACCTCTCAAGGGTTCTCAGACACAGAAAACTGCAACTCACTGAACCATGACACAGAAAAAAGTTTTAATATCAAGAAAAAGCGTGCATATAAAATAATAGGATGCTTTATATTATTTATATTTTTTCCACTATGTGGGCTTTTTTCCTGTAAAAAGCAGTGACATCCCTAAAACCTTGTTGAGTATGATGCTTTGGACGTGTCCTTCTTGTTGTGTGTGATGGAAACGAGGCTCTCTGATGGCCAAGATTCTTCATGTTAGCTGCTGGGAAACTTAGCTTATTGAGGCCCTGGCTGTGTGCAGATGGGAATAAGTTCTGACAATCTCAGCACCTGGGCAGCAGCTGGGTTTTGTCATGTGTGCTTTTAAGCAGAGGGCAAACCTCCTGGGACAGGGATTTGTTAGGGAGGGTCAGGAAACTGGGCTTCCGGATTGCACCAAGCCATACTCCGATTACCCATTATGTCATCTACCAGGGGAAAAAAAATCTAAACGTGAGTGTTGGGATTCACATTTCAGGTGGTGGGAAGCAAAAGGTGTCTATTTGAGAAATTGCCCAGAAAACCTGCCCCATTTTGTTTGATTTATTGAGGAATATATCCATATAATTCTCAGAAAAACATTCAGTACTTGCACATAACTTTGTCCATTATGTGAGGTTAAATGACAGCACAGAAACTCAGAGATGTCTGAGGAAACATGATATGTGGAGGCAGTATTCTACCTTGTGATTTTGAACTGCTGAGATCACGTTGACAGTCCCATGTTTATTACTGGACTGTCTTGATAATCTCAGTGAATTAATATGTTGTGGAGATTCTGCAGCGCAAGGTATACCGATTTACAGTGGAAACTGGACTCTCACGTCTTGATACAATGTGAGCATCACTTTTATTTACTTACATAGAGATGACATTATGCAAAAAAGCAGATTTTTGTTGTCCATCTCCTGCTATGTGCTTTTTGAAGATGTCATGCCCCTCTTCTATCCATGTATTTTTCCATCCATCCCTTATTCTGGTCAGGGTCCATCCCAAAATCATATGACACAAGCTAAGGAACTAAGTCATAGATGTGACTAATAAACGTCATGAGTCGTTCTAATGGCAGAAGGTATTTTCTGTAAAATAAAATTACCTGTGACGTTTGCCATTTATAACTGTGCTGGTTGACTTTGTGACTTAACGTACCACCTACCATATTAAGTACAGATGATACAGAAACAATGTTACTGTGCAGAGTGCAGTATCAATAATGCAGTTGGCGCTTGGCAATTGACATGGAGTGGAGAGGTTCATTAAACTGTGCGGGAGTATCGCGCTGTCATTTTACACAGGAACAAGGGTTCACCACGGGTTGATACAGTCTGCCTTTGCTGACCCAGCAGCAGAACTGGCACTCAATCACATTGCTAGTCAGTTTAGGTTCTTTGGCACAGGCGGGAAGTCATTTGTCCTGCCGATGAGGCATTTATCCTGTTGAACATCAAGCCTGACGCAAAGTGGAGCAATGAGGTACAACGTGGAAAGCGACCAGCGTGTCTTCTGTTGTGCCTTTTTTTTTTTTTTACTTTGGGTCAAATTCTGTCAGAAAAAAAAATAGTTTTACGGTTTGTTCCATCCAAATTTGACCCATTTATAACTTTTAACTACCATAAATAAGGTTTATTTTATTTATTTGGCATAAGGTGTCTTAAGATCCTCTGCATTAGCCATCTGAACACATAAAGTTAATGATCATGAGTTTCATTCAATGTTATGTGTTGTGTTCACATTTTGTACACCTGTATTGTGTGTCTAAGACCTGGCTGGTCATAGAAAATTACTGGGTGAGACTAGGTTGTATATGTACCATCAAGTCAAATCCAACTCATAAGCAACTTGCATGGTTCCTGAGGCAAGGAGAAGCGGAAGTGGCTTGCCTTCTTCTGTGCATGTTTGAGGGGTGTAAACACATGGAGAACATATAAACCCCATACCAGGTAAACAACCCAGGAGCTGTTAAATACCAGCTCAACCCACCGTACCACCACAGGCTATAGGAAACAGCAAACTATATCAACAGCCAGATTTATTAGTTTACACAGACTTGGTATCAGTTCAGGTAAATGAGGTCTGTTGATCATACATTTGAAAATTATGTATAAAGTTTGAAATTATGATTAGGAATGAAATTGATTAAAAGGTATAACGCAGCAGTTGGTGACTGTGTTTTTTATAAATGCTTTGCAATAATATTATAATGAGTCAGCCAATTTTGGAGTTGGAACACCAAAAATAGAAAGCTGTCTCAAACACAACCCAAATGTAAAAAAATCATTCAGTGTTGGCAAAACTGGAGAGATCAGATGTCACCTTCCTATTTTGGAGGGCATTAAGAGGACTAGTGGCTAGATGGATAAAGTCATCAGTGAGTGAAGCTCTCTGGACTGGTTTTAATTATTTCCATTGTAATTTGGTGGTGAAAGATGAAATAATTTATGATGTCACGGTCACATTAGAGCAGCTGCTGTCCCAGCGGTATATTCGCATTCGCTGTCATCCACTAGAAATGAAAAGCAGGTAATATTATTAGACATATAAAACAGATTGTTCGGTATGGTTTTCGCATTCACTATTTAGTCAGCTGGGTTGTCAATGTGGTGGGACTTTAAGTGGGTTCTGCAGTGTCTGACAGCAAATTGATTTTTAGTTTCAAGAGTAGAAATAGGAAAAGAGCTAAAATCTACAAGGGTGACAAGTTAGGTATGGTGTAACACATTTTTATGTTTGACAGGTAAGTATTTGGTCTTGTGATAATAGCTTTTCTGCAAGTGAAAATATATGTGGAAAATGTTCAGTGTCACAATAATACAGTATGTAATGGGGCTAGAAGTCATCGGCTTCAGGGTGGTGGATTTTTAAGTATCTATCCAGCAGAGCCATGTAAGGAGGACTCTCCTCATACAGTTCCTTATACAAACAGACAGAGAACAACTTTGTAAAGTAGTAATTTGCATATAGGCCAGACATATTTATATATCTTTAATATTTAAAGTCTTTATATTTAAAGCGTTATGCATTTTAAGTGCACATGCAATTGTGTTACATTTATCTTACAGTAATAAAATTACTTTTCTCAAATTGCTCCATTACATAAAATGTTGTATAATTGTGTTGATGGTGGTCATTCATTAAACAGTGAACACTCAGGTATCCGGGTGTGTCCTATAGGTTGTCTCACGGTGGGTAGAAATGAACCTGGGGCCCAGGATTCAGAGGAGGGTCCCCCACTGCATGTGGGGTCACTAGAATGAATGAAAGTCACTCACCATGGCATGATGCAATAAAAATGACCTAGCTGTGTAAATGGGTGTATCATTGTAAGATGCTTAACAACAGTTGCTATGTGAAAAGCTTTGGCTATATAAAAAATAAATGCAAATGTAAGCAGAGAAGCTTCACCAGCGATCCGCCTGTGTAAAGGGGCTTGTACACAACCACCCCCCCTCAGTCCACCTGTGGCAGCTCTGCAGTGCAGCTGTGTGTTCTGCACTTGTTACAAATCAAATGAAAAACATGCTTGTTCTTTACATGGAGATAAGGAGAGGGCCTGGAGTGGAGCCCTTTGTATTGAGAGCATCTACACAGGTATTAAGCACTGTTCCAGTGGGAAAGAAGGAAGTGGGAATGGGCTGAACTGGTGAAAGCCTATATAATCTCACAGGCAGCCATGCAGTTAATGTGATCCTCACCCTATTGTGTGTGTGTGTGTGAGTGTGTGTGTGTGTGTGTGTGTGTGTGTGTGTGTGTGTGTGTGTGTCTGTGTGCGTGTGTGTGTGTGTGTGGTGGTGTGGAGGGGATGACTTGCTCCAGAACCCCAAAATAACTGTAGCCAGGATTTTTATACAGCTTCTCCATTCATGCCATTAAAACCAATAATAATAGCAGAAAGCAATATGTTTGTTTGAATTAAAAGGCTGTTCACTCTTTTGCAACTGTAACATGATGAATTTTCATATCGGTGGTAGTTCTCAGTTTCCTACATTATTTCATTCCACTGAAAGGTATTATTTTTGTACAAAAACAACTATGTTTAAAGCCAGCTGCACAGGTACAACGCACAGGCCATTAGTTTGGCTACCACTGCAATGTTTTGTCAGTTGTTTCATTTTCCTTTAGCTAGAAACCATAATTTCCTTTTCTGAGTTCACTGAACCTGGCATTATTGTACAGGAGAACCAACTGAAATCTTTTTTACTGCACCTTTTTGAAAGACACAACTGCTGCATATTCAACAGTTCACTGTTGGAACTGGTTCCCTTCACACCTTTAGGCTCCTCCAGCCTTCATTTTAACATATATGAGTTAACTGTTGGCTCTGAGTTAACTTGTAACACAAACAGAATTGCATGTTTAAATAACTAATCGGCTACATGAGAAAGAAAATTATCAATCTGTATGTTAAAACCATACTATAGTCACGTGAATGTTTTCAAAAAATGTGAAGCAGGCCCCTTTTTTTGTAAAGACTGACAGAAGTCATATCTGATGGAGCTTCAAAAATGAGAGAATGTGTCAAAAATTTAAAATTAGTCATATTTCTGAAGGATGGGCCTTTCAGAGAGATAAAGGCTTAATCTCCTAATTTCCTCAGGGCAAGCCTGTAATGGTGCTTTATGCAGATGGACCTCGCAACCAGACAACATTTGAAAAACCTATGGTAATACAGGAATTAATGTGAAGAATTAAACAATATGGAGCAGCTTCTTTCATCTCTGATTTTATCAGTTTGAGGTCAATTTGTATGATTAATGTCAAAAGGAATCGTTCAGAAAAGTTAAACTGAAGGGAGTTTTTAATGCTGTCTTAGAAATATTTTCTCCCTTATTTAAAATATTTAAACCATTTTTACTACTCTGCATAAAACAATTTATGCTGCTGTTCCAATTTGTTTTCTTTTAAAAAAGTTGTCCCTACCACTACATTTTGGACCAGTCATATCAGTTGTGGTAAAATTTGCTATAATTAAAAATCGCCTCTTGTCCCTGTTTACTAACTGCACTGCTTCTCCAAACCGTTTCCCATTTTCTGTTCACAAAAGGATTTTTCCGAGTCCACAGTCTGACAATAGTTCTACCGAAAACAGCATTGCTGATGAATCAGTTTTTGGTTAGATCACAAATGGGGTCCCAAATGCTATAATATCACTTTAAACGCTTTATTTATAAAGGTACGTCTGTGCTCTGTTATGCGTTTAGAAAAGGTTGTGTGATTATACCTCTCTGCAACATTTTGCTAAAATTTCACTTTCATGCATGAATTATGCCTCAACAAAATTGCAGTACATTTCCAACATTATATAATGTATTGCACTGATAAAAAAGTTTTCTTCTTTGTTGCCATTGTTAACACTTTACAGTGACAACAGACTGATTTAATATGCAGAAGCCAAGAGATTCCCATGCAATAAAAATGTTTTTTTCTGAGAAGAGTGATGTGACTGAATGAAGTTAATTTAGTATAAAAAAACAAATACTGTCTTTTAAAAAGTGTATTATGCAGTTCTCTGTGAAGTAGGTAACCTTTGATCATGCCACCATGCTGAAGCCTTGGGGTATTTCTGTGCCCTCTGGATTTGATAACCTAGATTTCTCTGACTTTGTAAGTGGAGACAATTATAGAGAAAGGCCTTCTTATACACTACCAGGAAGTATATATGACATATAATAGGACATACAACTACACAACTGTAAAGGGGGGAAAAGGGAGATCAGTGTCCTGGAAAGGCGAGGTCAGTGCTTCGAGCTCAGTTTATGGAAGATCTTTGACAGTGTGTCCAAGATCCCTTTGCAGTATAAGCTTGAATAAAGATAAAATTAAAAAGTCCAGGTGTGCTAAGCTGAACGGGCAGCAAGCAGTGCAACGCTTAGAGCTGTCACCTTTGCTCAAGACCTATCCATGTGGAGTTACTGTGGTAAGCAAAGCAAAAAGTGCTTAACCAAAGTATTGCATTTATTGAGCTATTCTCCAGCAACACAAATTCAGTCACACATCGCATGCTGGAAAAGAGTAAATGTACTTCCTCCAGGGTTTTGCTATAACTTTTGGCAAATCACACCAAATCTTTCAGTGCCACAGGTATTTATTGAAGTGCCAGATACAGATGCTATGCAAAATACTTACAGGGGGACCCCAAAGTTCCCATGTATAATGTACAAAAAAAAATCAGTTGGTAGTAATATTAGTCTCTTGCAAAGAAGAAAATTCTCCCTTTCAGTAGCTTAGCTTCTGCTTTTTGGAAAGGCTGGACCGCTTTTCATAAAACGTTATCACAATAGTACGTATCTGTGTCAAGTAAATATGGACCAAAATATTGCGTGTGAAGTTATGCATCAATGTAACATATTTTACTTGTTTTATTTATGGATGTCATTTACCCTTATGTTGCAGTCCAGCCTTGTTATAAAATACAACTATTAATCCAAACCAAGTTAATTACCAGCATCAATAGCAATAAGTTTTCCTGTTTAGCTATAACTGAGTATGTGAACCAGAAAGACAAGCAAATTATAAGGGCAACTAAAACCCTACTTCACTCTTTTTACCAGACCTAAAAGTACGCAGTACTAGTACTAAGTAACTTACAAGTAACTTTTCAACCTTACTCATATTATACGTGACAGAGGGGAAAGTTTAGTGTTTGTGTGTGTTGAGTGTTTGTGTATGACATGGAAATGTAGCCAACTAAGTGTGAGGACCCACTAAGTTAACTTAACTGTTTGGAATGAATTTGTGAGTTTCCTGCAGACCCTTAACTGTAGCAGAGCCCTTATTTCAAAAGAGTTAGGCAGCTTAGAAAGCATATTTAGGTGTGTTCTATGCTCAAGAGCACCATAGCTGAAGATGAGATTCAAACCTGCGTCCATTCCAATCCGAGGAAACAGGACAGGCCATTTATTAAATGGAGGGCACATGTATGCCACCAATTTTTCCTCCTCCTAAAATTATTGTTGTTTTTTGCTTAGGTATTGTTGGTTACAAGGTTTTATTCAAGGTGTGAAAAGCCTGAAATGATTTGTCTTGATTTCAGCTGTTATTTCAAAAAAGCTATCCTTCCGATTAGGGTGTTTCGGCTTTTTATATGGGCTATATATACTTGAAGGATGCCTTTCCAGGGATCAAATACAAACCTCCAGCTACTGATATGCATGTAGGACTTTTTCCAAAAGCCTAGTCAAAGATTGTGTGTATCTGGGGGTGATTATCTTTTGTCTAGTTCAAGGCAGTTTGTTGACAAGAGTAAGATGTTCACTGCTGCGAAGTAAAGAGTTCTTATACATACCTGCCTGACAGTGATGCCATTTTCATTTTTTTCAGCTTACATACGTGCTATTTCTTTACTTTTAGAGCTTGTCAGTGCCACCCTGCATTCTACCCCCATGCATCAGCCTTTCAGTTCTTCCACCATCTTTTGATTTTCTTTTTTCACTTCACTTTATTGACTCTTTTGTTGTCCTGAATCAAAGACTCAATAAACATGTTCACAGCACGGCTCCCAGCCTACTGAGTTGCGATAAAAAAGGTATCCACGGATTTCGTTTAGGGACCAGAGATAGGTTGGGATTCTCTCTTATCTGCAGGTTACATTTACTAACAGTGTGATAAGGATTCTGGCTCCTAATGAAACCGGCATGATCGGTTGTGAAATAAAATGACAGCAGGTTCAGCTGTGACACTATAGGCCCATATACACAATAATTGGTTAAATTTGTGTTTAAACAATAAGATAAGTAACCTTAAGTGATTTGTATAAAAAGGTGTTACATGTTTCCTCTAGAAGTGATAAAGCTAATTTGGTTTCAGACTGCTGTAGGTGAGACACGCTGTGAAACCTAACCTGGTAACCTGTGGGTTTAATGAATCAGACTTGAGTTTTAACCACATGCTGTTAGCTTTCATTCTCACTATTTAGCACTGCTTTTTTGTTATGGCTAGTTATACATGTGAATTTAATATGAGCTCCTGATATAGTATACTCCTTAGGCAAACCATTTTTGCTCAGTTTTAACCATCCACATATTTGTTTTTATATACTGTGTGTGTGTGTGTATATATATGTATATATATATATATATATATATATATATATATATATATATATATATATATATATATATATATATATATATATATATATATATATATATATATTTTTTTTTTTTTTTTTTTTTTTTTTTTTNTATATATATATATATATATATATATATATATATATATATATATTTTATTTTTTTTTTCAATTTGTGAGCCATCTAAGGATTGATCAGATGGATAATCAGATGTTTGGTGCAAATTTGACATTATGTCCTTCTGTTGATGTTGTATGAACATCAAAGCATGCATTACATTCACATACAGCTTTAAAACTGATAGAGTTTGTTGATAAATGGCAGTGGGTTGACTGAATTGCAGGTTTGAATAGACAGTATTTTCCTTAACTTATACACAACTGCAATCTTTTGTATGCTGCCTTTGTAAGTATCTTTTTGATCTCAGCTACGGCTGATCTCGCTCAAGGTCTCTCTGATACCAGGTGTGTCTGCTAAGAAGTGTTATGATTACTTTTTCATTTCTTAATACATAGAGAGACAAATGTCAGTGACGATCAACACAATGCCTCTTGAAAACATGGCTGAGAACAGATTTGATATATAGAATGAAATCTATACAGTTCCTGTTAACAGTCAACATGACAATGCACAGTTATGAGTAAGCTAATCATAATTTATCAGTATTACTGATGGACGAGGTGTTTTCTTTTTTACTTTGTTTTTTCCTACTGCGTCAGCCAATGATGTCTACCAAATGAACAGATCATAAATACTAAATGCTCATAAAAATGTCCAAACTGTCGCTCATCCTTATTGTAAAGGTTTTGTATAGTGATGACTAGATTGGTAGATTGGTTTTGTATAGATATGGTTAGATGGTTACCTGGCATAGTTATGGTTAGATTCACACACTTGGAAACCACTTTGAAATATGTTCTGTATTTCTGTATCCAAATGAGGCACATAATGGAGTCGTTTCCCCCAGCCTGCTGTGAGCAAAGGCATAAGCGACATGTCCATTTTTAAATGGGCGAGACACCTGATCACAGTTAACATATCTGTTTGCCAAATGGAAACTGTCTTAAGTGATTTGTCAGTGTGATGCCAGCATGAACAGAATAATTCAGTGGAGCGCTCTGAGAAATAACCAACTGCTACTTTCAGAAAGGGATACATTTTTCAGGTCAGTTATGGAGTGAGGCCAAAAACTGGGCATTTTAAAAAATATATTTTCCATTGCTAATGGGCATTTTGCTTTATTTCTTCAAAAGAAATTTGTGTTGTGGGGGCAACTACATTTTCTACTATACTTCTGAGTGTTCATTTGAGGTTTTTGCTCAGCACACATAGCCAATATAGAGTGTATTTTAATGTAGTTTTTTTGCCAAGGCATATTAAGTATTGACTATGGAGACTCATCACTGCTGAGTGATATTA
The DNA here is from genome assembly GCA_900497675.1 of Arapaima gigas. Classification (NCBI taxonomy): domain Eukaryota; kingdom Metazoa; phylum Chordata; class Actinopteri; order Osteoglossiformes; family Osteoglossidae; genus Arapaima; species Arapaima gigas. The sequence goes on from UFQX01000026.1 coordinate 1,762,507, forward strand.
ACGTTGTTTGCATGCTATAATTTCCGGGGGTGTTGATGCACAGCAATTTTGATCTGACAGTTACTTTTTTTGAGAAGTACACACACACACACACACACACAAAACCATACATACATACATATTAATACATACATTTCACTGCTTCAGTTAGACTGAAAGGAATGATAATTTTATTGTCTCATTTTCTAAGTGCTTTTATTAATAATTTCATAAAAGGGACAGTTAGTTAACTACTTGTGAAACATATAAAGGTCTTTTGAATGGCTGCAGCTTTTCAAAAAATCTAGTAAATGCTAATTAATGAAGTAGGAAGTGGGTTTTGCACAGCTGCCATTCCATTTCACACAACCAGCTTATAGTGAAATATTTTCCTTTCTTTTGTCATGCAGCCACACAGAACAGCTGACCCAAAATAAATCCACTCTATGATGTGGGGCAAAAAGAATTTATTTGGCGGCAGAGCAGGGGGTATTTGAAAGCCAACATAGAATTCGACAGCACAGAGATACTAAGAACATATAAACTGGATCGGATGAGGACAAAAAGGGGGACTGATCTCTTGTATTGTTGTCTATAGTTGGTGTTTTGCCCTTTAAAGCTGGTGTACTCCAGACTTACACCAGTAAGACACATTTCCTTGCCAGATGATGTCATGGTCTTATATAAAATGTGTGCTACAGAGGCATTGTTCATAAGCAACATATTTATACATCCCATTTGTAACTAGCCATGGAAATAGGATGTATAGGATTGAAGTATTACATTATTAATACTGCAGCATAAACACAGACTGGTGCTTTGTTGTCATTTTATGTCAGTCATCTTGCAGTTATCCTGAACATGTCATCATTGATGTAATCTGAGCTCATGAGGTGTTTTGGGTCTTTCGACATCAGACACTCGTGCCTAGGTGACCCAAGTAGGGTTAATCAGGCCCTGAGCTGCCTTCAGGTGGTGCTACATTAAACCCACAGCCCACCTCTCCTGATCCATAGTCATCTAGATGTCTTTTCTGCAGCTTCAGTAGCAACTCTCATAGCCATTGTCCTCTAACTGTTTGTGATACCCAACACACTATAAGCCTGATGCAAGGACTTCCCTACGAAGTCCCTGCAACCTGGACACAAAATCTGCCAACCAACCTTTTCAGCAGCAGTGCTCCACCACTTACCATTTTTCTTTTCATAACCTTCTTCTGTCCCTTCTTCACAAATCACTATAAGCTCCAACATTAAATAGACAAATCTTACACAGTATCATTTATAGCTATCATACTTTTAAAAAAAAGCACTGGAGGTGAGGAGAATACTGCCAAAGGTGAAATAATATCATTTCAAGTAAGTAAACAGCGCTCTATTAACTGGATAGACAGTGAACAGGTCATAGGAAGTGCTTGCGATTCAGTAGTGGCTATTACTAAATGCTCACAAGTAGTGCTTGTCAGTGCAATAAAATTAATCCCCCTCTTCATTCATATTGGTAGCAAAGAACAGGTTTTATGTTTTTTTGAATTTTGTCAAGGTTCAATATGGAGCTAATAGTCCGCACATTTTACCTGTCCAGAATAAAATGCGATCAAGACTGAATAACCAATATAAAATTGTCATCAAACTGTGATAACAAGCTGTTATATGACATGCTTAACAAATCAAAGCTTGTTAAACTTTGCAATGATGTGCAGAATTTTTATTCTTTTTAATTTTTTGCACTTTTTCCCTCCTGCAATACTTTCATCTTTTGTCTGTTTCTTTGATCAATGCAGAAAAAAATATTTATGCAATAGAGAAATACATCATGTTTATCAGAATTATAACACTTTAAACAGTTTTGTCGGGACTATGAAACTGTTTATAATGTATATGACTCAGCTTTCTCGCACTGGCTTTCTGTGCAGCATATAAGGTAATATGTAGAAAATCAGTAGTTTGGATGTGTATATGAAATACAGCAATACCTCAATAACCAAACTCTCTATATCTGACCTTTTTTATTATATTGATATCTGAATGGAAAATTTTGCCATGGTGAATTTTTACCTGAAGCTTATACATAATAAAAAAGAAATCTTAATCAAAATCTAAATGAACTTTTAAAAAATCAACAAATAAATTAACGTAAAAGGTTACTTGTGACATACAGCTTCCCTTTATTCAAGGTCTCTTGGTACTAAAGTCCTGCTGTGAATCTGCACATGTGCCCTCTCATCGCTTGTGCGTAATGCAGGGACACTGTGGGGGACGCTAACATGTGAAATGTCCTGTACTGTACGTACTGTACCACATGTTATAAACATGCAAATTAATGACAAAATTAAGTGTTTTATACTTAAGTAACTGGTCTTTACAGTGTTTATCATGCTGAAGCCATGGGGTGATAGTTATATAGGCCTTTTCTGATGGGCCAGTAGCACATTATTTATTTCCTTATATTCCCATTTAAAAGGTAACACACAAACAGAATGTTCTTAAATGTGCTTATTTTATTTTCTTATGAAAATGTTGCATTCTAAGGTTTCGTTGTGGGGCTTCTAGGAGATTAGCTGCTATTGTAAGTGACCGTGCAATATTCTGCCATTTTTGGATGTTTCTTGAGCAAATCCAAGTCAAACCAAATGGACAAATTCTAGTTACGTTAAAGAATTATCTGCTTGTGCTGTGGTTGTGTTTTTTTTCCCTCAATAAATCTTGCTTTTTTCAGTGTTTCGGTATACTCCGTTCATTCAGTTAGGACTCACTCATCTAATTATTTCTTCAACATGAATCATACTTACATGTTCTTTCAGATGCCTTATTTACATGGGAAAATGGTGCCTGGGGCTACTCGGGGCATTCTGGAAGTGCATTTCTGGTCTGATGCCCCACTTCCCAGTAGTACAAAACCCTCTGGAGTTATGGAATAAACAGTTAGTGGAACTCATCATATTGGATTACCTGCTTCAGACTGTCTGCCTGTTTCAGAGCTTTAAGGACATTGCTCATTAGTTTTAAAGACTCAGTAGTGGGGAAAAAAAAAGCCCCAGACTGTTTTTGATGGTAAAAACTGGTCCAAAGTCATAAATGATTAAGGGTGGAACAGTAGGAAGAATGAAAGCAACTGTTTAAGAATAAATACAGTTGAGTTGAAATTGAATCATGACAAACTCTTGTGTGTAAATTACCATGTTAACAACAGTTAAGGGTATAGAAGTGGTTTACCATTGTTTGGTTACCCACCTGTCTTCGGGAGAAAACCCATGCTAATATGAGGAGAACATGAGAACTCTGACAGTTATCTATCTGTCTGCCTGTCTGTCTGTCAGTCTTTATTTTAATATTGCTGTCATTTAGATACTGCATGTGGCCACTGGATATCTTCTTCCATCATTTCTTTGAGAACTCTTTCCTTTATTGCTCATGGTAGTTGTGGGGTTAGTGGCATATCTGCTGGGATGTCTTCCTTTTCCTTCAGCGAGAGACAGGCATTCTAGTGGTGATCCAGAAATTCACAGTTGTTCTTCCCACTCACATCCACCACAGCTTGTATGGAAAAGAAAAAAAAAAACCTATAGCACATAAGCTGTCTTTTAAAGCAAAAAGTCTCCTTCTAAACGGATTATGTGGATTTTTAGAGTGCTACTCAGATCCAGCAAAGTTCCTCAAATGCTGAATATTGCAGTGGGACATCTAACTGAATTTTTTAATACTGAATATTAAAACATGTTTTGAAACTCAGAGAAAATATTTTAAAATTAAAAAAGTATACAATATAGTTGGAAATGAAGTAATAAATACACTAATCATATTAGAGTTTGTGCAAAGGAATCTCATACTGATAGAAAAGAACTGTTTTAGTTTATGTTTAGGCAACATATTTTAATACCCATCGGTCCTATGCAAATTAATCAGAACATTCAGTGTTTTCTGATTAGGTAACCAGTGTTTAGAGTGTTCTATGATGCTGAAGTCACGAGTTCATAGTTATATAGGCATTTTAAGATGGGCCTGGAAGCACATTATTATGTTTCTTCATTTAAAATAATGGTATATAAGCAGTTGGTATCTAAAAAATACGGTATCTGATGCGTACGCGCACACATTCTTTCTCTGCGCACTTTTTTAAGAACACCACCCAACCGTTCAACCCCACTTGAACAACCTAAATTCTTCGTCACATGGAATCACCCAGGTGCTAGAAACATTCCTTAGAGATTGTGATCCATGTTGACATGATTCCATCACGTCATTGCTGCAGATTTATCAGCTGCATATTCATGCTACCAATCGACTGTTCTACCACATCTCATAGGTGCTCTATTGGATTCAGATCTGGTGACTGCGGAGGCCACTGAAGTTCACCGAACTCATTATCATGTTCATGGAACCAGTTTGAGATGACTTGTTCTTCGTGACATGTCACATTATGATGCTGCAAGTTGCCATTAGAAGAGAGGTAAATTATGGCCAGTTTGGGGTTGTGGCATTGAAATGATGCTTTATTGGTATTAAAGGCCCCAAAGTATGTCAGGAAAACATTCCCCACACAATTACACCACCACCCGCCTAAATTGTTGACACAAGGCAGGTTGGGTCCATGGCTTCATGTGTTTACCTCAAATGCTGACCCTACCATCTACGTGATGCAACAGAACCTGAAATTCATCAGACCAGGCAATGTTTTTCCCATCTTCACCTGTCCGTTTTGGTGAGCCAATGCCCACTGTAAGCTCCGCTTCCTATTCTTATGTAACAGAAGTGGAATCCATTGTGGTCTTCTGCTGTTGTAGCCCATCTGACACAAGATTTTACAAGGCCTACCTGTCACCTCGAACCAGTCTGGCCGTTCTTTGACCTCTCTCATGAGCAAGGTGTTTCCGCCCACAGAACTGCCACTCGCTGGATGTCTTTTTTGCTTTTCCCATCATTCTATGTAGATTGTTGAGGCTTCTCTGTATGAAAATCTCAGGAGAAGAGCAGCTTCTGAAATACTCAAACCACCACATCTGGCACCAACAACCAATTGCATGGTCAAACTCACTTAGATTGCATTTTTTTCTTCATTCTGAAGTTTGATGTGAACATTCACTGAAGCTCATGACCCATGTCTGTGATTTTCTGCATTGTGCTGCTGCCGCCAGATAAGTTCATTACCTAATTGAGTGAGCAAGCCGGCGTTCCTAATGAAGTGGCCAGTGAGCATATACTACTTACTACTTATATACAACAAGTTTTAAATGTTACAGATTCAAATGTAAGACATTAATATTTTCTATATTAATGTTTCCATTTCTTTGTTTTGTACTCTTCTGTTTGCAGCATAAAGAGTCATTTGTGAATTCTGGTATATGAGGGAGCACAATAGCATCATTAAACAGGAAGTGTAATGAGGCATGAAATCAATATGTACAATCTCCTGACAGTACTACATCACTACAGGCACTTGGTAATAAGGTGTCAGAAGTCATTCACGCTGGTTTTAATCATATGAACCTTGAAACTTTGCCTCCTCTTTAGAGGTAAAAGACCATTATCTTATTGGGGTTAGACTCAACAGTGGTGCAGGGCCTTTTTTTCACATTACATCTTGGTGATTGACAGTTAAAAAATATGCGTGGATATGTTCAAATTGTCTGGTTAGACTGTCTACCAAAGGGTAATATTAGAGATTCATCTTTCAGACTGCTTTTCTTATCAAGATATGTGCAGGGGGCAAAAGTATTATCTGATATGGCAAGCTCACAATTACATTAAACTGCCAACAGCCTAATGGAATATTACTTGGACACTAAAAGCATATGAAGGGCTTCAGTATGCATACACTGGGTATACCTTTATGCAATCTCAATCTCGCTTCGGTGGATTCCAGCTCCTCACTGCACGATCATGTTTCACTGTGCTCCAAAGAGCAAGTCAGCATGGGAAGGTTTTACATTGTTGCTCGGGGAGGGTGGAGGTTCTATGATAGGCTGTGCTCTGGTGAGAAGACGTGTGATAAGTATCTGGTGCAGCCGCAGGGCTATCGCATGTCTCGCGGCACGATGCTGCCGGGTGGGAACGCCATTGATTAATTACAGGTGTCAGGCTTCTGCATTTTGTTTTGCTGGCGAGGCTAAATATTCAGGTCAAACGATGTGAGACATTCTTGGAGGGAGCATATTAATCTATGTGACTTTCATGTCTTGAATAAAGCCAAGTCTTGAATTCTCATGCACTTAATGTAGCTACTTTTCATCTATTATATTACCATGCAAAAGTAGTTTCTGTAGTGTTTTTTTTTTTGCCTTTACAAAAGTGTTACTTACAGCTGGATAGTAGACTAACTAGTGTTGTGTTCATTTAGTTCCTTGGAGATGTAACCAAGGAACCAAGATTGCTGTTTGTAGTCACTAGCAAAATCTTGCCGCTGTGTACTTGAGCAACCTGCCCAACCTCAACTGCTTCGATGCATAACCAGCTGTTTAAGTTGACAGAAAATTAAACCGCAGTCTCTACTAAGTAGCTAAAGTCATAATATTGTTCAGAATATTACTGTAATAATTATAATGTAGAAAACACAGAGCACTGAATAGTGTGACGAGGGAATGGAAGGAACTATTATTACCTGCCTTGCAGACTCATTTATCTGAATGGGATAAATATGCAGCCCATTGACACCGAATTTTTAATTATTCGCACGTTGTTGTTAACATGGTAATTTATTTTAGGCTTGTTTTGATAAGGAATAACTGAGAACAAATTTGCCTTTACCTTGTGAAGCAGCTTCGTTCATGTCATACGTATATGACGAGACCAATGGCTTGTAATGTCACAGTATAGTGATACACCCACAGTTTCTCTATGAGGGTGGCATACGTTTGTTCATTAAACAGCTGTGGTATTCGACAAAGACAGCAGGAAGGCAACTTGGCCTGCTCCGCTGTCATTTTTAGATTGTCCCCAGGTTTTGGACAGATACAAATACCACCAGAAACATTTTTAAATACACTTCTTGCCTGTGACTGTTCTAAAAATGACTGAAATATGAATAAAATAGTCTCTTTCTGCACTGATATATAATTCACCCAAGTTAAAATACAACTCCTCCAAAACAGTTAAAAGTGACAAGCAAATTGAAATGACACTAAGCCAAGAGCAATTTGTTGATGGTTCTTATTAGTGACAACTATATGCGATTAAACTTACATAACTAGTTCTGAAGGATCTTATCAACCTTATATGATGCTGTTTGACTTTGGAAACACAATCATATCCAAAAATTATGCACATCCTGATCTTGAGACTGTAAAACTGCCACTGTTCGTACCCTTTCATATATTTAACTCAAAATAACACGTTGAACTTTTGCTCTGTCCTTTTTTTCCATGCTATAATTATATACACTAAGTTAGAAATAAACTTAAGATGATAGATTGGTTTCATGTACAGTTATATAACTCTCTCTTTATCCAATGAACTTATATCTTGTGATGATCCAGGGTGATTTCTTCCTGTAAGTGGTACAGCTACGACAGGGGAGAACCGATAATTTATCCGCAGTTGGAGGGTGGACAGATCTCTGGTTTCACAGTGTCTCTACAATTCTCCTCTTGTTTGTCATGAGGACGCCAGTTCAAAGTAACCCAGTGGGGTTAAGTGCTTTGCTGTAGGGTACAACAGCAGGTTTCCAACTGGGATTTAAATAGTTTGGTCTCTCAGTTGCGTTTCTGTGTCTCTGAACATGCAATGCCCTGCTACACAGGGCCATTAATATGCCTTCTACTGAGGGATCTGCAGCATTTATTTAATTCCCAGATATAATAATGATGCAACTAATCCAGAAGGAGTTTAGCCTTAATGAAGGTTCCTTATAACCATGCGTAGGTCTGTTGTAAGTGACAAGACTGCGACTTGTCACTCTGAGAAACAGAATCAGCAAACAGCACCTTCCCCCAGCTTCTGGCTGCTGTAATAGTCACCTTGCATCAGGCTTACTGGCAGGCACCCTTCACCAGTCTCCCATCAGCCACTGTTTCAGCAGTTCTGTTCCAGCAAGGCTCTGTGTTCGGGACGTGCTGGGGCACCCCATGCTGCAGTGCCACCAGTCGGATCCCAACACCGCAGTAGCGCACTGTAGGGAGGTGGGGTATGGGGCTGCTGTGAAAGCTGGGACACTTTCCCCTCTTAAACCTAGCTCAGTGACAAAAGAGTAAAAGCGTGGGAGTTCCGCCGAACGACTGTGTAAGATACAGGAGCAGAGCGCAGTGAGCCAGCGGGCGCCGTCAACCAAACGCTATAGATGTGAGGCGCTATGGGGGTTCTGAGTCCAGGCACTCTTGCCTTTTTCCACATATTGGGCCAAAAGCAGGATGACAGGGCTCTGCAGCATGTCACTTTTTGGCAGCAGTCTAGGGCCCTTTCCCATCACGGTCTACTCTCTGATCCCCACTTCTTTCCCAAGGTTCTGTATCAGCCACAGCATCTAATAAGTCAGAACTCAGAGTTAAAAAGTAAAGAGTTTAGTTAATAGAATGTCATTGATTAGTGCCGCCCAGGCAAAGACGGCATAGACATCACATATCACAATAGGCCACGAATGTTAATAAATAACACCTTGACATCCTGCCAGTCCAAGATACTGTGCAATATACTCTTGTTATTCTAACCTTCGAGGATAAAAATTTTATCATTGCAGCATAACAAAGTTCTCATTAAGTCGTTTTATTCTTTCGGTGCTTTAATGGTGTTGAAAATAAGAGCTTACTGGATATGGAGCAGGTTATAGATTCACACAACATGAGGAGGCTTCACGTTCTATGCTTGAGTAAGGTACCCACTGCTGTACATGTTGTATACTGTTGCCCTTAGTGCTGCTGTATGTGGTGGACTTGGAAGTCTCTGCAGTGAACTTTCAACAGCATGGCCAGTGTACTGTACTATATTCACTTTGTTGGTTAACTGGTTGGAGACAACCTTACATGTGTGCTACCCCAAAGCACAAAGGGCAAGAGAAGAAGACAAGTTCAATGACCAACATATTTTCCATACAAATGAAAAAATGGTCTGAAATTGAAAATGATCATACGTTTATTATTATGGTAGTATTTTTTATTGAGAATACTGTAAATGATTCTGAGTATAACATGAAAGTCATGTCATTAGCATTATTCCCCTTTGTCATTTTTTTCTCCTTAAACTGGTTCCATTGGATCAGGCCCTGAGTCTCTTACATTTTTTATTTGATTTTTTAAAGGTTTTTTAACATTTTTATTTTCTTCTAAATGAAGGGTGTAGGCTTAATTTCAGTTTTCTAATATGCATTTGTCACACTTGGTATAAATTAAGCACATTTATGGACCCACTGACTGCTGCATCATCTTGTTACATGTGGTTACATGACAGTTTGCCAAGCCCTGTTTAGTCAATGTTTTTTGAAATACGAAAAAAAATGTGTTAAGTACCAATCTGTGCTAATATTTTACTCGACTAATATTATATTATACTAGAAAAAGAGTCCCTGGGGGGCATGGATACACAACTGTTTTCTTAATGATGACAAGTAGTCAAAAAATTGTATTTGACAATTCTGTTTTTAATTCTGCTATGATTTCAAGCACCTTTTAGCACCTACAGTTTTGACTATTTAGTGAGTAATTTTTCAGCAAAATCAGATGGCTTACAGCCAGGTGATTCAGCAAAATGCTACACGTATCAAGTAATCACTCACTGTCAGGGGTTTCTGGATGGGGAAGTCGTTCATTCTTGGAGGAAAGAAAGCCACTGCAATCCATTAATTTTCCAGTGCAGTACATTTGTCATTTCTGTTACCCATAATGCCGTGTTTGTTTGGGATGTGTAGAAAAGCTTGTCGTTGCAGTATTTTTACATCCTTATTTTGTATCAAGCATGAAACAAAACAATAATATTAATAATAAGAATAATAATAATACTAAATCCAAATTTTATATGTAGGGATCATTTGTTCCGCTGCTGTTCTGTTTCATTCATTTAATTGTCCCTGTGAAAATGCAACATATGTGGACAAGGTTAAACACAGTAATGTAATAGCACTTCATTGTTTATTGTTTCCTCATTGTCTGGCCAAAAATACTTTCAAAATGACCCATTTTTTTACCCATTTTTACAGCTTCAGATGTTACTAGAAAAATTCAAATGAAGTACCTTGATAAACGGTACTTTAGCAGGTCTTTATTTTCATAAGGATCTATCCACTCCGTTATATGACTATATCCAAGTACTGTGCTGTTTGAATTTAAAAATATCTCATTGGTTGACTTTAATCAGTCTAGATAGAAATGTTCTATCTGTGTAAGGAAAATGTATGTGTTGTCGTCTCTCTCCTACAATACCCCAAATTAAGGTGCATCACTTTATTACAGAAAAGCCAAAGACAAGAGTAAGGATCTAGCAAAATAGCAAGACATAAAGATTTTTTTCACTTCTAGGAGTTTTATGCTAAACTTCATAAAACAAGATTAGAATATTTACAGCATGGATCATGTTCCATATTTCTGGTGTGGTATTAACAGACTGAGGCATAATAAGGAATGATCAGCAGTGGTTAAATGTAGACTTTAAATATACATTTAAAATTACACTAACCTGCTGCATTTAAAAAGCCTCATGTTTCTGTGCATAATCGAGGTAGAAGAAAGAACTTGTTCTTCATTTTGTTCTCCAATGAGCCAGTATGTTCAGTTTTTTTTGTTCAATCTAAACATCTAATTAATTTATAGAGTTCTTCATTGAATAAATGGCATGATTAAAATCTAAATCAGTACTTGAGGAATTTGAACAAGTTGAAGAATAGCCCATTTAAAATTTATGGACTATTATAAACATATATTTTTGTTTTTTTTTTAATTGCAGGAACTCAAGTAAGCAATTGAGTTAATTATTACAATCAGAATTTGTGTTTTTTTTATCATAATTTAGAACAAGTTGACTAATGTTTGATAATCACAGATTTTAAGTACCAAAAATTATAATTCATACAAAATACTTCTTTTTTAAATCTTTCAAAGAGCAGTTCAGTGAAGACAGTTTTAGAAGGTGCTTATCTTAAATAAAAAGCAGTATCCACAGAAGTCCTCTGGACCAACACTGAAAACTAGTGACACTGGGCACTCTTTGCAGTTGTATTTCAACAGAATTTGATCAAAAAGTTATCTGGCCACATGGCTCGACTGTGGTTTTGGAAACTCCCAAAGGAAGAACAGTTTATCTTATACTTTTAAAAATTCCGTGTACTTAGTTACAAAAAAATGAACCTGTTTGTGTCTTTTTCGCTTAATCTTCTCTTTGTAAGTGTTGAAATGTGTGCACCTTTCCTTCCATTCCCATTAACCAAATAATGTGAGATTGGAAAGAATATGCAGGGTATCTTTTCCTCTGTATTTTTCCTTATAATATAACTGTGGCACACTACACAATTACTCCTAGTAATAGAGACATAATTATGGTTAAGCTCATTCATTTGTAACATACTAGGCCTGGCTATTGTACCTTTGAAAAGGATACCAGAATTGCTTGAGTAAAACAAGATCGGCTAAGACAGGACTTTATTATTATTATTCCTCACCGAGAAATTTGCCATACAGCAGCTGAACACATAGGACACCTAATGCTTTACATTCATTAGACACATATAAATAAATAACAAGAACAGTAAATAAATAAGGACAAAATTTGTGTGACATTATGGAGGTGGGAGGCTGTTGGTAAGAAAGACCCCCAAAAATACTTCTTAGTGTGTCTAAACTGAATAACCCAATGGCTGAAAGAACTAATGGTGATAGCTGCAACTTCCTCCTCATCCTGACCTTGGCCATGGCCTCCATCGAATCAGGGCTCAAACCCACGACAGAACCTGTTTTGTTGATGAGTTTGTTGAATCTGCAGTTCTTATTAAACGTGATGTTTTCTCCTTCAGACTACAGCACTCTGATGCTGTAGAAGACTGTAAAAGCTCACTCTGGTGACTACAGTCTGCTGGAGGATGTTGCTGCACATGTTAAAGGACCATAGCTATATTGGAAAATACAGGTGAATCTGTCCTTTTTTATGCAGTGCATCTGTGCTGTGAGAAAAGTCCAGTTGTTGTTTATATGGACCCCCAAGTACTTTTAGGGCTGGACCAGCTCCACATCTGCACCCTCTATAGTAACCAGGTGCAAAACCTCCTTCAGACAGTGAAGATGAACCACCAGTTCCTTCAAAATACCAAGTTGTACATTATTAAATACTTATTCCGGATTAGATTAATACTCACTCAGCCTGTGTTTAGAGTGTGCAGCACAATTTGAGATACTTTAGTGGCCCAGCCAAAACCAGACAGCAGCTGCAACCTGGGGTATTTGTGACATAGCCACACCTAATCTGCTCCCTATCACAAGGCAGACAGTGCTGATAACTCCAGTCTGGAATTGTCTGCATTCATGTTTCTGAAACAATTAACATAGACCAAAGCAGCAGGTTGAGCAGGCTTGTGGAGTGTTTAAGTTCTGTGTGAAGCCAGGGATCTTTTGAAAACCATATTCCTTAAAAGGAGTCAGACCTCTTCTCCTAAAAGCAGCATGACATCTGCAGTCTGGTTTGGTTCACAGTAGGAATGAAATCTTTGAATATCTGTCTATTTAATGGATTTGCTATAGATGAGAAAGTTTTTAATCATGTTCTGAAACCAAGGAAAGAGCAGTAAATAAAGCTGGAATCCCAAGTGAATTTTGGGAAGTTCTTATAAAATAAAAAAATAAAAATAAATAAATAAATAAACTACAAAGAATACTACAAAGAATAAACTGTGAAGGTTAAAGAAAAGTAGTAGGCTTGGGGTGTTTAGGGAGCAGTGCAAATAGAATAGTCTCCCAGGACAGTGAAATGTCGCTGTGCACTAAGCCTGCAGAAGGTTAAGACTGAAGTGCAGGCTGTTTGCCATGGAAGCCCCCAGACCCATGTGGCTCTGATTCTCCAGGCCTAGACTGATTTGCGACATTTCCTCAGTGCTGTGATACCATATATGGCCTGAGGCTCTTTTGTGTTGCTCTTTCTGAGTGGGTGATCCCATTGTTTCAGAGGGTTATCTTTCTGGAGCCCCTCACTGCACAACCCCATTGGTAGCCCACTACTCTCTGGGAACAAGGAAGAGGCAACTTTTAGCCAACGAGTGGGCAGGGAAAATTGAAGAAAATGGTCAAAGGTGTATTTTTAGAATTGTTTACAGCCAGAATCTTGTCTGTCACTGTTTCCTGAGTGTTTTTCAGCTTTTTGCTTAAAATTGTCACAAAATGTAGTTCCCTGCCTCATACGAAAAGTGCTTTTTGTATGAAGCACTGGAAGAAAACTTCAGCGATCAATGAAACAATGACTGTGTGAGTTTGCCCCCAAATGACTGGGTGGCAGAGTAGCATGAGAAATGGCTTGTTGTTGCTTCTGCAATTCAAATGATGGTTAAAGGGACACAAATATTGACAAGTGGGATTTCAGGTATGAAGGTGAGTCCCTGATGGGTTTCCCTGGATACCACTGAGAGTGACAGCTCCGGTTGGCTCACTTGGTCCCTCTCCCACTATTGACAGCATATTTTTCATTGTTGTTTTCTCCATAAGGCAGAGCTTCTGAGGTGATGTATTACTGTTGATACATATACGTTGTCTGAGTGATGGTGGCCATTTTATAAAATATTTGATCTATTTATAAAATATCAGTTTAGCGTCTTCTGTTTTAAACATCCATACTTGCAGTCTCACCTTTCATTGTGGGACTGAAAGAGATTCATGATGATTCAAGAGCACAACATTAATATGAAATCCTTCTTATTACATAGTTCCATAGCATAGTGCCCACTGCTTCCAGGATAAGCTCCAGACCACCACGACCCTCTTCAGAGTAAACAGCTAATGAGAATGGATGGATGAATAGATGGATAGATGGAAACCTAACTCAGATGTACACATTAAGTCTCTTGAACATTTTCTCTGTTAATGATGGTTTACTTTATCTGCACTTTGGAAATCGCAAAAGAAATATTCTATGTTAATAGTGTTTTTGCTCCATTAAAAAAAAAAGATTACTCAATTTGGTAGTTGACCGGTCTCTGGTAGGACACAAATGAATTGAATTCACAGTGCAGCATTCAGTTCTTTACATCTTGACTTTTTAATATACATGTACATGTTGTTATTATTTAATTTGGGTTCTCTGACCCCAATTACACCAGCATTCACTTTTCCACTTTTGTGACTTTTCTGCAGGAAAGATAACTGCATTCTCTTAATAATGGGTTTGTGGGGTGTAATTGAAAAGTTGCTTTGCGAATGCATGGAGGGACCTGCATTCATTTAGCACTGTCACACAGTGGCAAAGTTGGAAGTGTATTGCCTCAGCAATAACCAGCTTGTCTCATGGCCTTTTATAACACTTCAGTGTAGCCTTTAAGTGAATCAGTTTTTTGTCTGTTTCACAGCCAAACAAAAAACAAATTTTGTAGGGAAGAAAGCTGAAGGGTTAGATTAGACTGAAACCTGTACAAAAGGCAGACCGAAGAATGGGGCTGCCGTGGTTCATATGAAATGCATCTTACAACAATAGCAGGTGCCCTGAACTACACTAGTTTAACACACATTTACTTGGTTTACTTTGTTTTGTTTGGAGGAGAGATGGTAACATATAGACAAGTGAGGAAGCAGACCTTTAGTGAGGTAATACATGTGCAGCTTCATGGCCTCCTTACTGCACTGGTGCAAATTTGGAGACATTGTGAAACCAGAGGGAGCCTTAAAGATTTTTCTTTTTTCTTTTTTAATGAACTCAAAAACTCAAAAAATGAACAGGGATAACCATTTGTCATTGTGTAAAATCTGTCATTTAAAGTTGTGGGTGAATGAACATTTACTTGCAAAGACTGTGAAAATGGATAAGGCGGACAAGGCAGAAGACGTGTGTAAGAAACAGAAAGTTGTCGAAATGAGGACAGGACCTCCTTCTTCAGCCAGGGTGCATGTGTATCGAGACTCTCTCTCCACTGTACAACACTCTGCTGCACAATACTACGATCCCTGTGCTCTCTCTGAGGCAAGCCGGTGCATGTGCTTCAAAGAGTGCTTGTCAAGTGCTCTCCGGCGATGTTGTCACGTTCATCTCCCACACTTGGCACTGCATATGTTTATTTGCGGCTGTTTTGTCATCCGTTTTCCGATAAAAGAGAATATGTAATTCCACACTCTTCTAATGGGCTGATTTGTATCTGATGGCATGTGTTTTGTGTAGAAAGGGAAAAAAAAAACATATATAGCTTTGTTCCAAGGGTTTTTTTTCCTGGCAATGCCTGCAATCTGAAGTGACTCTTGTTTTTGCGGGACTAGAAAAGCTAGGAAGGCTGCCAGTGACTGAGCTGCCAAGAGGGGATAGACCAAAGTGGCTGCTGGAACATTACTGCTGGTCCTCTTCTATGCTGTTGGAAGAAAGTGTATTGAAACTTTGACACTAGTGTAGGCTGCGTTGTAATGCTATCATAAAAATGCTTTGGGGGAAATATTTTATGTCTAAATTGCATAGCTAATAAAACAATCTTTATGAAAACATTCCTATTTGTTCCTGTTTTCCACAAAAGCATCATCTCTAGCTGTGCTGTCACATTATCGTGAATACTTGCAATGTTATGGAAAGCTTAATTTGTCCCCTAACAGTTATGTATAACTTTCTTTTGAGTACTTCTACTATTTATTTATTTTAATCTTTGTGGCCCTCAAATACTTTCTTTTGAGTTTTTGAATGCATGAAAAATTGTCATTGACTTCATAACTAGGTGAAATGACATCAGTACCACGTCCAGCAGAAAAATCTTGATGTGTTATGGTGCCTTTTCAATAATACATGGCGAAATAGCACTCTTCTGCAATAGGTGGCTTAAAAGACTAACTCCTTCACTGGGAAATGGGTGCGTACTGCCAACACAGTTAAGCTGATGTGGGAAAAGGCAGCTGAGGAGATCTTAGAACTTCTTAGTCCTCTTATTCTTTCATATACTGTAGAATTCATCTCTCATAAAACATTTATATGTGGGAATTTTTAAAATGTATTTATTTTTTAACACCCCCTCCCCTTTATTATTTACGTATTGTATATATTTATACAAAGTATACTAACTGAGGACCACAAAGCAGAAGTTTGCCTCCCACACTCAGCCTTGTTTTTGCCAGTGGAGGTGACTCAGGCGTGCACCCCCTCTCAGGGAAGCCCTTCAAACCACCTGCAGGTTGGATGTGTTTCAAAAGCTCCACTCGCTCAGCCCAGCTACATGAAAGAGTCAACAATGAGTTCCCAAGAGCTCAGTAATAGAAACAAAAAAATAACCTTTTTAAGTATGTACAGTATTTTCTGGCACAAAGGCCTCTGTACTGCATCCGAGACAGTAGGCGGTAAGGATAGAAACTTCCAAGGACTCCATTAATTTTATTAATTGCTGTGGACAAAGTACGATTTTTAGTAGCTATATTTTAATGTCACTGACAAAATGTTGTTTTAGTTCATTTATTTAAGGACTGTCATCCCATGTGGTAGAGTGCGTGCCACATTGGCTGTGGAGATCCTCTTTCCCTGCTTATTGTAATGAGATACAAAAGGTGTCTGGCACACAGAATGAGCGACACTGTAATTATTGTGTACCTCTTCCAAATTGCAGGTTTTCAAAAAATAAATTACAACAAGGATAACCAAACCTTTCACATTTGTGTGAGGATGAATTCATCACTCACACACTGTGTTCCCCTCTTTTGCACAAATTTTGTTCCTGCTTCCTGATTTCCTGGAAAAGAAAGACTGACAAACATAATCCCTTTCTTTGCATTTTATATGCCATTGTGCAAATCCGTGGTTCAAATCTTTAATCCTCGGAAACCGTGATTTTTAAATTCCACTTATCCATTTCGTCTATAATCTATTATCAAATTCCAGAATGAAGAATTAGGATGTGGTTCAAAAGCTGCATATGGTTGTGTTAGAGGATTCACAGAGTAGGCATATATTAACCGCAAAATAAACTATTCAAATGATATATGTACAATATTGAAAAACAACACATATCCTTTGTCAGTACATAGGAATCGTAAACACACAAAAAATACAGTAATCTAGTGGGATCTACTGTAGTGGAACTGGTATATGACATGACCTTTGGACTTCAAGTAGCTTATACTACATGTTTATTTAAATACTCAGTGTTTGTACATAAATAGGATAGCTAACGTTGGTAAACATGGTAATCCAACTAGTTATCTGCAGCTACGGAGCTGTGAAGGACTGAGGGTCTCACTCCAGGAGGGCTGAAATTTATTCAAGGTGAGCCTGCTAAGTTTACAAAGGAATTTAACAATGAATAAATACCACCAGAGATATTAAAATATACTAAGGCCTTTCAGTCTCACAAACAAACAGAAGAGAGGGAGAGAAAGGACAGTACATTTGTAAACATTCAAACAATAGCTGAGCAAACTAGACACACTTTTAAGTCACTTTCACCAACTTGAGGCAGCTGCTATTTAAATTTATACATCAGCAGGTACTTTCCAAAACATCTTTTTTCATTTATAGTGCAATACCTCGGTTGCTTAAACCACGAAATAACCTGAATATGTTGTTAACAAACTCAAGAATTTATATAATCGATCATGATTATAAGGCCCCTTAAAATGTATCCTTTTTAAAAAGAATATTAACAATATCATGTTTTATCATCCATAAAACTTAAAACTCAATAAATTAGTATTTCATTGAGCTAGCCAGTCCCTTAGCTAATGAATTGTTCATAGTGTTTTAATAATTAAATATGTATTTGTTCTAATAACTGTGTAATTGAAGTAATGATAAATGGATATTCAACATTAGCAAGAAAATTAAGAAATATTCTATTTCCTGCCATTTTCAGTACTACTGATGTACATCCATTAGCACAAATTTGGTTTGAAATTAAAGCTGCAAGTGAATCCTCAGCCAAGGCCTTTGATTTTATTTATTATTGTTAACCATCCTGGGTGTCTAGAACCAGTCTCAGAATGACTGAACACTAGACTACAAAACTACCTCTTGAATGGGACACTAGTCTATTGCCAGTTGGCCACACAAAATCAGCACATAACCCTAGTCCTAACCTTAACCCTAAGACTGACCAATTAATCTGTAACATACATTGCTGGATTTTAGGAGGAAACCCACAAAGATATGGAGAGAAGATGCAAAAAACCAGGCTGGAATCAAACCTATGCCCAAACAGCCCAGGGGCTATGAATTGGCATCACTACTTGGTGCAGCACTGCACTGCTGTCTTTGAGCATTCAATTTGAGAACTGCAGATGTTGACTTTAAATTTTTTTTAATGTTTGCTTTTTTCACTTTTGTAACTGTGCTGGGACCTCACATTAACACTGATGTTACCAATCAATCCTCAAATCTACAAATAAACAGAATTACTATAATATCACATATGAAAACTTTTTTTTTTTCCAATATGGGAAGCTAACTAAGCACCTCCAAACATTTTGAATTCAACTGGAAGAGACCCCCCCCCATGATGCACTGCTGCTGCAATATGATGTTTACAAGTAGTGATACAAGTTTTTTTTTTTTTCCCCCTGAAATGTATCCATATCTTTGGAGCTTTGGTTTATTTACATATTGCTTGGGAGTGTCTTTAGTGGGCTTGTTGTAAATGTCAAACTGACTCACTTAAATTTTCAAAGAGGTTCACGGGAACCCATGTCTGGGAAGACATTTTAGAATGTAGTACACAAATGCATCACTGTTCTGACACAAATGCAGGAAAGGAAAAAGTTTAATTGTACAGTTAGATACAATTAGCAAGCAGACTCATGGCATTTCATATTTTAAATATCTCCTGTTCTCTTTTTTGCCATACAGTATACTTCCAACAACAATTCACTCATTTACACACCAGAGCAATGTAACACGTTTTCTTACATAGTGGACAACCTAGTCACCAGTTCAGCTTAAACGTGTCTTCTGACTGCAGAAGGAAAAAGACACATACACAGAAAAAACATGAACACATCATACAGGGTGGGCAGGAGTCAAACCCATGTCCTCTCACATTGCTCAGGAACTGTGAGACACAGTCCTAGTCGCTGCAGCACAATGCCAACTAAAAGAAAATATTCAAAACAAGGACAAAGCACTCAGCCACTGCGATGGGAATTGCCAAATTTAGATTATGCAGTTGGTGCCAAAACGTTTGCCATGGAAGAGCCATGGCTTAAAGCACTCCTTCTCTGTGCTTTTTGTATGTTTGTGAGCAGAAATTCACTACAATACCCTGGAAATGTTATATGTTATGCTGTTTTGAGACAGAATGAAACTAATAAGTAGGAAAATGGTACCATCTCTCCAGTTTATTAATGCATTATTCTCCTGTCTTTACCAAGGCTTTCAAAACTAACTTTTGAAATAGTGTATAACTTGAATAAAAAAATAGTCAACACCTCCCTCAAAATCATTAATTCCACTGTAGACAGAAATGATGAGTCAATAATTCCGTATAATTCTGTATTATTCTTTGAGTAAGAGATTTAAAAAAAAATTAAGACTGTATTTCCACATTAGTTTCCTTGGCTGACATACTAAAGAAGGGTGATGATACTGGGGACCAAGATTGAACTGCCAAACATCATGAAAATGTAGTGATATTGTTTAGTGTTTGTAACTTTGTTGATGAAATTCGTTTCCTTGTTTTTCTCTCAGTCAACATTATTATGCAGCATGCTGAGGCAATATAAATGTTGTTTTTTATATTATCTTATGGCAAGCTGTCAGTCATTGCAAAATTCAAATTTTGCAACAATGGGTTTTACAGATGCATACATTTTATAAAATAGCTTTAGCTAGTAATCTGTTACACATTACTTCATCTTTTATTTTTAAGACACACAGAATGACAAGAATGATTATCAAAATATTAATATGTCATTCAGAACATCAGCCATTTTATATAAAGAAACTTAGGTTATTTAGAGCCTTCAATATTCTTCCATTGATTCAGTATCAGCATTAATGAAGCAACTAAGGTAAACAGTGAAAATTCAGTCTCCTGTCTGTGATTTGAACTTGACATCTATTGGTAAGAATTTTCTAATGTTCCCTTTTGAGGGCAGATTGAAGTTACTGAAACCAGAACAGACACTGGACTTGCTCTATTTGAGATATACTTCACAATGATCGGCATTTAAATTTTGCTGTTTGCAGTTTTTGATTTTTATGTCACTCATTATTAACAACCACTTAACCAAAGGCAGGGCCACAGTGGTCCAGAGTCTATCCCATAAGCACAGGGAAAAGGCAGGAAAAATCCTGGATGAGAACCAATCCATCACATAGTCTATATGATAGTGACGAATGTAAAAACACGTCAGACACGGCTTGCTTACACAGTAATATACAGTCATCCTACCAGTTATGCACCTAACTGGTTCCTGAAAAGTCTGCATGAGTCAAAAACATGTAAATGGAGACGACTTTCCATTATTTATTATGGGAAAACAAATAATCCTTCCCAGTCACTCCAAAGGCTCCTAAACCAGCTTTCCCAAATATGACTAAAACACTGTAAAACACCTTTTAGTGCACACACAGGGCACCATTGTGCCGTACACACATACACACGCGTACACAGACACACACATTGAAATGTGCACACACACAAACACTTCTTTATGTTTATGTTTTTTTGACACGTTTACATGCTTGGAAGAAATTGTGATGGTGGATTTTTTTACTCTTGTATCGACCAGATCAGGGCACAAATTGAGTAATGGTATTGAAACTCTTATAGCGTTCTTGTGAAAACGCATAGACACCGCATAAATCGAGGCAGGTCTGTATTTTGAATTGTGTCACGCAGCACTCTTCACAGTTTAATACATTGGAAACGGCTTTTACAGAACATGTGTTCTTCATACATCTTCACACAGTGAAACGTGACTGAATTCTTAACTTCTCATTAAATACTGGAAAAATTCTTCAGACGATGCGTAGTGCTGAGGTAAATCAGTTAACGTTTCAGCAGACATGAGTGATGTGGCCTTGAAGCAGCACAAAAACCACTGACATGCTGTGCAGATCCTGATACCAATATAGACCGATCTGAGCAGCAAATTGCCAGCACACTTCACCGTCTTTTTAACTCTGTTTCAAAAGAGGTTAAAATCAAGGTCTCTGAAAAGTATAACCTTACACAATAAATGTCCACACTGGCTGTCATGTCTAAGGTAAGTGGTTCTCATAACCAAGTATTTAAACACTCTTATTTGGAAAAAATATAAAATGAATGGTGAAGAACAGCTCCAACACTTTTGACATAGTTTTTTTTGCTAAATAATTTCCAGAAAAATCCATAATCCATATGAGGCATATTTGTAGCACCAATGATTTGGGTCCCAGGAGAGTTTCTGGAGAAAGATGTCTATGCTGAATAGATCCAGAATATAATCCAATTGTGTACACAACAACAACAATGTTGACAACAGTTAGCTAAACAATAAAATAACTTGCTTTGAAAAAGGAAATGCTCTCAGCATGTGCCATTTCACCCCAGAGCTGGAACTCTGCATGCTGCTCTCAAGATGTTCACCAGTGCTGTGTTAGTCCTGCTGCTATGCCTGATTTTTCCTCTTTTTGTATCTCACAAGTGTCCAGGGATTCTGGGGCCAAGCTCAGTGGGTTAGTCCATAGGAAACAAATGGTGTCAGTGTCAACAAGTTCTTGACAGAATAACCTGTGCTGACCAGCACTTGGGTTAAAGGCCACCTGTTCTCTTTTTGCATTCAGAATGGTTATCAGTGGCATTTCAGAGTGATATTTCCCCTTACACTCGATCAACTCTTACAAGAGCATAGTTTTTTCTGTGTATCTGTCTATGTATTTTTAAAGGATATACAGAAATTCTTCAGTTTTCAAACTCTCTATGTCTGCATTTTGGCTAAAATGGCTGTGGAAAATATATATTTTGATATCCAAATGGAAACATTTGCTATAAGAAATTTTTATGCAAAAAATATCCATGATAAATTAAAAAAAATTAAAAGGTGAGTGAAAATCAAGATAACTTAAACAATATACAAATAAATACCACACAGCACCATACAATGTACCGTAATGATATAATACTGTATGTATTGTAATAAAATATATTATGTACTGTTATGAATGTACTGAAAGCCAGATGTTTGCCATTGGTGTTATCAGCTGTTTTCATCTGTTTCGCTTGGTTTGAAGACCTTTGCGCTGCATGACAACATTTATGAATGACTTCATTTTTTAAAACTAAACCTATTTATTTAAATATCAGTTGTAGTGTCAGCAAGGAGGCAGACATAGCAGGTTACTTTGATCAAAGTTAATTTAGATTCTTGTTATCTTTGCATTTTCACAATTTCTGTTAAACATCGGGGGCAGAAGTCTGGTGCATTTTCTAAGGCTGACGTCTCAGATCCTGAGCAGTGGGGTTCAGACAAGGGGTTAAATATACTTTTGTCTGTGTGGAGTTTGCATGTTCACCCTGTTTTCATATGCTGTTTCTCCACATGCTCAGTTTCCACCCAATAGTGCAAAGACATGTTTCAGATCTACTGGTGACCCTAATGTGCTCTTTGTGGGTGTATGTCAAGTGAAATAGTGTGTTGCTGTCCTGTCGTGGGCTTATCCCCCATTCAGAGTGTACAGTGCCCCCGACACTATACTCTGTGCTAATTTAGGAAACTCTGGATCCCTGCCACCCTGCATTGAACAAGTTTTTATTGAGAACGAATGGATTTTAAACATTATAGTTGACAATTATCACTTTTCATTTCTCTTACACAGAGGCATTTCAAATGAAGTCGTAAATTTCTTTGATTTTCCTTGAGCATTTTATTTGTGTGCTTTCCACTTACAGTATAGCATTCACATCGGGCATCATTGCTGCTCTTTAAATGCATGTCTTTGTGCAGGATAATTTAGGACCTTTTGTCTATGGATATACAGTGACAGAACAATGCCACCACTGGCTTTTGTCTTTGCAAGAGGAAGGCAGTGTTTGCCCAGTACTGTCTGTTTATTTCGGTGTTTGTAAACGGACCATTATATCCATAGAACGTCTGGGTAGAAAGCCAAGGTGGCAGGAAAAAGACTTAACTTAAGAAATGGCTTAATTAGACCATTCATCATGGAGCACCGATAATGCACAATCTTCAGCCACTCTGAATTCTTCAAGATTTTCCACCACAGGCCCGAATAATGAAAGTGAGTTCCCCCGGCAGAGCTTATTAATTGTTCAATTATATGTGCCTTTTCCCCACTTGTAGCTCAAAGTGACAGATTACAAAAAAAGACTCCATTTATCAGAAACGTCGTCGCTTACGCCAACACACTGTATTGCATAGCACAAATAGGCTAAATGTTTTCCAGAAGGACTTTTTCATTATAAACAGTTTTCTTCGGAAAAAAAAAGAAAATCAGTTTAAAAAAGTTTATCTGAAAAGTAAAATTAATGTATTTAAAATGAATTCTTAAGATATTGCGCGTCACTTTCACCAAAGCAACTAACAAGATTAGGTTTGTACTAGACAGCTTACAACTTAAAAATCCACCTGTTTTAACAGGTTGGGAATTTTCCTTTTACTGTAGCAATTCAGGGTAAGTACCTCGATCATTAGTCATGTCGCATGAGTGGGGATTTACACCCATGTCCTTCAATTGTAAGGCCTTAACCACTACAGTAGTTGCCAACCTGTGTAATACTATTTATAAGTGCTGGGTGGCATGGTGACAAAGGGGGTTTATACAGGTGCCTCATATTTCCTGGGCTGCGGATATTGATGTGGGCTCGAATCCAGCTCAGTTTATATGGATTTTGCCTGCACTCCCCATATTCTGTATGAATGTGGGTTTCCTTCAACAGTCCCAAGACATGTGATTAAGGTGAATTTCTGAGTATAACCTTTACTTAGTGCATGTCTATTACATTACTCTGTTGTTTGAATTGGTAAATAACTCCAGATAGCTTAATGTAGTGAATCCAGCATTGTAAATCGCCTTGAATGCAAATTTCAGCTAAATACAAATGAATAATAAAATTGTTGCCAGGTGTATAGTTTTTTTCACTGACATTAACTCATTGAACGGCCCATGAATAGTCAACTGGTTCAAGACTATGCAAATATTACCCAAGATGCCCCCCCCCCCGCACCATAAGATATCAGATGATAAGCTTTCCTGACTAGGAAAAGGGGAGTCATTGATGAGCAAACCATCGTCTTATAATCAAAAGAGGTTACAAGCTCAGCACAATCGCAAACAGAGACCCAGCAGTCAATGGAAGCGGGGTTCTGCGCTCCCTCTTGAGGATGACCCTCATTTACATATTGTTATTGTTATTATTATGTACTATCGCAGGGAAGCGGATTTGCCATGGTTATGTAAGCGCCTGAGCCAAAGACATGCAAATGAGGTCAAAGTGACTAAGGTGTCTCTCGGCAAGGACAGAAATAGTCCTACAAGTGCATTTATAAAGGCCCACTTGTTGCTACTGCAGTTTTACACTCTGGTTGATATCATCTGCTTTTTTTAAAAAAATTTTGCTTATGTTTTACATCCTTCTGAAGGGAAACAATAAACTGCTCTAGCAGGCCTGTCCCCTGAGGTTAATATCCTCATGTTTATTTCTAAATCAGAACATTGGTATGCATCCATTTATATTACAACTGGTCTTATCTGTGAAAAAGCTTCTCCTCTTTTTTTTGAGGGGGAAGATATTTTTCTATTTATTCATGCATATTCGTTTATCCATTTAGTCATTAATTAATTTATTGTTTTTAATAATTTTGTTTTACTTCCAAGTTCACTGGGAGTATGGGGATGGTACAGGGGTTAGGAGAAATGTGTTCAATATGATTTTATTTTGTTCTGGTTATTGTTGAAATTAAAGAAAAAAATTTAAAAAGTGTTAATAATCCCTTCATTAATTATTCAGATAGTATGCATGCAAATATAGCATATATTGAGTTGCTCTCTGTGGATGGATATATAAATAAAAAGCTTAAGCAGTTGTACATTTTTAAAGCATTCTGAAGAGACTGTTTAGCTGTCAAGAACTGATCACAGATTTCTTTTTCCCTGTCGTATGGCCTGTCCCATTTTTCCCCCAATCCAGTTCTTCCCAGTACCTATATACCAAAATACAAAAAAGAAAGATATGTGAAATGTGTCAAGATATCAACAACTTAAAGCCCGAACTGTTGTATCCATTTCCTCCAAATATAATGCTGCATATCTTCAAAACATTTTAGCATGCATGCACTGATAAAAGTAATGAATTATGGATCATTAATGCTCCAATTTACAAAATATACACTTCCCCCATTATCTATGTCTGCCTCTTGATCCAGCTATGCTGTCAAGTTGTCAGCACGGAAGAGAATTGTGGGATGCGTTATCCGGTGCCTTCCACAAAAGCCTACCAAAATGGAAGGCGTAATAACCCACTTCCCATCAATGAAATGAGTCACCTGTCAGCATGGCGGCTGCTTGTGTGAAGATGCAAGCCGAAGTGGTTGGGGGCTTGGAGCACGTTTCAACAGGCCTTTTTTTGTGTTCAACCAGTGAGAAAATACAAATGGAAAGGGGTGCTGGGAATGGATTTTGATATGTCAGACATGGCCATATGCCCACCTGTGCAATGTACACATGGTCCTTGGGTGACACGAGCAAGAAAGCATGGAGTCCCTATTGGCAACTCCCTCAGTAATACAGAAGCATCCATAATGTGCGCAATGTGTTCACTGTGCTCTCACTCAAAACAGATGCTTCTGTTGCAGTTGACAATTTCTGCAAGTCATCGTTTTGCTGCTTACATATCGAGTAAGACTGCAAAGCCTTTCATTCACATATACAGTCCAACATAATGAGAGAATGGAAATTAAGCTTAGCTGAATGAATGAAACTGACAGCCAGGGCCAGAGTAACAGCAGACATAACTGTTCTTGACTCGCACAGTTCTTTGATGTCTATAGGTTTACACAGGTATCACTGTGGCTTGTCTTCTTGATTTTGTGTTCTTGGGAGTCAGTCATACTTTCAAGGATTGCCAACATCAATAATTAATACCTTAGGCTACCGTGAGTGAAATATGTTGGTAGAATGTTGCAGAACTGAATCGCGATGCAGAATTTTCCATTTATGCAAACTGATCCTTATGAAAGGTAATGATTACTGATGGAGACATGTGACATCTTAACTGCAAAGGTGGCACAGTGGTGGGATATGTCGCATTGGCCCTTTTCAATTCACAGGATCTGGATTCGAATCTAGCTCATTCTGACCAGAGTTTCCTCCCCCTGTCCAAAGGGGAGTGTTTTAGGTGAGTTGGTGACTATCCCATGGTGCCTTCAAATGGACTAGTGTGCATCCAGGTTCACTGTATTACTGGAATAAGATCCGGATTGTGGCTTATGAATGGATGAATAGATTGCTTAAATTGCCACCAAACATCCTTTTATAGAATGTTTTGAGATAGGGTACACAAATTCCTTGACCATTAACTTTGAGTCTTCTTAAATGTTTCATAGTAGAAAAGGTTATTTTTATTCAAATATGCCACTATTTGCATTTTCACTTCTTTAGTTGGGTGATGGCTAAAAGTTAAGTTCCCTGGGGCAGAGGGAACAGAGCAGACTGTTGTTCACGCAAAGGGGAAATAAAAGCTCGTCTTTTTCTGTACTTGTGAACCTGTCATCCTGCCTTTTCTTTTTTCTGAAGACAAGGGGTGTCTTGTGGTCTCTGCCAGTGTGGAACATCCACCTGACCTCCACCTGCCAGTGACAGAACAGCCAAATACTTGTGCTCCCTCCGCGCTCCCTGTCACTTTGGTAAATAGAGGAGTCCTAGTTGGGGAGGGTGGGGGGGGGGGTGATGAGTACTTTGTATGCATGAAAGACAAGGGAATAACCTGCCTGAGAGCAGAGGGTTAGTGTCCCTCTCGGTTTTCATTTGTGCCAGATAAATGAAGCTTCAAAACTCTGCTTTTGTTGGTTATTAAGAGGCTTATGTAAAGTGACCCAGCATTGTCCCATGGAATGTTCTGTGAATTCCCTAAATGTTCAGTGTGCAATTAAAAGAATAAGAAAGGACACACAGAGGTGCTGCAGTGCGGAGCATTGTTTTTGTTTTATAATTTGTCAGCAAAATAAATAATGGGAGGAATGTCTGTCAGCAGCTGAGTCAGACGGGATGTGGAGACTTGGCAGCTGCAACAGTGGTAATTATTCCTCCTCCTTGCCAGCAGATTCTTCTTATTTACTGTGCCACATTAACGTGTCTCTATTAACTGTGTGCATGTAAAGTGTTTGGCATGCCCTGCTTTCAGGGCACCAGTACGCAGAGTGAGGCCGGCCTTGGCGCGCCCACCAAAGGGAGATCACCGCAGGGGCAAAACGTATTTGTTGTTTCAGCCCCGAGACGCTTGCAATTCTTGGCTACTCTCTCAGCTTTTCAACAAGGCACCTATAACCGCCCCCTCCTTTTTTTATTTGGAGAGGGGGGAGTGCACAGATGGTGGTAGGAATAGGACAGGGGAACAGAGGATCAGACAGAAGAGTGATTGGAGAGAGGCAGGATTTGGCAGGCAGGCAGGTGGGAGGGTCTTTTTGTGATGAAATGTTGCATAAATAATGCCAAAGGGGGTCTAAATTCTCTGTTGCCATGGAGACCTTTGTGCCTGGCTGAACTCCTATTCTTTGCCGCTTGAAGGCAGTCACTAGCAGGCTCACTGTTCCTCTAATGAGTACAGGACTTCTTCAACGACAAGCGGTAAATCATGGGATGGTAAAACTGGCAGAAACTGGACTGTTTTCTATCGATGCCTTTCTTGGATCCCGGTACACATGTGGGTAAATTAAGCTCTTTTTTTAACTTCCTCTAGTAGAAACAGGTTTCTTGAATTTTTCTTTGGGGTGGCTGGGCAGGACATTCTCTTTTTACACACTGTATTCCCATATGTGGAGACTGACTAGAAACCTAGATAACTTTTTGCAAATACCACTTTCACTTGCTCATCTTGTTAGTTAATTTTCCAAATTTAGAATTTAGGATATAAATCTTCATGATAAAGTGCTATTACACCTATTTTGGTCGATGCAACACTCCAGAGCAACTTGTAATGTTAAGCTGCAGTGACCTATCCGTTTATAAAGTTGGACATTTTTTTAACTAGAGCAATTCAGGTTAAGTACCTTGCTCAAGGATACAGCAAGAAGAGGTGGAAACAGGTCCAAAGGTTACCTGCTGACCCCTCTTTATGTCCTGCTTCTATATACATGTAAACCAAATTAAACAAAAGACTGATTGGAGACCAACTGCATCCATCATCATTAACCACTTTTATCCTGGTCAGAGCCGTGACAGTTTGGAGTCTATCCCGGAATCATTGGGCAAATAGCTGCGAAACTACAACCTGGATGGTTTGGGTGTATATATGAAAGTCAGATTCATCGATTGCCATTTTAGTGCAGTTAAGTTCATTTAAGACTCATTAACAGTATTTTTCTCAGGTTACCTACATAAAATGAAGTGATTGATAGCCTGAAAACTTGCAAGAAGTTGTGGCTCTTTGGCCGCTGCACAGGGAGGGTATAGGTGGATTTCTCCCCTCCTCTACTCCTGGAGCGCAGGGGGTGCTACGCAGTGCAGTTCCCTGCGGGTTGTTGGGGCGTGCGTTTCATTCGTACCCTGAATGGGCTCTGAAGAGATCGATAGCCACCACATTGCTGTACAGCCTGCACAGGCATGAGATCCGCTTGCTATCGACCAATCTCTAGCTGACCATTATTAAACTAAATATGGTATAGTAATACCCAAGGAGGGTGTGAATAGATTTCTCCTTTCTAATTTCAGTCTTGGCTGTATGGGTTATAGTTCAGCGTATTTTTTGTGTAGTGATGTACACACTTGACATGAGATCTGTCTTTACTCTGCGTAGTTGATATAATGGGTCTCTTGAGGTGTTTAGATTGGGAAGTGTAGTGTTGTTTCCTGTCTTGCCCCTCTCTGAAACTAGCATGTGGTGCATCTCTCGTCCAGATTTAGGGCGAATTTCCCCACTGAGTGTTTTTGACCACCATGCTAAGTGAACTCATTTTACTCCTGTCACATACAGTAGGAAGCGGTTAACTTTAATTGGCCGGCATTGTTCGGCTTAGCAATTTTTCTCTTATCCCGAATTTAACAGGCAATTATCAGCTCTGAGTGGTGGTCTGAGATTTCCTTCCCGATTTACCATTGGCAGGGGTGCAATTTTTTTTTTTCGGCAGTACTAAACTATAATTTGGTTTAAGTGCGCAATGTATCAAATCAAAATCTCTGCCAGTCCATTACTGGTTAATTGCTACAGAATTCTAATTTTTTTCCCCAAATTTATTTTAATGTTTACACTAGTTCTACTTCAGTATACACTATTTAGAATTTTTTTATGTCAGAAATTAAAGGTTTTTAGTCATTCAAAAGTTTGGATTTTTTTGTGTTAAATCACATTAAAAATGCTTATAAATCTGAACCACTTCCAGAGGTACAAGGACTGCAGGTTTTCTTGAATCACATGTACTTTGTTTTTATTTTTTTCTACTATTTTTAAATGCATGTTGAATGAGAATATGAAAAATCAGATTTTTTTATAGTTTAATTGTACGCGGAATTTAGTCGTCATGCGGAGGATTGCATGGATTGCACTTCACAAGTGATGAGTGTGGAATTGTACTATGATCACAGTAAGGTATAAAAATTTAAAACACAATGATGGGGGAAGAATTCTCCTGCGACGGCTCCATTATTAACTTTAAACATTCCAAACTTGCAGACTTTCTTCAGCTTGTTATATGACCACCTAAGGTATATGTATAATACTAAGGTTAAGCTGTATCCAGTACACCATAGAATAACACTTTTAGCATACAGTTACTCACACTAATACAAGCTAAATGATGTCCACAACAGCAATTTATAATTGCAAAAACAATTTATTTCATATCTGAGCAGAACAGTGGTGCTTCTGGTAGCACTGGTCCCTCGGAGCTCCTGTGGTTTGTGAATCAATTTTCTAGTCTCACTCTGATCAGTCTGCTTTTGCTTTTCATGCTCTTCTTTCCTCCCACAGTAAAAAGGCGCATGCAGAAGAACCCAGTGCTACCCTCACCTATGATCAAAATCATTTAAGAGATCACCTTCAGCTAGATGGAATGTATGCCATTGTATAATATTTACTGCTAACTTCTGTATTGAACTGGAAGTACATTAATTTAATCTGTGTGGGATGCTGTTTTATGTCACGTGTGGCTGAAATGTGTAATTCTGTGAAAACATTTGTACACGCAAACGGCAATCTGCTTTAAGTGTAAACAGTTACACTTCCTCTTTCTTCATTGTGTTTTTCATGCACTGCAGCTCTGCTGTAAATGCAGACCACCCACCAGCTCGTACCCATGCCAGGCTTGAGGGCTGTGAGACGGATGAGCCCCCCTCCTCCCCACCCCACACACACAGACCACTCATCCTTCAATTAAACACGAAGATTCCCCAGCAGGGATCTGATGTGTCGTCCTGTGGCTGTTCTCTCCTGCAGGAGCTCCAGTTTGAAAGGCTGACTCGGGAGCTGGAGGCGGAGCGCCAGATCGTCGCCACCCAGCTGGAGCGATGCAAGCTGGGATCTGAGACAGGAAGCATGAGCAGCATAAGGTACAAGTGGTGGTACTACACCCCCATTGTCTTTATCTGTCTGCGAAATTCTCCCGTTGGTCCCTTAAAATTATGGCTTTTCAGTGTTTACCTGGTGACATAATGGAATAGTAATGGGCAGTAATGGAATAGAAGCAACCAAATTTAGCTGTTCTTTCTATCATGCAACTTTCACCTATTCTTCTGTATCTGAAAAAAATGACTGCATATAATGCTTTTACACATATGTTAATGGAAAATTCTTGGTTTGATTTTATATTTTAAGAAGTGCCCAAGAGGACTTGTTTGTAGTAAGATTGTCTGGAATCCTAAAGTAAATTTGGCAAATTCCAAGTGGAAACAGTCTAAACTGCAAGATGTTTTTAGAACTAAGGAGAGTTGTTTGCTGAAGATTTTGTAGTCTGTTGAACCTTTTTGTTAGCCATCCATTTGTAAGTGAATTGACAGCTACTGGTTTGTAAGTAATGCGTGTTTGTGTCTTCAAGTAGAATTAAAAGCTTCTCAGGAAAGTTCACGGATGGGGCGAAACCACCTCCAGGAGGAAACAATGGAGGAAATGCTCTATGAATAGAAATCTGTGAGAGAAGAGACAGAATGCTTGTAGGAGACACAGCTTTGATCTGTTGGAGGAGGTTCTAGCCAGGAGGACTGGAGCTGGGTGGTGCGGGTGATGTCCTGAGACCCACCTGAGGTTCTGTGGGGTGATTTCCACATGGGAAAAGCAGGTCTCATATGGCTTTGGCATGAAAGAGAATTTATTGAACGAGAAGGCAGCACCTGGGTCCCAGCACATGGCCCCCTGTAAGTGGCACATCCTGGGCCTCCCTGCCTACACAAGCTGAGACGAGGCCCAACTCCACTGTAAGCATCTACACGTCAGTATTAATAAACAGCCGTTTCCTTACAGTTAACACACAGTTGAGACTTTGTTTAGGAGGCATTCCCAAACTTAAGATGACAGCTGAAAACAGAAGAATGGCATTGATTGTTTTAGAAAAGTTAATTATGCTTTGCAATTACCAAAGCGACCTTGAGAGTGCACGGAGGGCCCTGCTTTTTTCCGGCTTAATTGTCAAAGGCCACCAAGGGGATGGGGTGAATCACCAATGTTAATGTCCCAATTGCATGTTAATTAGTTTATACAAATGGACAGCTTCAGACCGAGACAACTGGCGGCTGTACTCCTGTCACCCTCTCTGTTGAATGACAGTTTCTAGTGGGTCGGAAGCCTTAGGAATCCATCAAAAAAAAGTGCTACATTGTGTCATGAAAGGAATATAATAAAGCACTCAGTGTGCTTAGGAGATAACCAAAAGGTTTTAAATAATGATCATAATTAAAGTAGCACCTGCCAGAGCATTTACTATTGTCATAATTGCAATGGTAATCCTATTGTGTACATTAATTAAGTAGAGTGGCATAAAAAAGTTTAATAATTTTTACGTTTTAACTACTAGATCTGTGTTGGATTGTCTTCTTTTAAAAACAGCATTTGAGACCAAAAAGATTTATTGCAGTTGTGTGTAAATGGTTAAAAATGATAACTTGTTGATATTAATTCGCTTTCATTTTTTTAGCAGGTGCTTTTTTCAAAAGTGATTTACAGCTGAGAGAAAACAAAAGTGCATTTCACATCAAAGAGTTATGCAAACAGACAGGTGATTCTTGAGATACAGTTACTTGGACTCAGCGCCACCATTTTTGTACTATATGAGTATCTGCCTATACAACTGATTGACAATACAGGTGGGAATGATATGATTTAATGGAAGCTTATGGAGAAGTTAGTGGATCAGGAGATGGGTATTGAGACCCTTCTTACATGTTGAAAGCAACTGTTCAGCTCTGAGGGAGAAAGGGAGCTCATTCCAGCACACCGTGAATACTCAGTGGTGAAATAGTCAAGTTTAATAGTCATGTCGAAATTCAGTTCAAGGATTTAACCAGCAAAAAGTTATCCATCCATATAAATAATTAAAATAAAGGCATGAAAATCTGACAAAGTATTGCTTTATGGACCAGCAAATCAAGACTGATAGGTGGCTGCAGGAAACAGATCTACAACTGTGCTGACATCTTTGCTGAAGACTACGCTGTGGTGCTGTCCCACATCAGTGCTTTTGGGATCTGCTTGGCTGGTGGGTTGGGGAGGTGACTGAGTAGCTAAAGGTCATCCCTGAAATAAATCCACAGAAGGTATTGTTTATATCATATATTAGTGAATGAGCCACAGCCCTTCGGGCAGTTCTGAGCATGTTTGCATTCTTTGGACAGGTAGTAAAAGATAATGTACATATGTCCACTTTCATCTTTCACATTTCATTTCAAAATTATGCAATACTGAATGTTGTAAAATAAAACCTGGGGGCAGGGATTACGTTTGAAAAGTTTCCTTGCAGTCATACGTCTTGATTGTGGTGGAACCTATCCCACTGCTTTGCTCAGCAGTAAATGGTTAGGAGACAATATATGGATGAGACCACCATACTGATTAGATGTTGAGTTACCTGATGCATGTCTCTGTTGACATGGGAAAACAATCTCACCTCTGATAGGAGGTGCAGCAGAAAAGGACACCATGTGTTTGGCTCTAACCCATCCTTAACTAAAAAGATTTTTTTAAGCAGATTAAAGATTCCTGGTAATTGAACCACAGAAAAAATCCAGTGTCTCTGGATCTGATTTCTGAAAACAATTTGTAAGGCACTATATGGGAATTAAAAATAAAGCAACACTTCTGCATATGTAATACTTGTGAAAAGTCTGAGAACACCTGGGTAACCTGGGCAATACTTGTAGTCGATGAAGTGGGCAGAAGAATTAATGTCATAAGTCTCTGGGGACTGCTGCAAAGGAGCTGGGAAGACATAATGCCTCCTTGCCTGATCAAACTTGTTGTTTTCAGTACCACTGTTTAGCTTTTAGTTAGGGAATAATGCGCTAATGCCCAGTGGTGAACTGATATGTTACCTAGGGTGTACCGTGCACCATACCCTGAGCTTCTGGTGTAGTCTATGGGCCGCAATAACCCTGCACCAGACAAGCAGTTATCCTTCTTGGATATATGTATGGGCGTATGTACGGATGGATGGATGGATGGATAGTAAGGTATTGAAAAGAAGGGGGCGCAGTTACTGTAGGGATTAGAGTTACTACCTTTGGCACTTACAAATTAAAATCCCACCTTCTGCTGTACTACCCTTGAGCAAAATATTTACCCTGAACTGGTCCAGTAAAAATGACCTAGATGCATAAAGAGGTAAATTGTCATAGATAGCTTATATTATATAATTGTGAATTACTCTGGAGAAAAATGAACTCTGAAACATTACTTTTACTTTTTAAATGTTAAGTTTATTTGTGTTATAAAGGTTTTTTAGAGAATAAACCCTTGGAGGCCCAACATTTTTCTGTCCCATCCCTCTCTACCGTCTACTTTCATAACTGAGCTTTGTGCACAGTGCTGAGCAATACAATATGGCAGCAGTCAGACTATTTTTTAAGACTTTCTGTTTCCCCTGGTTTTGCTGACATGCAGCTCTGCATTGCTTTTCAACATAGAGAAGGAGCTGCTGACTGCTCAACAGTGCACCTGTGTGTGGGACTTGGACCTTCGGGGGGAGCTCAGCTCATCAGCAGAGACATACAGAAATACTAAATGTGGTGTATTTGCAAATGAAAGAGGAAAACAAACCTTTGCTTCTTTATAAGTATACCTTAAATATCATCTGCTGTCACATACCAAAGGTAAAGATTGCTTTGTTATTAGAATTTGATTTCATTTTTGGCCTTGAATGAGCTGGTGTATTTGTAAACCTTCCCTCAGCCTCAGCTGAACACCTATTCACAGTCTCTGACTGTGTTTTGTTAGTGGGGTAGTGGGGGACTTCCTGGGGAACACCTCCTGGACATTACTTTACCACCCAAAACCGTATCCCCACACTGAGTGTTTTGCTTCAGTGAGGTGCTTGAGTATCAAACCAAGGAGCCACAAGGCCACAAGCTTCTTCCCATGCACCCCATTTTCAGGACATACCGGGGATATATTTGGATCATAATGTGTGTGAACAGCAGTAAATCATTATAACTGGACATCGTTGTTGAAGTGAATTAGCTTTTAAGGGGAGAAGTGCAACCAGTGAATTAATTCTAAAACCAAACTTTTACAGTCATACCTTGGATTAGTTCATTAGTAGCAGTATTTTTCTGCAGTTCATGACATTCAATTCAGCTGGATTCCCATGGCAATGTTGCTTTGGATCCCTCAGCTTTCACATTTGCTCATATGGTTTGGACTCTGTGAGGTCCAGTGTAGTCATGAACTTCTGTACTACGGCACTTAATGGCATTAGAAAAGAAGAGGAAGGACATTTGGAGGTTCTGCTTTATAATAGTGTAATAAGCTACTTAAATCTCAAGCTCACAGGGGGCTGTGATGACTTAGTGCAGCTTCATGTCCAGTAAAGGATAGCATTACTGGTAAAATTATACTGCTTCAGCTGTTCCAATTTCACTTTCCCAGCCGATTCACAAAGGTAATGATTTTCAATTATGACCAGACCAGAGGCAAACAGGCAGCATAATGTAAGGATGGGACATTAGAAATCTTGGACTTTGCAGTGAAGGACTGCAAAATATCAGCCACCAGTTCCAATTGATGGTATCATCTATATTTAACCAATCTTAGAGCTATATTTATAATAGCTCTATGATTGGTTAAGGACATTTAATTATTTATTTATTGTTTGTCTGTTTGTTTGTTTGCTGAATATGACGTCAACTATTTCTGTTAAAGGTTTTTTATAATAATGTGAATGACTACATAGTCATTAAAACTCCGGTGCTTTAATGCATTGAAATCCAAAAGTAATTGTGAGTGGTCACTGACGTCTAAACCTTATTAAATATATACATATAAATGATGCAAAGTGAACACAATTTTGTTACAAAATTTCCTGTTTTGGCTTTTAATAGCTGATGTCTGACCAGATCGTGTTTGATTTTTTTCCTATTATATTGTAGCCATAGAAAATTACCACTTAATTCAGGTGTGTTTGTAGTAGCGTTACTGGAGCAGACATTCATCGTGATGGATTTTTAAATGGATTTGCATTAGCGATGAACTAACAAAGTTCAACCTCACTATCCAAGGTTAATGCAAAACAAGCTTTTGTGCCAATACTTTCAATGTAGCTGCCTAAATTCAAGAGCACATATTTCTGTAATTAATATGCTAATTAAATTGTGATGGCAACAATGATTTAGAAAATTCACCCGACTAGTGAAAATAGCTTGTTATTGTCCTTGTTTGTGTTGTTTCAATAATTGTTTGCGATTGGTGTTTGAAAACATGCTCATTTATAGGGAAGGAATTAATCAATGTTGCGACGAATCTTCAGGGTGGAGAAAATTGTTTCACTTTCAAATAAAGAAGCTGGGGACAAAGGCCTGATGCATGTCACTCGTGTCTCTCTTGAGCAGATGGCAGTGGTATGGATCTATAGCAGGGCTATAGAAGGATGCTATTGAAACGATCAAGTATGTTCTGTGGAAGCTTTGGAACAAAATGAGGAAAAAAGCTTTTTTTGCAATGAGGCTGCTGGCAGATTTAACAAATATTAGGCTGAGTAGACGTGTCTGCTGGGTGAGTAAGCCATAGTTGCAGTTTCACGGTTCTGTATGTGTGAAGACAGAACATATCGATTTGGCAGCCGATCTGTCACGCTGGGGACGAGATGAAAGCAAGGCCCCCAGATTGACAGGCCCAGGCTGAACAGCTTCAGCTTAACTCCAGCTTAACTCTGTAGGCCTTGGCCAGGGTCTGGCTGACAGACGTACTCATGATTCCAGCACCTAAATGCATCACATTTTTAGCTGTTAAAAAGGAGGTTGTAGCTCTGTTGCAAATGATGTTAGCAAACACCTGGTGTTCTGTACAAAGAATACAGGTGGTTTAAGGCTTTCTGCTGCATCTTCTTTTTCTATTTTTGGGGTATATATTTTTTCCCCAAAATCAGGTATATATGCTAAAACATTAATGCAGTATTTCCAAATCATCCATTTGTCCATTCATCCATAATTAACTGCTTGTCCAGCACAGTCATGGTGATCCAGAACCTAACAAAGAAACATAGGCACCAAGGTTGTTATACCTTGGATGGGACATTGGTCCATCACAGGGAAATTTCCATACCAGCTGGTTGTTATTATTAACCTGCTAAGCTATTGCTTTTATGCAGTGTGACTTCATACTGCACCCATTTTACATTAGGATGGTTTTTGCCAGGTCTGTTCAAATTCCCAGGACTTGAGCCAGTAACAAGTTTTTGAGGCAAGAGGTGCAACCTTGGCACTGAACGGTTTGTTCTGTAGCCATACTTCTGCTGTACTTCTCCCAGGTGCAATTGTCATCAACATATGAGACACAATCCCAAAAAGATTTTGGGCACCATAAACCACATCCACCATTGCTCTTTTAAACGGTGCGTCTGCACTATGAAACACGTTGCACATTTCTTGGTACTATATTCAGCGTTTATTATTTTAACATACAAAATACAGTAGACGTGTGAATGATTAATTTGTTTTGGTATATTATTTATAATTTAATTGTTTTTTTTAGGAAATCATTCCTTAATCCTACACACAAGGCAGATTGTTCATATGCATTTCTTAATTAAAAGAAAATGGGTTTGCTGATGCCTGCCTATTACTCATGTGTCGGCTGCCGTACGGGGTTTGTCTGATGATGTCATAGCGCACTGGCACTGTCGTTGCCGAGCGATGAATCAGGCAGAAGCAAGCAGCCCCTTGGTTATCATTTGGATTCTTTTTTGGAGGAGTAATTAAAAGAACTCCGTACTGTCAGCAGCTCATGCCTAGGTAATTCATCGCACCTAACAGGGTGTTGTCCTGCAGCAGAGGTCTGTGCTGCGCCAAACGGTGCCGTGCAGTACGATGCCAGCTGGGGAACGTAGTGCTCCGCGGTTCAATTGAGTAAATTACAGTGATCGATGCTGACCCAGGATGCCCCGCAAGCAGAAAGGAATGAGAATCATGTTCTTGACAGCACTGTTGGGAGGCAGGCAACTGTTTGCAGAAGCCTGTTTAGAAAATAATTTCTTTTCTTCAGTCCCACCTCCATCAAAGTGCAATCCCCATTTGGTGTGCATTTGTGTCACATCCATAACTTTAGCGCATACTTGAGTTGTGTCTGCTGAGGGTAATAGACCTTTGCAAAAACCCTGCTCATTAAAAGTTTAAAGAAAAAAAGCACATATCTGTGCTTCACTAAATGTCTGTATGAATTACTGCCTAAACTCATAGATATTTTTGTTCAAATCCTGGAGAGATGCTGTTCTGCCACTTTGGAAATAAGAAGTCCTGTTATGGCAGTGCAGGCTTTTGTAGCAAAAAAGCTTCAAATGGTACATTATGAGAAGCAGAACATCCAGCAGTTCAAAACTGCATCTATGAACCCCAGTGGAAAATGGGTTCAGGGTGTTTTACTGGTTATATTTTGTTGCACTTGGCCATTAGTGTTTCTTTTAAATTCCATTTGGAAATGTTAACAAGCTGTGATTAAGAAACTACAGGCAGAATTGAGTTAAGATCTCACCAGACCTGACTAGGTGTTCATACCAAATGTGAAATGGGTATATTTTACGCAGAACGATTTTATAACTTTGGCGTTATTAATCAGGTTGTCTGAAGTTGGTTTATGTTGAATTTGTTTTTTTGGTTGAGCATCCTAGGGTTACGTCATTCGCTAATCACTCAAGGCTTCCTTATTCACTCAGTCGTGGCTTTCCTCTTGCTTTACACAAGTGGGTGTGTTAGGCATGGTCAAAAAAACATCTCATTTAAAACCACGTTTTCAGTTAAGTGCTTAAGAGATTTCCATGGTAATGTGAGAAGGTAAACAAAAGCCATACCAGAAACCAGACAGAATTTGTTGAGGAAAAGTTAATATATTGACAGCCTAATTAAAACTTCTGAATCCTTCAGAGAGAAACAGCTGACATTTCTATAAATGATCAGTCATACATAGCAGCATCCATCGCAGGGTCTTTCACTCACTTTAGGCTCTGTAGTCCTGACCTCCACAGTTCTGACCAACCTCAGAGAGCCAGTGGATTTAATGTGTAAAGGGTCTGTTAAATCAGCTGGGATAAAGTTTACATGGTTGCAGGGTCAGAGGACTTGATGGACTCACCCGGCCTCTGCGGCGGGTTTAAGTGGACCACTGAGAGCCCTCATTACCCTCATTAGACTTTGCATACAGCCTCTCAGAGACATTTACTCTGACCAAGTTTCCCTGAGAGTGTCAAAACACAGCATCTTTGATGCACCACTGTTTTGTTTTGGCAAAGCTGAAGCAAGAGACATAACAACATTTTAGTAGTTTAAACTTCATACCAGCAATTTTTTTCAAAATCACTTGTCACATGGTTGTCTATGTTTTTCTTAGTTTTCTGGTAGAGTACAGCAGAATGTTGCCAGGGTTTGATTCATATTGTATAAACTACAATTTTTATATTGTTGAAACAAGAAAACATTTATGCAAGGCAGAATTTAGATGAGACTTTTGGAAAGTTTTTAGTCAAATGTCTTTCAAAAACCAATATTGAACCTGATGGAACACTGCTAAAATTCTTGTTAATCTTAGCAACCCCCATCCTCTACCCAGACCCTCTTCTTTATATGAGGCATACCCAGCACACCTCCCAAGTGTACTGCCAGTGCTGGTATTTGCTCTCCTGCAATGTTACACCCTGTCGTGTCAAGCTGGCCAGCGTGGCAGCGGGTTCGAAAATTAAATCATGATGGAGGCCATTTTTATGTGCTTCTGTTAGCGCTTCTTGCCAGCTGGATAATCCCCTCTCATCGCCCTTCTGTACGCAGTCCCTGTGGCCTTGGTACTCAGTGCCAGACTGCCATGCCAGGGTGGTGTCGGCCTGCGTGCTGTGGAGGGTGGAACTCCTGCTAGTGTTGACAGTGATGGAGAGCCCATACTACTGCTGATTCGTTTATTTTTTATGTCTTCCCTGCAAATGGAAGAAGGTGTGGCGGTCGGCTTAAATTAGGTGCGTTAACGTGAGATTAGTCCACACGAATCGATAAACATAAGGTCATCTCCATCTTATTACTGCTCTGAGAGCAATTAAAATGACCTATTAGCAGATGGCACACTATTTTACATTCCAGGTTTTAACGCAGTGATGGAATTACATTTAAAGAAAGGTCAGTGGCTAAAGTGGAGCTGTTCAGGGAAACACGGAGGGGCCCCACTTTGCTGTGGCAGTATTTCAGGCCAACAAGGGGATATGGGGTGACTCTTCAAAAACTGTAACAAGAAATGGGCCATGGAAATCATGCGCTGCCTGCCCAAGGTGTCCGCTGCTCCACATTGTTGTTATGGATGGGCTCTTGAATTAGGGAATGGTCATAGAGTAACTGTTGTTGGCTGTGATCCGCTGTGTAACATTTATTATTTATTTTACTATTGGTAATGCTACAATTAGGTAATATTTTATGCTCATTGAGAATATTTTGCATTTCATTTTTTTTTCTGGACTTTTATTCATAGTAATTGCACATTACAGTCATGTTAATTATGCATTATGAATTTTGCATTGCCAAATATATTAAAAGGATGAATTATTGGCACCATTCATGAAACTGACCAAAATTAATGTATGAAATATACATTGAACACAAACACACAGTCATACTTTCAGGCTGAAGTTTATTTCAGGACATTTTTAAGGCAAAAAATGTTTTACTGAGTAGTACTTTTTTGTAAAGCATATATTTCAAAATTATTGACAACCCTAAAGAATATTTAAAATGAAATCAAACATCTCTTGTGAAATTTTATGCTTTATATTTGGTTTTAGTCTCCAGGTACTGTATTGCTGTTTTTCATCAGTTCTTCTTTCCTTTGCATATCAATATGAGGTACTATGTATGTAAAATCTGTTTGTCACCCATCCCCAGTAGTAGAACTGAAGAGATTTCTCTGAAAAGACACAGAATGTTGTTAACCTAAACAGATCAGGAAAAATATTTTTTAAAAAACTGAGTTGAAAGTATCACTAAGCACAGTCAAAGCAATAATGACAATACATCTGCCACAAAGAGGATGTATGTGCAATATTGCCCCCATACACATCGTGAGGAAGATGGCGAGGGAGGGGAAGAAGAATCCAAGGGTAGTTTCAGAACTGTACGCTTTCATGGTTCTAGTTATCAAATTTCAAAATCATCTCTTAGATGCCACCTCAATGTCAACAAAGTCTTTGGAAGAGCTGCTCATAAGAAGCCCTAACTGAAGCCAACCCACAAACTGCAGTGCCTAGACTTTGCCAAGCAACTTTGAAACTGCAGTTGGAATTGTGTGTTGTGATCAGATGAGACTACACCGAAACTTTTTGGCCATAAAAGAACAATACGTACAACAGAAAGTATTTGTACTGACAATAAAATCAGTGGATTTTAATAGTGGATCATTGATGCTTTGGAGTTGTTTTAATATTAGTGGTTCAGGGGCTCTTGATAAGCTCAGTGGCACAGTGAATTTCATTAAGCACCTGGATACTTTAATCCAACAACTTTGCCAGGAGGTTCAGACTTGGCCATAGATGGACCTTTTCATCAAGAGAATGACCGCAACCATAAATCACAATCATCAGAGAAATAGTTGCAGGAAAACAAAATCAGTGTTTTGCAATGGATATCTCAGTTTCTGGACTTGAAGCCTATTGAAAACATAGTCTGAATTAAATAGGGTGGTTCAGAAGCACAAAGTTAAGACTACCAAGGATCTTGAAAAGTACTGCATGGAGGGGTAATCCCAAATCCCACCAAAAATGTCTTTCAACACTTCAAGGTGAGGCTCAGTGCTGTTATCCTTTCCTGGAGGAGCTTCATAAAATTGTAATTGTAGTTGGTGCTAATAATTTTGACAGCTATGTTTTGCATAAAAAAATACTACTAACTTACTAAACTTTTCTGTGTTTGAAAAACGATTGTGTTAAGACAGAATTATTTGGCTTTCCTGTATGTTTTAGCCCCAATTTTGACATCGAATGTGTTGTGTGTGACGCCGTTGGCAGAAAGCAGACGTGAGTTGGCAAAGGGTGTTTATTGGAAGGGGACGTTCCAAAGTCGTGGTCAGCGAACAGGCAAGGGTCAGGTCCGAAAGACAGAGTATTGCAGGCAAGGACAGGGCTAGATCGGGGGTAGGTAGTCAGGCGACGGTCGGGAACAGATTAGGCAGCAACTCAAGAAGGTTGCTCGGTATGCACAGTGGAAACAT
This sequence comes from Arapaima gigas, assembly GCA_900497675.1. NCBI lineage: Eukaryota > Metazoa > Chordata > Actinopteri > Osteoglossiformes > Osteoglossidae > Arapaima > Arapaima gigas. The sequence goes on from UFQX01000026.1 coordinate 1,804,561, forward strand.
GGACAATACTTTGCCCTGGCTTGTTGGGATACACAGGTTTTATACCCTGCTAGGGGAAACAAGGAGCAGGTGCCGGCGATTATGGAGTCGGGCGGGGTAGCAGGCAGAGCAGAGGGCGTGATATTGTGTTACACATTAATTTTTCCTCAATTTTATAAAGGTTGCCAATAATTCTTTAGATGACAGTATGTGTAAAGATGAGAGAAAAATAAATATCAAGTTTTTATAGAATGAGCCTCCTGTGGTTGACCATTCCTAGATACTTTTGTGGTTAAGGGATTTTTTTCAACTTTTAAAATCACACCTTATTGTTCTTATGTGACTTGAATGCAGTTCCTCTTGGAACCTCAGGCTGAAATTTGGTAAAATCTAGAATCTAAAAAAATCATCTTTTCCAGAGTGCTTGATGAAGAGAACCTGCACCTGTACCTGGATTGATTGACTTCTCACATGGCATCAGGAACGAAAGTGCAGCACTGCTCTGTAATAGCACTGTCCTCAGAGGCATTACTGCTGCCATAATGCTTCCATTGCTTTACTCTCCATTCAGGTCTATTCATGTTCCTGCAGAAGATAATAGGCTTAATAGTGGTATGCTTACTGTGACATAGGAATATTTGTTCCAGTGGTTCATTTCAGTGGTTAAGGCAACACATTTTTGTCAGGATGTGAACATATATGTACACGATTACAAACCCTTATAGTGAATTCTAATGTTTTTACATTGCCTATTTGATCACCGAGAGTTGACATCTGTTCGATGGTGCTTAACTGCAGTGTTTCGCTAACAGTTGGACACTGTAAATGGATTAGAGCCTAAATTGTTTAACCAGTTTTTGATTTCAAATAAATTCATAACTGATCAGAGCTCAGTATATATCCAAGAAGTTATAGTGAATTGTAAAAGTATTAAGACCACTGACAAAAACACACATTTTACTGGATAACAAAATAATTATACTCAGAATTAATTTTTATATTATTGAAAATATTGATTAATTTGTCAGCATGAGTGTTGCATCACAAAATATTTTTGAAAAAAACTGGAACATGCTGCATGCTTAAGTATTCAAACCCTTTCACTGTGGCTAACTTTAAGTTAGGAGCACAAATTTGCCCAGTTAGTTGATTGGCTTATGCCAGTGTTCAGTAAAAGTGGTTCACAATAAATGATGACACATTTTAAGTTAAAAAAACCTGTAACTGTGAGGTCCATCAGTCAGGTAATGAAAATATGAAGTCCAAGTTAAAGCAAGTCAGAGATTATGTTATCAGAAAGCATAGACATGGAAAAAGGGTATGAAAGGCCCTAAGCATCCCTGTGAGTACAGTCTTATCCTTCATAAAAATGAAAGAAGCACCATACAACCAAGACACTGCCTAGATCAGGCTGTCCCTCCAAACAGAGCAGTCTAGAAAGAAGGAAACTGGTGAGAGATGCCAGTTTGAAAGAGTTGCAAAGTGCAATAGCTGCAGTGTGAAAGAATGTGCCAGTGAAACATTTCCAGAACACTGTATAAAAGTGGCCTGTATGACAGGGTGGCAAGAAGTAACCATGTCAAGCCTCGCCTAGACTTTGGAACATAGCACCTGAATGATCCGACAAAAAATGACAAATCTGTGGTCAGATAAAACAAAAACTGACCATTTCAGACTTCATGCAAAGTGTTATGTTTGGCACAGACCAAACACAGTGCATCACCCAGGTAGCATCCCTACAGTAAAGCAGCATCATGCTAAGGGGTTATGTTTCATCAGCAGGCACTGGAAAGCTGGTAAGATTCGAGGAAGAATGGACAGTGCAAAGTGCAGGAAAATACTAGAGGTTAATCTGTTACTGTCTGTTAAAGACTTAAAACTGGGATGACATTTCATCTTTCAACAGAACAATGATCCCAAACACAAGGCTAAAGCTTCTGTGGAGTGACTTCAGATGAAGAAAGTTAATGTCTTATGTGGCCCAGTCAAAGTCCTAATCCGAATCCAAATCACAAGCTGTGTCAAGACAAAAAATGCCACAACTGGAGAGAACTTGAACAGATTTACCAACAAAAAATGGGCAAAAACTGCGATATGCAAATGTCAGAAATCTGATACACATTTACCCAAAAAGTGCAATAATTGAGCCAAAGGTGCTTGCACCAAGTATTGCGTTCAAGACATAGCATATTTCATTTTTTTCTTCTTTAAAAAATGTTTTGAAATGCAAAACTTAGGTTGGGTAATAAAAATTAATTTTGAATGTTATTATTTTGAATTAAAATACCACAAACAAAGAATATTAAAACATAATCGTATCCAGTATTTTGTCAAGTGTCTGAATAATTCAGCAACATACTGTATGTTGTAACATGGCATTTATCTTCTACTCAGTTTACCCAAAATATGTTTGTTCCTTTATATTATTTTTATATTATATAAAATCATTTTGTTTCAAAATGGACCCTTATTCTGAGTGTCCTTTTTAGGATTAAAAAAAAATATATATATATAAGAACAACATTCTGATGCAGACAGAGGGCAGTCCCAGAAAAGCTATTGCAAGGAGATTTGCCCATGATATCTCAGACTCTACTGCCTCTGAATTAGATCTCCCTATCAGTCCAGAGTAACGTGTCCTTCTTTATTACATTCAACACAGAAGATAAATAAGGTAAGGCTTTGCCTGTAACTAATGTTGGCTACTCACTGATAAAGAGGCGATTGACTGTAGTCGACTCCAGTGTACCGGCTTAATTTCACAGCAAGCATCCTTGACCAAACACTTTTTTTCTACCCGTTAGCTTCTTTAGCTGGATATAGAAATGTTGGCTAAGTACCTAACCTAGGAGTAAAGCAAGAGGTCACATTCCAGGACTTGAAGTCACAGTCCTTTAGTCAGAAATCCAGTGACTTTTTCACTACTCTGCACGTGCTCAATACGTCACTTGGAAAACCGAGCCTTCCACAAAGTGGTTACCTTGGAAGTGGAACAATGCTTTTTGCAGTAGTAGCCTTGAGCACGATTATTTGTGTTTATACACATATGTACAGACAGTGGTTAGCAAGGCCAGGAAGAATATTAACCCCCATTATCTGTTTGAATGGAAAAATGACTTTTGTTACTATTGCTGTGGTTGAAGAATCTCAAACTGCCCTTTCGTGGATCACCCACTAATTTGAAATACAAACCAAAACAGTGAAAGCAATTATTTATCTCATTGTGGGTAACATGCTTAATTAACCTTACTGATAAAGACAAATGTAGGAACAGTTTTTAAACTGATGTCCTGTGTGTTCACACTTGATCAGGATATATGATCATGAGTCTTACTATTGGAAATAAGCCTGCTCATATTTCCAGAATAGCTGCATGTGATAGCACTGCTGTCTTATAGTGTTTAATGTTTCAGCTGCCATTCAACATCTTAAAGCATCAAGAATGGATCCATTGGCCTGTGACACAGCTCTTGGCCGCACTATTAATGCCTATTATTGCCATCAGTCATGGAGAAGTAGTGCAAATCGACCATCTGTAATTGTGAATAAAGATAGAAAGTCAGGTATCATCATAAAAAATAAATCTGCTTTTTGCTTCCCCCATGTCAATAAGTGTCCATTACAACATTAGATGGAGATATTTCAAGGTTCAGCAGATTCATGCGTAGGCTGAAAAACCCTTCCTAATGCATTTTTTGGATGAGCAATTACAGTGTGGATAGTTACTCCATTTTTTCATATGGGAGTGCTATTACTGTATGCTGTTTGATGTGCAAAAATAGGCCAACACATATCATTGGTGGGAGGAAAAGCCTAATGTGAATTTTTTCATTCTCAGCTTTTTTTATACAGCTATGTACAGATTACTCTATTGCAAGGGGTTACAGCATTTGTGTGTCTATCTTACTGTGAGGCTTGTTTACCAAACTGCAGGCTGTGTTGTATAGTGTTGGCCTAAACTGTATTATGAATGACTGCTGTATTTGGTTCATTCATGGGAGCAGGGGGTTAAGCTAGCCAAAATGTACTTCCCGTAGTGCTATAAAGTGAGGACGGGACTGTTGGCATCAAGCAGAAAGAGATGCACTGATTCTACAGCTAGAACTGTGTTTCTCAGGATATAAAGGAAGGAGAGATTGTAGTCATGTCTATCAGCAATTGTTTGTTTCCTAGAACACATGTAGGGATGGCATGGACCTTCTAGTGCCACACTGAGCTAGAGAAGACTGTGCTGGACTTAAAATTTGGAATTTGTTTTCCAAAGGTATCTTTTCTGCCTTTTCTCAGACTTCACATCTGACTGGACCCAAAAAGCTGTCCTGTCATCCACACATTTGGTTCTAAGTCAGCCGAGTTCATCTAGTGCCGCACCCTTATGTCAGGCTTCATGCTGTCTACAGCCACCTTCATGCATTGAAACACTGGTTCGAACCACATGGTCTGGTCAATTCTTTTAAAATACATGACACTATCACTAATTCATCCCTCATCTTTTTTTCATGAAGCCCGCAGGGGAATATAGAGGTGAGATCTGAGAACTTTTCCCAACATACATTCCCCATATCTGTGATGTTTTATTCTGCAATGACTGTGCAGCAGTTTTTTTATTGTATTATTTCAAATCAAATGGCATCTTCTCCTACACTGCAGGAGTCTACAGATGCTACATGTGCTGTAATGCACTCTCATAATCCACAACTGTGGAAGTGTAGTGCAACAAATAGAAAGAAGTGTATGGGCTCAAAATGTTCTTTCCACAAAGGAAATGTTTCTTACAGAAGTTCCCAGGAAGCATAACAATCTTGCTTTTAGACATCTGAATGTATTATTATGTATATTCAGTCAATAGCTTTTTGAACGAAATGAGAAGAAAAAATTCAAACCGTGCTTTCTCATATAGGAATAAAATTGACATTTCATTTTTGCAGCTCCTTGTAACAAATACATATCAGAAATTATACATACAATTTCTGTCCAAAATAATTTACAGTGTCACTGTAAACTTGTTTTAAGATCTATTTGCACTCACCAAAGCAGGAACCTGTCCATCTATAACCTGCAATGTAAGCTTTGAGAATTGACAGAATAAGGGACAGAAATACCTACAAGCCAGATGTAATAGGATTGGAAATATCTTTGCCCTAACTAGAAGTAACCTGTAGAATGTTACCCACCCAAAATGAGCAGTGACGCTGTGGTCATTATTTAAATTTTACTGTTTTTACAATAAATACTTATCTGATTGTTCTTAGTTTCTCAACAATTAAAGTAACACACAAAGGGACAAATTTACACAGATAAGACTCAATACTAATTTACTGAGATTTATCTTGCAGTTAGGAATGATGAAATAAACAAAAGTTAACTTTCGTGGTGGAAACACACCTCAAGTTTACTAGTATACACTTTTCTGACACATGACTGGCTGCTGAGATCTCATTTGCATTTTGTTCAACATTTGTTATGTCAGTCAGCTTACAGTATATCAGTCAACATATCTATCAGTGAGAAGCAGAATTATTATAGCAGATGAAGAGCTCAGCTGCAACAACCTTTATTGTACACAGCTGGTTAATGTGATGAGGATGAACACCCCTGTTCTAGCTGACAAAAACTCACATTTAGTGTCCTGTAAGTTTACAGAAAAGGGATGTGGCTTCTTGTCTGCCGTGTGACTTGTAATGAAATTATTCCACATACAGTATTTGAAATGTGGAAGGTTTCTGTCTGCAGGGTTGCGTTGCATGAACACCAGAAATGACACCGGTGCCTGCGAGTGGTGTGGTGAGCCTTTACTGAAGAAGGTGTTTACGGCCCCCTGTATATCCATCAATCGACTGTCTCTGCAAAGGCAGTCGAGGCTGCAGAAATCTCATTAACAATGCAAATGCGTTACTTATCCTGTCCAAACACAAGATAGTGGCTGAGCCCAGATAAAAGTGACTGAGCTGAGCAGCAGGAAAAGTTGCTAGCCAGTCATGTGTGTAATTCCTGTGATGGGAACTTACCATCCATTTTGTTGAAGGGGGCAGGTTTGCAACTAACTTGAAGCCTGAAATAAATATAGTTTTGTCTCAATCAGGTGATCAGTGTTACCATGTTACCATTGTGTTTTTTTTTAATCGTGGCCAGTTTTTCAGAGTGGTACCTATTTATTCAAGTGTGTGACGTAAGGTGGTGTCATAGGTAATGGTGATGCTTCTGTGTGCCTAAACTGCTTTTTTGGGTATAGGTTTCAGTCTTGTTTAGGATGTGCAGAGTTTGCATTTTCTCAGTGTTTGCATCTACAGTTGAAGATAATGGCAAACCCCTTCCATACACTCCTTTACCACAGAAGCCATGAGAATGCCCATTATGAGTTGACTGGGCCCTGCCTACTTTGTATATGTGGATATGTATATGCAGCAAATCAAATTCCTTGCCGAATTGCATTGTGGTAGGGCTTGAACAACAAACTTTGGGTGAATATACTAAGTCATTAATCACAAAAAACACATACAGTATCCCCTGGGTTTCCGCCCTACCCAGAATCTAGCATATCTTCCTTCACCTTCTACTTTTGCCTTCATCCTACTGCACTCCTAAAATGTTGCTGACCCCTCACTGTGGAGCTCCTTTCAAAAGAGGTCCTGGTACAGCATGAAGAGTCTGACAATCTCAACTTTTATTTTGTTAAGGGGAGAAGCAAAAAATTCACACTCAACCACAGTGAATCTGAAAAAGACTGGGTCTTGGTGTTGATGGTGATGGTGATGGTGGTAATGGTGGCCAGCTTTGTGAGATGTAAATTTCAACCAGTAGACACTCAACAAAGCTTAATTTATTTAAACCCAACACCTCAGTGGACAACCCTGTCACATGTACAGACAAACTTTGCATTATTATTGCATGTCTTTGACTACTATGCTACCTATAGTTCCATGTGGATCATGTCTGATTTTCTGGTCTTCCCCCAAAACTGTGCTCCATATCGCACCAGCCTATTATCAGCTTGGCAATAGTTTGAGGTTCTTTTCAAGGGTTTTTATGCTTGGTTCCTTTCTCCTTCCTGTTTTATTGTTGTGTCTGATGTGATTTACAAATAGCACATCAGGGGAAAGTGTTCAGGCATTATTTTCTCATTACCAGCATACATTTTACAATTTTTTTTTTTTACAAATATTGACTGCTGGGCCTGGATTGTGTTCAAATCAAATATACAGTGTCCAAAAATGTTAAGATGTTTGTTCAAAAAAAAAAAAATACAATCTATTTCCATCCTTGTGGTTTAGCAGATTTAAGTAATACTATTGAATACAAATATGTCCACAAGGACAACTGCTATGATCTCAGATTAAATGTAAGTCACTGGTGTGATACAAAGAAGAAACATCCTACAAAAGTTATTTTGACCTTAACTGACATGTTTATTATAGGCTGTGAAAATGTACATGAATGTTGTTTTTCATCAACATTAAAAAGGGCTGGCTGTTAGCCAAATATTGAATTTGTACTTCATTACATTTCTTTCCTCCGGTATACTTGATATGGAGTGGATGATCTGTTTTTCCTTTGATGAATAAGTGGATAAGAATACAGAAGGGTAGATGGGCAGGCATGTTTGCGAATAGAGGTTACTTCTGTGTTATCTTTTAACTATACTGTACGTGGTACGCAGTGTAAGTTCACTTAACTGAAAAATATTCACGTATTGGATCCCCATGATGAATAAATAAGGGAAGCATCACTTTCAGTATCGAGGGACAATATTTCAGCTGCATTTTATTTTTTGAATTGTCACCTGTGAGTGCTGATCAAAAAATACTAATAATAGTGTTACTTAGTATTTTTTATCAACCCTTGTATATGGAAATGCATCAGTCAGAGCACAAGCCATAACTGTAATGTAAATAACTAAAAAGCTAAAATATGTTATCAGAAAGGAGGAGCTTTGTCTAGGTGATGGTGGTAGAACTGGCAGGCAGCCATCACTGTGAGTGCAGTATGTTAGTAGAACCACAGTTTGGGGAGATGAGGAGACTCGCTCACATCGAGACCAAACTGCCTCATCCATCCCTAGTGACAGGTGACATCCTCAGTCCTTCCACACCCCCATGATATAGATGAATGTAATTCAGTAAGTGGTTGTATTTAGAACTCCTCCTCTGCTTTGAGGTCATTTACGAGGGCAGAAAGCTGACCCTAACTGGAAAGTTCAGTAGGAAACACGGCGCTCAAAGTATGAATTACAGTTTGCGCTCTTAAGGATCCGTGACTGGTGCGTGTTACTGGTGTTTCGTGTTCTGCACTGTTGTCCTCCACAGATTTCATTCTGTTCGGTAATGAGCTGAGTGTCCCAGTTCCCTAGCCAAGTGAGTGACTTTGAAATGCACTCTTTAATACCATTCCATAGGCTGCTCTCATTTAGCAGCACAGTTACTAGTGGGATGGTGCCCACAGGGTCCATGATCCGTTTTTCCTCCGGTGTTGCTGGGGGGCTGCGAGCGAAGCTCAGACAGTCAATCCACTTTGTGCTTATCATTTGCAGTCATGTCACTTTAAAATGTGTTATGTGGCCTCACTATGGCAGTCCCCTAATTTCCTCTTTACATATATTAGTAAGTGAAAAACTAATTAAAGAAAAATCAGTCTAGGAGCAATAATACAAATTCCCACAATGAATTTTAGTCAGTTCTTTTTTCTTGTTTTGATTTTTGTATAATGGGCCACCAACATTACTTGTCCAGTTTGTAAATGGTCTGTATGTGTGATATGAAATACTATTTATTCCCGTTTTCCAATAAAATAGTTTAACGCTTTATTCTCTCTTCAGGCTAGACTTTGTGTTTTTGTCTGACTCAATGTTAGACCTTTCAGGTTACCAAGGTGACAGTATTATGTACAGTTTTCTCATCCCCATGGTTTAGGGGTGTAAAAGTTTTTCAAACATTAGGTGTTGCCTTTTTCACGGGTAGTGTTCCACTTGAACCCTTTTTTCTTTGCATTCTTATTCTTTGTCATCTTCTCTTCTTTTTAGTCTTTCTCACACTTTTCTGAGACCACTGCTCAGCTTTCCTTCATCCTGTCCTCTCCTCTCAGTCAGATCCAGTAGATTCTTTCAGAGGAGACTTTAAGACAGAATAAAAGATAATTATGGCTTTCCACTTCCCTGATCACTTGAGGACCTTGAACCCTGGGGTTTCTCCCTTCCCAGAATCCTGTATGCCTGCCTACTCCCGGTGTGTTCCGGGATTTTTCTATGCTCCTTGCAGGCTGGCCCATTACTTCTTGGCTGGAGTTGACCCCTCACCATGGAGCTCCTTTCACAGCTCAAACTGTTGGTACAGCATGAATAGCCTGACAATCCCAGCCTCTTTCTTGTGTAGGAGGGGTAGCAGGTTCACATAGAGACACTGTGACTGTGAGCTTAATTGGGTCTGGGTGATGTTGGTGATGAGGACGGCAACCTTCTTGAGACATAAACTCCAGCCACCAGGGACTGTAGCTACTTCAGTCAAATTTTTTGAATTGACATCAGTGGAATTCAAAGGCAGTTTACAGATGTCACATAATGTTGGAAGACAAGTGTATGACACTGGTAGACATGTTAACATTACAAATGTGTGTGTGTTATGCGGACCAAACCCAACAGGTACTCAACTGCAAGTCAAGCAGGGTTCTGACACCATAGGTGCAGCAAAGCAGTGCAGATGCTATTGCCATCTTCCCGTTAATGGCTGCCTCTTCCCTCACAGGGACAAAGTGATGAATAAATAACATTAACAAGTACCTTATGGAAAATTTCTGTGGAAACCGGAATGATGACACTTGAGTTTCAGAGGTTTAATGACCTCAAATCTCTCACAGTGTATCTTCCCGGAAGCAGGCATCCCTCAGCTTTTTGGGTACCAAGGAAGTCTATTAAAAATGAACAGTGTTGTGATGGATTGCAGGGACTATGGTCTATAGCATACTCACATTAATTAAAAACAGCTCTTCTGAGGTATTCGTTTTCTTTTCTTGATAAAATGCAGAGGAAATGAAGCATACCAGTGTAGTTCTTTGAAGCAAATGCCATGTAATACTATCTGCAATTCTGTGTAAAATAAGATAAACTTACAGGACATTAGTCAACTATTAACATTCTGTCGGTTGATTTTTGGCAGATATTTTTATTCAGATGAATTAATAGAAATGGGCGACTGATTGTGGGACAATGTTTTGTTGACAGCTCAGCCTTGTTACTTGCCAGTGAATAAGGAAATACAGTATAAGCTGGTCCTCATCGGCAGCATACGATACTGCATATCAAAGCTTACAGTCATGTTGATCCTTTGAAACAAACCTGTTTCTTTGATAGTGTTAGTTTGTGATGGGGCAGTTTTTCCTCTTCTAGGAAACTAATTAAAAGGATTATCAAATTTTATGATGAAATTGATGTACAAATACATTAAATTGTACATCAATTAATTGTATTTAAATTAATCCTGATAATATTCTTCTATGTGTAGAATTTGACCATGGATTCAAAAAACCTGGTTTACCTGCTATAATACCTTAGAGCCAGGTACTTACCCTGAATTGATTTAGTAAACATCACCCACCTGCAAACATGGCTAAACCATATCAAGTAGCTTTTCATACACACCTTGCATTTTAAGTCACCATGGACAAATAAATAACAATAATAAAAGTCCTTATATGTTGCCTCCAAAACAATTTTAGTGGATGTTTAATGAGGAATCATATAGTCAGATTCATCACATTTGCTTGAGATTGTTTCAGGTGAGATGCCAACTCATTGCTGAGTTGTTTCTGAGGAGGGATCTCTGCACGACCTTCCTCTGTGTGCCGAAATCGTCGAGGGCAACCAGACAAAATAATTGGACTGAGTGTGGTCTCTGTTGACTGTGGCTGTGAGGGAGCTCTATAGGGTAACGATTAGCTTGGTAAGGACGTCTGTAGCACTGCTGAGGCTGCAGGATGCCGGAAGGCAGGCCACTTTGATCGCCCGGCCCCGCTCGGTCCAAGCCCCACAGCCCTGCCTCAGGCTGCTCTGCACTGGCGAACATCACCGTGCCTATCATACAGTCACCACACTGGGTTTCAAACAAATCTTCAGCAATATCCTCTATGTTCACACTGGTTAAATTACACTATTGAAACACATGTATTCTTTACCTTATCACTGTTTAGTTAGCTTCTTATATCTTTTCCTATGTAGTGATATTTTATGTATTTAGCTATATGAGCTTCCTTGTATAAAAATATGCAAATTTCAAGATTCCTACAAGTTAAATGCTACAAAAACAAGGTACAGACATGTAGAAAAATGTTTTTAAAAAATGCAAGATTTGTTTTTTGAAACGTCCAAATGCTTTGTTGGAAGCAGGCAGTTCTTTACAAATACCAGTTATTATTTGATCTAATGTAATTTAGTTTAATTTTATTTTACTTTGCTTTTATTAACCATTTAAACAAGCTCATACAGTAAGGTATAGCAAAGTAATGTATGACGTCATAGGTGTTGCTGCTGCACTATAAAAAAGTCCCATGTTAAATGAACTATCAGGAACAATAGAGACAGTACAGTATACCCATAGTAACCTTGTCTAGCAATTTTGTCGATCAGCAGGAATCAAATGACCTAGTGCTTACTGAAAAGCTGCTAGACCCTGGCTCTGTTATCAACAACCAACCTCAATTTGAAGCTGGCAAGAAATGTTAAAAATTATTTTCTCATTGAAAATGTTAAAATGTACAGGTAGCACTGGACGACACAGAGGGAAACATTTGATGAAGTAACACCAGGATTTGCACGGTCTAATATCTTGTCGTTCAGTAAACTGTCATGTTAAGTAAATAAAAACTATGCCATTCATCCTTAACAATGTGAACTGCAGGAAAGGCTGCAAACTTCTTCACTTTTGATTTATGTATAATTCTCAATGTGTAAAATTATTTTTATTTTTTAGTTATTATGTTTAGTTCCTCTGTGTGATCATCTTTAGTCCTTTGAAGTCATGAGAGCTTTATTCATGTTTACACTGAAAGGGTGCGGGTCTTGAATGGGAATTTTTTGTTCATTGCGAGAGCTCATCATTTTACTCTGCTTCTGAGTATGCGCTGTTGAGCTAGAAGTGATAAAGCAACGCTTTCATTATGCAACTGATAACACAAGACATGCTCAAGATAAAAATGTGTGAGTAATTACTGTGGCACATTAGTCTAATATGGTTTAATCTATAATTCCATTCTTTAACCAACAGTTTCATTCAAGGTGACTTACACTTTTACCATTTTGGACAGCTGACTATTTAAACCTAGGGATTAATGTTTGTTACTTTGCTCAGTGGTACTGCAGAAGCATGACCCTCCGAGGACTTACGCTAACCTCCTTCCCAGAATGGCTGGTTTTTGCGTCACCATGAGCGTTGTGGGCATCTTTGGAGCCAGCCTTCAAGAATTTTTCTCTGGTTTCTACAGCGCTGTTCCACCTGCCATTTATTGTTACACTCCATTAAATGTCCCTGTCGTGGGATTATCAGCAAGTATTTTTTCAACAACTGAGAGACACATGTTTTTAACAACTCAGGCAGGCACCAAACAGCCCAACAGATGCAGATTTGGAATAAGAAAACAGGTGGTGTTATAAGTGAAGAACTGGAGTTTTGACAGATCTTGGAAGGGGAATAGCTAATAAAAATTTTGTGAGCAAGTGATTTGGCCTGTTTGGTTGGATAATTATATATAATTTAAATGCTATGAAGCTGCAAAAGAGTGCTGCTGCCTCATAACACTCAGGCTGTTCAGGTGTGAGTTGAACTCCACGTCAGTCTGTGTGGAGTTTGCATGCGTTTTCCAAGTTTATGTGGGTTTTCTCTGGCCCCTCTGGTTTCCACACATACCTCAGTGACATCCGTTTCAATATAATTGTTCCCATTGTGTATGTGTGTGTGTGTTTATGTGTGTGTGTGTGTGTGTGTGTGTGTGGCCACCTTTTAATGGACTGGCATCCCATCCAGGTTGTAGCTAGATAGCCTAGACCATAATGATTCTAGGAGTGGCTCCAGGCTGCTGTGACCCTAGCCAGGATTAAGTGATACGGAGAATGGATGGATGGGTTAAATGTTATGCATTATAATTTATAAAATAAAAACAGTTGTATGATAGACACACAACAAACAATTCAGGACTGAATGAATGCCTCTGTGTAAGGGGTGTGCACAGTGCAGTGGTGAATCACCAGGAAATTTCATATAAGGGAATCATATTCCAGGCGAGTAGGTTGCTTACTGTCAGGTTCAAAATGTGTTCCCCCAGTGGACTTACTAAAGCAAGGTGAAGGACATCCACTCTCCTGTGGTTCAAACGTGTGGTCTGGAGAGACGTCCAGAGACGAGGGAAGCGAGGGAATTGCTCAGCCAAGATTTCTTCATTGAAACAGAGTGTTTGTGGTTGAAAATTGAATTTTTGGAGCTACCTGCCAAGCAGAGACAAATGCAAGTGAGTGCATAGTTGCATGCTACAAAGAAAAAAGAAAAGTTTTATGTGAGATATTTTTTTTCTATTTGCCGAGCCAGTCTTTTGTAAACATGATGAAAAAGGCCTTTTGTGCACTTTGTTGTGGCATTTTTGTTTGAAACTGTGTCACATGTGCAGCCTCCCCTTAGGCTCTTAGTTACACATGCTGTCATTGTTATTTAATTATAGACAGTCTAATTTCACACTTTAAAGGGAGGCAACAGGCAAGGCAATCACTCAGTCTACTTGAGAAATTACCCAACGCTCACACTTCTGGACAAGGTCCAGTGAAATAGAAATTCATCGCTTTTTATAGCACCCAAGGACAAATGGCATCTTAGCGTGATGGATCTCGTTATTTGGTATTGCACCTGTTTCTCTGCAAAGTTGAAATCTTGTCTATTTAATGGCCATCTGTGCCCAGTTTGTTTACTTGAATAATACAGAATAAGCTCCTGCTTTGCTTCCAGCCAGTCCTAAAGTCCCAAAGTTGTGGTTTCTGATGGAGAAGGAATGGTTCAGGAGGCCAAGTCCGGGGCTGCGAGCAGCCGCAGCCAGGATGACATAATTTTGTGGACCGTGTCTGAAAGATACCGTCTGCATTTAGAGCAAAAACAGGCCTGCGAAGGCTGGCAGTCAGTTTGCAGCCCAGTTATCAGTTGAGATCAACTGTAAAAGATGATTTACATAAGCTTTGTATTGTTCCCAGTTGTTCAAAAGCTGATTTTATGATTTGACTGACAATGCAGCATCATCATAAAGACAAGCTGTCTCCCCGCTGATGAATAGAAGCTCCAGTGTCGCTTTATGTAACCATCATAAATAATAGGAACAAAAAAGTCGCAAGTTATGTGCCGGATTTTTTTTTTTTTAATTCAAAATGCATATGTTATTTTAATCTAAGGTATCTGCACTCCACGTTAGCACGCTTTGCCAGTGACGTTGCGTTTACTGAGAAACTGCTTGTGTTTTTAAATGAAGGTTTGAGGGTTATGAAGGTTCATATCACAGACTAAAGTAACCTAGTAAACTATAAAATATCACTCATTGTTTAAAGACGCCGTGCCTGAAAGCTCAATGAGGCACGTCCGAAATCCCAAGGCAGAGCAACGTTCAAAGCCAAAGAACCTCTGGAGTACTTTCGATTCCATTCTTGTTTTCAAAAACCCCTGCACTATTTCCCTGTGCTCTATGTATATTGCATGGGCATATGTATCATGCAGAGGAACGCAGCTCTAAGGTCTTATCCTGTCTCCCTGCCCTGACAACCTGAAAACCCAAAGAACCATTAGCTCTTGTTTTTTGCTCAGCCCCTTACATCCCTCTGTACATAAACATGAGGGAAAGAAAAATTCTGTTTTTTTGGCAGACTAGCCACCCAAACACACAATCAGTTTGCTTACACTGTATATGTTATTTCACAGATGTCAGAGGCATAAACTTTCTATTTGAACACAGTATCTTCTGGTTACCTGTCAAGGGATTTTGTTTCTTTGAAAAGTGTGGCAACTTGGAAAAGTAGGAACACACCCACATGTTCCCACAGCAATAAAATGCAGAAGCTAAACACCGCATGCCTCGGGTAAAAATAAATAAATAAATAATGTTTTCTCTCTGGATATTATACAACCACATACTGCTCAGGAATGCATATCTGAAGCACACAGGTAAAACCATAGGATTTCAACCAGGTCCTAGACAGCATAAAAAATAAAATAATGGAATAACTGTATCTCTATGATGATCCAAAGATTTGCTTTGATTAAATTAAATTCTATGTCTTTTTGAATCAATTTAAATTTCAAAATGTTTTTCAAAATCACAAACTGTTACGCACAACATTCAAAATGTTGTCACCGTATAAAATAAAGACATCTTTGTTTGCAACAATCATCACGACTGTTTGGTGCAATATTTGAGTGAACATTGCTTTGTTCTTTATAACAAATTCCAGGGAACAGACTTCATGTACAGCTTAAAACCTCAAGTATAAAAATTGACTCCATAGATGGAATTTTGAAAATTTGCGGAAACATTTTATCACAACCGCAGCCCACACATTGCTTTTTGAACTATTTCTTTTAAAAAAGTGATGGCAGGGAACTAAACGTTCTGCTTACAGCAATACATAATGCATCCGGACAACATTCTTTTCTGATGGAAAGATGTTAGATTTGGCTTTTATGTTCCTCACATTTCATCACACATGGTGACAGGACCGTCTGCCTGACATAAGTATTTCACAATAACAAGTTTTTTTTCTTTTTCTTTTTTTGTAATCATAGAATGAGTGAACGTATGGTTATCTTTCGGTATCTGGACGCAGAAAGGGTTTTAGACAAAAAAAATTGCTGCACTTTCAATCAGATCCAATACACCATCCAGCGAATAAGGAGCTTAGACACGATTTCTCATATTAACAGCCCAGAAGTTAATGCACAAAGCAATGTCAAAAGTTTGGGCTGCGTTTGAGCTTCTCCACACAAACACAGACTTTGTCACAGCACGAGGACAGCCTTCCAGGAATGTAATTAAATTAATGAGCGAGCAGGAATAAGATTTGCATTTTAATTTTTATCTCGAATGTCAGTTCTGAAATGCTAACTTCCCCGAGGTGTTTCCACAATGATATTAGAAATTCGAACAGCTTACACTTTTAAACAAGAAATCAGCTGAGCTTGAACTGTGCTCCAGCATGCTATATGTCTTGATTTTCAGCAGGGTCTACAGACTAAAGTAACTCCCTTGTGCTGATAAACCTTGTTGCTGCTTATTAAGGTAGACATACAGGGTTCAGTATTAAGTGGGTGGTCACATATTTGCTTTCTACTTTGTCGATATGCCTCCCAGCTATGCATATGTGTGCCCTGAAAAATCTGTCCCGTTACCTTGAACAGCTTGTGTTACTTGCTATAATGACTTAAATCTGCGCCTGTTGAAAATATAATTTATTGCAGGCTAAATTACAGCATATTGACTGAGAATAATTACCATATGAAGAACAGGGTCAGTTGTGGTGGGTGTTTCCAGGCCATGTTCAGAATGTCCATGCTCAAAAAAGAGTGAATTTTCCGTGTTGTTCACAGCTTAAAAAAACAAGAAGACGTACGTTGAACTGTATGTGTAATAGTAGGTATGCTTCCATTTTACCATGCTGATGTTGTAATTAATGGTTTTCTTGTCTTCAGTACCTCTGGTCAGCAAGCAGAAATGAGCTGCATGAAATTAGGTCTGAGGCTGGATGATCTGTAAATGTGTTGCAGCTTCCTTCTTCTGAAAGATTTTATCACATAACACATTACATGTCAAGCATTACTGCCTGACAATACAGCAGTTCCTCAGTATCCAGACGGCACGTCCGATTTTTTGCTATAATGGCTATTGAAAATTAACACCTATATATCAGTATCCAAATGAAAGTTTTTGATACAACAAATTTTTATCTGAAGGTTATCCATAATGAAAAAATCAAAAGGTGAATAAAAATCAAAATAAATTAAAAATCAATAAATAAATATAACCCATAGTATCATACAATGTAATGTTATAAAATAATACTGGATATATTGTAATAAAGTCTGTTGTTTACTGTTATGAATTTGCCAGATGCGCACGTGTGCACGTTTGTTATTAGCTGTTTCCACCTGTTTTGTTTTGTCTGAACATGTTTGTGCCGCATCACAATATTTGTTGTGTATTTAATTTTTTTGTTAATAAAACTTTTTATTAAAGTGCCAGTTGTGTAAAGCAAAGAGGCGGATGCAGTGGGTTACTTTGACACTGACAAACATGCAAATTAATGACATCATTAATTGTTTTCTTATTAGGTTACTGGTGTTTACAGTGTTTATCATGCTGAAGTCACAGGTTGATAGTAATATAGATGCTTTCTGATGGACAGGGTGCACATTATTTATTTTTACACATTTGAAATAATGAGAAACAGGTGCTTGATATCTGAAAAATTTAGCATCTAATGATTTTTCAGGCACAATTTTGATTTGTTTACCGAGGAATTACTGTACTGATATATGGCCGAGGCGGTAGCTGTCCACTCAGGTAGGATAATCACATTTGACTGTGAAACATGTCACACTGATCAATGCCCCTGCCAACTTCTTGACCTGAATCAAGAGAACAGCCAAACTCAAATGGAGTCAAAAAGTAGGAAAACAGTGTAAAAACAGCTTTAATAGGACAGCCACTGCCCTCATATGCATGCACATACATGCATTTGTGTCCAAGATGTATTGTCCCCTATTTTTCATAGGATTATCAGTCATTGAAGAGTTGAGCTTTTAGCCGTGTCCAGTTAAGAGAAATATCTGGAGGCATAATAAACTTTTGCCCACTGAGTTTGCACAATTGTTGTATAGTTTAAAACATCTTTTGTGAACAAGGACCAGAAGCGTTTTAAAGCTGCTGTTGGCTATGTTATCTAGGCAAGGTAATATTTTTTTGTTTTATAATAGCATGATGGGTTACATGTAAACAAAAGTTTTATTCTGAAAGATGTCAGCAGTGTCATCTTATCAAAGTCAGTAGCTTAACAGCACTGTGAAAATTAGTGTTGTCTTATTAAAAGTACAGTCATAGGAAACATTATATATCACTAGTATAACTACTGCCATACTCCTTTTGCTCATGTTTGTGATTAATGCCAATATTCGATAATTGGATATTAATGCTGTTTTAATATAATTGTTTAAAATGATTCATTCAAAAGAACACTTTGAAATTGTTAATGTCCAGAATGATCCATAATTTTGCTGTACAAGTTGAGTTTGACTTGATAAAATGTTCCAACATATATCCCCTCTTTGCCTTGCTACGTGACTTCTTGTAGATGCGTGCATCAAATTGAACACTGTGGTTATGGCTTATAAGATGGTCAAAGCACCTCAATACATAAAGGACTTGGTCATTCCCTGCCCCCTCACAGGAATGCTGCACTAAACCTCTGGCCACTTATTGGTTTCACTTATGACAGGGTTGATGTATCCTTGTTTGGCTTATTTGGTGTTTAGTGTGTTCAGAAATGTTACATATGGTAATAATAATTCAACATTTATTTACCACCTTTTCCCTTCAGCTTTTTCCCCCAGAGGACACCAGCATAACCTTCAAAAAACAGTTAGAAGTTAAATGCTTCTAAGATGCAGCTGTGGTAACTAAATAGGTATACTCTGAATGCAGGTATGGAACTATAACTGTATACAGATCAGTTTAAGAATTAGAACTTAAATCCATCAGTGGTGTGCAAAACCACTTTGATTTCACAGTGACCAAACTGTCTCAGAGAAGGTGTACCATTTTTGTGATGTTAACAGCTGTTCAAGTTGGTAAAACAGTTACAAGACTGCTTTGGAGGCAGAACGAACATTGGTTGGAACTGTGATATTCATTCATTTATTTCTTGTACCTACAATACCTGTATTCCATAGATACTGCAATGCCTCAAGTTTTTGTTTTTTCCTACATTTACATTTATTCATTTAGCATATACTTTTCTCCAATGTGACTGTCAGCACTGCATATACTCCACTAAACTATATTATATCATATATGCCATCTATACACCACAGCGGTGTAATCCACATATGCATGTAGATGCACACGTTGAGCAGTTCAGAATCATCATTTCACCAGAAGCACACGTCTCCTGTGGGAGGAAACCCATGCAAACATGAGAAGAGCATCCAAACTCCAAACAGACTGAGCAGGGGCTGAATTTACTTTCCCAAAGCTATTGTGGTAGAAAAATTCAAAGAAAAAAGACTTAAACAAAGCTCAGGTTGCAAAAGTCTTTACTTGGTGTTCATGCACATGGGTGAGCCTCCAGGGGAAGTATATGTTATTACAAACGCAGTATATCTCCACAAGACGCTTTGACAGTTATTCCCACCCTGTTGTCTACTCGAAGCAGTCCTTCACCGCCTGAGTCGCGTTGGGTACTGTAAAGACACGGTGACCTTTATCATAGTCAGCAGTTGCTATCCACCACAACATTCGCATGCACAGGTGGTCAAACTGTTCCTTTGCAACGTTCAACAGAACTTTCTTATCTTAATGCATGTTTGCAAACTACCTCAGCTTTCTAGCTTACACACCCAAGGTTATATTTAATACTTGTCTAAAAGAAAGAGTATAAAACTTATTTCCAAAACAGAAAATTTAACATGTAAAGAAAATTCTCCCACACTATTTTTTCATTTGCTTTTCATTTAAACTCATCCTATAGTTTTGCATGTTACAGGTGTGTTACCATCGCCACAACACTATTTTGTAGCTTTTTATTGAAAACATATTTCAAATCTACTTCGGCAGCATAGCAATCCAAACTAAAAGAGTATTACAAAGATATGGGCACAAAACTGTTTGCAGTTTAAAACTGCAACCTTGAATTTGTAAGTCCATGCCCTTAAGCACTGTGCTGCCAGTTATTTTAAACAAGCAAAAAGTCTTTTGCCATACATCAAAAAGAACATACATGTTCTAAAGTTCCAGAGACGAGGTTTGGCCTAGTGCTTACTGTGTTCCTCTTGAACGTGTACCCTGCATAACCACAAAGTTCACTCTTTGACCTTTTCTATCAAGGTCTAAACGCAACGTTTTCCCCCAACAGGGGTGGTCTAGATGCACTCAGTATGAACCAGCGTATCAACTAGGACTACTTCTGATAAATTATTTAGACACCTCTATGAACAGGGAGGAATATGATGTGAAAATGCCAAAAAATATATAATTAAAAATATTTAACAGCACAAATAGTTAGTTATACTGGGAAAATAATTTAGTTTGAAACAAGAGCATATTATAACCCTTCTACATAGGACCTCTGCAGTTGGTATAATCTAGCTTGTCTGAAGCGGCGTGATAAATTATTTAAGAATTTATATTCTTATAAGCCCGTGTGTGCTCAAGCTGGATGTGTTTGACATTGGCTTTGTTTGCTGCAAACTTTTAATATTTAGCGGTGAACATGGTTTTCATTTACTAGGAAGCCGTTGTGTGCTGTCTGTCTGTCGTTTTTAAAGATCACTGCTATGCAAAAATGAAAAAAGAGTCATTTTTGAGGTCAAGGAACGAATAAATATTCATGATGTTTCCAAAAAAAGTTTAAAAACACTTCTCAAATCTTTTTATACACTTTGTAAGCCCTACCCAGTCCTTTTAGCTGAAGACTGGCCAAAGGAAGTCTGGGGGTGTTTTTGCTCTTATCACACAACGGTCCCATTATTGGCCCTTTGGTTTTGCTGTGTGGTTTGTGTGTAATGTCAGGGACCTGTTGTATTCTGTATTATCAGTGGCATGGACACAGTGCACTGTATCACTTGGGACTTCTGGAGTAGCCTGTGCATAAATGACTTAGCAAGGTCTAAAGGTCAGGTGACTGCTTTCTCAGTCTAAGAAACCGTGGTTCCGGTTTTCTAAAGACTAAAGAAAAGCATTTTAAAGCCGGTTCTTGTTTTCCCATAATTTTAAGTAGTGGCTTGTTCAGCCAAGGCCATGAGATCTGTATGCACCGTGTTACTGTTGTTCCGCTGTGCCACAGGGATGGGGGGTCGGTAAATGCTAATTCATTGTTAGCTCTGTCCAATTTGTGAGTAATTAATGAGGCGTGGCTCACACTCAAGACCAGACTTCTCTAATCGTATCCCCTGGAAATAAGTTCAGGAAGGCTCCGTTCCCAGGAGACTTGGGCGACAGCCCATGTTCAATAGTTCACAGCTCAGAATGAGTTATCTGAGATGCAGGAAAGCGGCCTTTCAATGGTGAGACTGCTGCCATCAGAAAAGCCCAGTTTAGCCCACACCTAGGTTTGGTGTGCCAGAAATAATATTCTTATATTGATATCACGCTGTATTTACATTTCCGAGAATTCTGTTTAAAATTTTTGGGGAAAAAAAAAAACTTGCAAGCATTCTTAGAAATCAAAGGCATCCATTACACAAAAAAAATGTCTTGTTGGTCTTTCTCTGGAAGAAGATTTGTCAGAATGCAACTAATTTCAGAGGCTGGAAAGAAACAAAATTCAGTGATTTAAACAAAACTCAGAATAAGAAGTTGAATTCAAAACAGAGATCAGCAATGGGAAATAACTAATTTCAGGGGTAGGAACCAGCTGAGCTCAGTGTCAGCAAAGTAGAGTTCAGAAATGGGAAGGAAATAAGTGCAGAGGCCAAAACGAAGGAGCCGAGGTCTGAAAGAAAAAATCGTGATCAGAGTCAAGAAGCAGCCACATTTACTGAAAAAAACAGAGATGAGATAGTCAGAAAGATATTAGATACTGAGACAACTACTTTCAGAGGGAAAAGTCTGTGTAAACGTTCTCTAAAGCAAAGAGTTGTATTAGTTAGCATGCAGTTTTTATGCATTTTAATTAATTGCATGTACAATTGCTTTTTACATAGCAGACTAAGAGCAATGTCACAGTCTACATATAAAAAAACAAACAGAAACAAGTGAAAACGCCATCCTAGATAACTGTAATGTGTAAAAGAACGATTTTGTTCATAAATATAATATTTTGTTAACAGTGATGTATTTTAAGGTGACAGAGTGATGATTCAGTGTTGGTGATGTATTTTTTTTAATTATACTGTATATAGCTTATAATTTTGGGCATGCATAAAGATTTTTATTCAGATTTAAATGCATAATAGGAGATAACTGTGCATTAAAGAGCTCTTTTGTGTAAATCATCAATACAGATACATTTTATGTGCATCTATGACAGTATGTGCAGTTATGTAGTTATAGTCGTGATTTTTAAGTTGTCAATCATATGCTTTAAGTTTTAACTATTAAAAGTGCGCTTGTTTTGTTTTTGTACAAAAAGCCAATAATACAAAAAAGTTGTGCATAATTTGCTTTGTATGTTGCAAAAAGTTGAAACCATTTAAATTCCACTCATATCTGGTGAAAGGTAAAGCTAAACGTAATGCTTCCCTCTTGCCCACATGCTTCCCGCAATTTTTCATTGTTTGCATGAAATCTTTGGTTCTGAGAATAAGACTTCAAAAGCAATCCAGAAAAGCACAGACAAGTTCAAGGTTCAAGGGTCACTTCATTGTCATTCTGCCGTTACACAGACATATACGTGAGAAAGGAGTATAGTCTCTCCTGGAGTCTGGTGCACAATACGCTAAACAGACAGCATGGCAACACAAGGCAAACCGGACAAATTGAAAAGATACAGCAAGTAGATAAACAGATAGATAGAAATAGATAAGTTGTAATCAATCAAAGGTAATGGTGGTAATGATACGGTGGGGGGGGGTGATGATTGTGAGCTGTTTCTATGCTTCAAAATCCAGCAGTCTGACAACCTCAGCTTTTGCAGAGTCTGGTAGTGTTGGCCCACAAGTTGTCAGTGTCATCCAGACTGCAGTGGTAAAAACAGATGGTGGAGAGAGGTGAGAGGGGTCAGAAGTGATGATATGAGCTTTCCTGATGCATTGCCTGTTGTGGATGGTCCTAGTGATGGAGACCGCATGCCTGTGCAGTTCCTGTACCTGCTTGTGGTGCAGGAGGTCCGAATGCTCTCTATAGCACAACTGTAGAGAAACTGTTGAGGATAAGAGAAGAAAGTCCAGCTTTTTTCAGTCTCCTTAGGAAGTGGAGATGCTGTTCTGCTGTCTTCACTAGATGAGTTCTGTTGTGGGTCCAGAAAAAGTCTTTGGCTGATGTGTATTCCTAAGAACTTGAGGCTATGTGCAATTTCCACTGTTGAACCACCCCCTGTGAATGCAAAGAGGAGAGGCAACAGGTAGAATCCTTCTGAGGTGTACAGTCATGTCCTTGGTCTTAACGGGAATGAGAGACAGATTGTTGTTCTTGCATCAGGTTAAAAACTGCTCCACATCTCCTCTGTAAGCTGACTCATGATTGTTGGTGGTGAGACCTACAACTGTGTTGTTGTCAGCATACTTGATGTTGTGGTTGGTACAGTATTTGTGGGTTAGGAGGGTGTACAGCACAACCATTCTTGTGGTTTACTGGTGTTGGAAATAATGGTGTAGAAGTTGTTGCTATGGATCCTCGTGGCCTGTGGCCTGTTGGTCAGGAACTTCAGGATCCAGTTGCACTGGGGAATGTTCAGACCCACTGAGGACAGTTTACTGACCAGCTGGTGAGGGATGATGGTATTGATTGTTTCTGCCACACTGTCTTTGGATCATTGTCCACAAAGTGCTCCTGGATCCTCTGGGCATAAGCTACCTTGGTTTTCCTGATTCTACTGTTGAAACTGGCCCTGACTGCTTTCAGCACCATTCTGTTGCCAGATTTAAATGTGAGGTTGTAGACATTCAGCAGCCAAAGTTTCTGGTTGGGTTAAACAGTGATTAGTTTTAGTGGTCACACCTAAAATAATGTGCTTCTTCTCACACAGAGCACTGAACAACAGGTTAAAACAACAGAACAACTATAACAGATATATACTAAGTGGGCATGTAAGAAAATTAACTATACATTTACTAACATGTGCAACTATAGTGGGTAACAGTGCAATAAGGTAAGCTTACTGAAGAGGAAAACAAAACACTCCAAACCAAAAAAAGGTGAGGGGCAAAAATAAACATAGCAAAACAGTCTTGCAACATTGAAATCATTCCTTCCTTCCATACTTTTATTTGTTTCATGATCATTTTAGATCCTGTCAGAATCAGCTTGACTGCGGGTACCAACAACAGAGAGATGTGATCAGATTATAACCAGTGTACGCATAGCAGATGGTTGTGAAAAAAAAGGTCCAGTTTACAAATCAAGGTAATACTGTTCTGCAGCGTTCTTCACATTGCACATTGTTTTATAAATCCACTAATGACATCCAGGTTTTCTTGAAATTGGATTATCACTGTTTGTTGGTTTAATACGTTCAGCTAATCTGTTGTCTCAACAAAAGCCTTGACCTCCCCAAATGATCTTAAGGTTTCTCTCCCCATTCTTGATTGCTATTCTGATTTACTTAAACTCTCACACGAGAGGTTTTAATCCTGATGTCACAATAAGGCTTTGCACACAGTTTGTACTACGTATGTTTAAGGTATGGGCTTAGCAGAACCTTTCCCATTTGTTGGGCCAAGGTTTTGAAAAGCCTTATGTGAAATTTCCTTTTCTCCTCGCCTTTGCTCTTTTTATGCTTAGGTGTGACCTAGAGAGACAACAGTTTTTTTTTTTCTCATGCTCCCCACAATTTTTCATTGCTTGCATCCTATGCCTTAATGGAGAGTGTGAGTTGTAAATATCTCCTGTCAGTTCAATGTCATTCCAGCTTTTCTCCTTGCTCGTTCTCCTTGAGTAGGTGTTTAATGGTTTTGCCTGGTGCCACGTAAATAAATGAAAAATAATTGTCCCACAAAATAGACCTATGTTGGACAGTGCAGAGATGAACTTGTGAAGAGCCACTGGCGCTGGGGTGACTTTTACCATGTTGCACTGCTTCTGTCTACTCTACATGCTTATTGTCCTGTGCAGAATAGATGATAAATTGATACTCATAGGAAAATGCAGCGCTCCATTAGAATGTGATGTTTTGTTTACCGCTGCAATTTGTCTCTCCTGTATAAGAGACAGACTTAGTGTACAGTATGAGTTGTCAGTCTCTGCCAGGATGAAGATCAATGGGCCTATTGGCTTGATTTAGCGACAGCCGTTGTGCAAAGGGTGGCAGGTGACCAGTATGAATACTGCTAACGTTTAGCTATTGGCGGTACTTTGAACAAAATTATATGTTCACCGTGTACAGGGGGTGAATTAATGTCTTGCCTTTGCTTGACTACAATCCATTTTTGATTACTCTTTGTGTAATATCTCGAATACTGTCTCATCTTGTGTCATTTGCTTTTATTAACTCACCCGCTGTTTATTGCCTTTCTAGTGACTTTTTGATTATTTCCCATGTGTCTGTTTAATCACAAGTTACTAAAAGGAGTTAATTTTCTGTATGTGAAACTGCAGCGTAGTGAATGTGTTTACGGTATGATGCACTAGATTTGACTGGACCAACAAAGATTATGATTGGCAAACTCATTGTTCAGTTTTATCCTTTCCACAACAATAACACTATTCATCAGTGCTTTTCTAATGAACACTGAAACCATTGTTCTTTTCCCATATCATGACAACGTATTTTTGTTCCATCTGCTTTCTGTTAAGCTTTCTGTTGAATAATACTGATTTCATAGTTTGCTTTTTGTACCTTTTTTGAAACTGAAAGTCCTAGTCCATATTTAGATATCTCTTTTTTTCCCTTCAGAAATCAAGACAATTCTGCTGTCAGCAGGAGCACAGCAATATGGAGGAAGCATAGTTTATTTTATAATGAATCTCAAATCGCGTTGACTCATGAGTTTTTTTTGTTTGTTTGTTTGTTGGCATGATATTCACACGACTCACCAGGAACAGAATAAGATTAGTTTAATGATTTAAACTTCAGCGAAATACAGACCGTAACATCTCCAAACATGTTGCATGTTCTGTACTGCAGTCTTCTTTATGGAAACTAACCTCTAAATGTGGTATATCTGTGATCTACTGCGGCACAAACACTTATAGCTAACCTCCAACAGTTCTGATAGTGACTAAGACATTTGCATTCATGGAAGACAACCTATAACCATAATCTCCTCTTTTTCTTGCAGTTCAGCTGAAGAGCAGTTTCGCTGGAATACTCAAGGTACCAACTCCTGTTGTTTAGTTTAATTCATGTTTTCCTGTCATCGCTGCACTGTTATTATTATGATTCCGCTACAATTGCTTGCTTTTAGTAACAGTTGTTAGGGGTGAAAGGGTACATATTGGACAATGGAGACACTATAAATGGCAGATTTTTGAGAACACACTTTTCAAAACATTATATAGTAAAAATAACCAATCTATTTTTTGAGTATCTGTCAGAAATATATGTGTATATCAGGTTCTCTATCTGAGTTAGGTAAGGTCAAAAGGAAGGAACACGTCTAGGGAATGTCTAGGAAAATAAAACCTAGTGTAAGAGTTCTTTGCACGTTATATTTCTAAGACTCACTATAATTGTTCTTATTGGAATGTTTACTACTATATTGAGCAAGCTATGACTCTTCACCTCTTCAAGCACTCAAAAATTGCTTTTTTATTTTATTACTTGAACTCTTGCTCTCATCACCGTGGTATTACCCTTGAAAATAGCACTTACTTTGAATTTATGTTGTAAAAAATATCCATTTCTAAAAATGAAGTTCCTTTCAAATTCAGTAT
The DNA here is from genome assembly GCA_900497675.1 of Arapaima gigas. Classification (NCBI taxonomy): domain Eukaryota; kingdom Metazoa; phylum Chordata; class Actinopteri; order Osteoglossiformes; family Osteoglossidae; genus Arapaima; species Arapaima gigas. The sequence goes on from UFQX01000026.1 coordinate 1,831,285, forward strand.
CAGAAAGCCATTAAGATGACAATCAGTAACAAACATCTGCATAGAGTTAAGTGAAAACATTTTTTCAAGATTTCTCTCAAGAAAACAAACATGCCCATTGAAATACTTTATCCTTTTGCAATATAAAACTTTTTTTGAACAGTCTGAAAGCTTAAATTTTATGAATTGCCCTTATTGTTACTGTCATTTAGAAGTTAATTCTTCATCTTAAACCTCTTGTGTACATCTTGATCTTTTGGCAGTCATACTGAAGGAAGGCTAATTGTAATGTTGCAGTCAGGATGCAGGCGCGTGCAGATGTAAAACAAACAGCTCCGTTTAATAATAGGAGTTGTTCCAAAGTCGTAGTCAAAAAAACCAGGAATCAGTCCAAGACAAGCAACGTAACAAACATGGGTTAAGCACAAACAACATCCATAATAGGCCGATAACCAGCGTAGCAGTCAGAGCAACCACTCAGTGTACACACACACAAAGATCGCAGCAATACTTCACGAGCATCACTGCGAAGCACAGGTGTATATATACAAACGAAGAAACAAGGAACAGGTGCACGGAACTAGCAGTCAGGGGAGGCGTGGTCTGGGACAGGGGGCGTGACGCTAATGATCGTCTTTGTAAAGATGTGGAAGCAAACAGGAGAAATCGTTTCCCTGAAGTTTATTTTTCTGTGTCAAGGGTTTGAGATTGTAGTTTTGAAGTTTAACTATCAAACCTTTAGGTTGTTTTCTGTTGGCAACCTCTCCCCATGCCCTGTTTCTTGGCTTTACAGATGAACAAAAAGACATTGAAGACGAACTGACGACAGGATTGGAGCTTGTGGACTCTTGTATTCGCTCTCTACAAGAGTCTGGGATACTTGACCCCCAGGAATATTCTACAACTGAAAGTAAGGAGCTCTGCTATTGTATTAACATGACATTAAATTTGTGGCTCTAAATGAGATTTATCACAACTCTTTCACTTATAATTTCACAATCATACCCTAGTATTTTGTAGACCTAGAGATGCTGAGGATGAAAATATTATGAACATAATGCTGAAAAGATCAAGAAATGAGGCAAAACAAATGATCAAGGGCTTTGTTTAGAAGAAACTGTAAATGAGTGCAATGCTAAGACATTTAAATGTTGTCTGTGGAATACATTTCAATTTTTAGATATAATTACACTTGATGTCTGGAAATGTAACATTCTCAGTGAGAAAAACTGAACAGCTATGGAGCATATGTTCTGCGGCTGTTTAGAGACTTATATTTGTGCACAATTTATGAATGCAAATATATTCACTGTGATTTTTAAAGAAATCTCTTTCCTTCCAAAAAAGACATGGTCTTATTACATGCTAAGGCTTATCAAATCATATTCAGGTAGAATGGTTTCTATGTAGGCTTTTGTTGTACCTCAGTAATTGACTGAATCAACGAATTCGTGAATTCATCTAATGTAGCCTTTTTTCCCTGTACCTAAATTTCTGTCTGTTGATGAAGCTCTTGGAAGGGCTGATGGGTTCAGCTTAGAGAAACAGAGGTTCATCGATGTTCTCTAGCTTAAGTCACAAATAGGTATATACCTGTAGTTGCTCATTCAGTGACTTTCATACACTGTGTACTGCACCACAGAAAAGAGTCACAGTCCACTGGATTCTTAAGATTGCAGGAAAATGCTCTGGTTTCCTCATAGGAAACAGTAGAGCAAATTATCTGAGCAAGATAATCTCATTTATTTTCACTCAGCTGAAACACTGTAAAGGACTGCTAACTGTGAAAGGTCCTCTGATATTTAAAAAAATGAAATGTTTCCAAAGAACAGCAGCAACCTTTCTGATTTTATATAATTTTCTGAGTACAATGAATCAATATTTACCTTCGATAATTTATATGCTAAAAAATGTTGAACTGCATTTGTATAGAGTTAAAATTTCACTCGGATCACATCATTATCTAATGGCATTTGTTGGCTCTAAATATGGTTGAAATGTTGAGCAACATCTACAGTAACTATAGGTTAATGTATGGTTTCGCTGCTGTGGTATTATGAGTTCCCCCAGTAAAAATATTACCCAGCTGTACAAATGAGTAAATCGTTGTAAGCAGCTTTGGAGAAAAGTGTTAGCTTTGTAAAAATATGGCTGGTAAATCTGACTGGTGGAATTCAGTCAACCATTCACAATTGTTAACCACTTGTCCAAATCTGGGTCACAGTTATCTGGAGCCTTCCCTACAAGTAGTGTGCTAGTCTGGTCAGTGCAAATCTTAGACAGGATGCATGTCGATTATAGCTGAGCCACTCACACTAAAGGCAACTTTGATTCACTTGAAACATGTGTATTTGGACCATGGCAGGAAGCCCATTAAAAAACAAGAACATGTCAACTTCACACTGACTGAGCTGAATTTGAACATATGTCTAAACAGCCCAGGAACTGAAAGCCACCACTGCTACCCAGTGTACAGCTACTGACATGACTTTCAAATATTTTTCATTAAATGCACTTTTAATTTAACACTGATATTTTTATAGCCCAATCCTTAGTTTAAATTCTGACAGAGGCAAACAAAACCTGCTTTGGCAATGCATCCAACTTAAGGAATGAAGAAGCTCTCACAGTGAAAATGAAATACTGCGGTACAATAAAGATATTTTAAAACATATTATACATTTAGACAGCTTCAAAGTCAGGTTGAAGCTTTGGCTTCTTTTTCACCCCTGATAAGTTAAAAATACAGTACATTAATAGTGTTACGGATGAACTTGTAGTTTAAGATACTTTTGCAATGAGGAAACCACCATTACCATAGTGAAAATAGCCACTAGATTAAGTATTAAATATTTCTGGTTTGCTGTAGGTTACAGGTTATAGACCTTCGTAACTACCACGGTAATAAAGCCAGCAATATTGGCATATTTTATGCATGAGGAGCCACACTCTAGCACAGCTATAACAGGATTATGTGTCTAAAGTGCAAGTTGATTTTAACTTGAGGCTGAAATAGCCTGCTACAAATGGTCTCTAAAATGTTGTCGTCTCCAGTTTGGAACGGATTTTATTATTCATAGGATTTTTTTAACCCTAGGACATGTATTAAGGTTTATGCTTAATAGTTGCTGACGTGGTTGTATGCAAATCACAGCGACGTCTCTCACTTTGACCCTGCGGACTCCACACCTTGTCTGAACATTGCATCAGAAATATCGTACAAGAGAAAAGGTGTCATCAAGCTAATGTACAGTTAGCAAATACAACAGAAAATATCTAAAATAGGATACATCTGCAAAAAAAAGGCTTGCCCTTCGACGACAATGCAATATGTCTTTTTTTAGATGTTTTTCTGTTCCTTTAAAAAAATCACCTGACTATCTCAGCAAGCTGTACAATAGCACATTAAATTTGGAGCTGTACCTTCTGCTTAAAGGCTGTGTATCAGTTCTATGACTTGAATAGATATTTCATCAGTTTTTAATGATGTATTTTTTTTTCATTAGAATCTGATCAGAAAAAGACTAGTTGAATTTACCCTGCCTTCTTCAAATTATTACATTGTAAAATATACTACATAAAAGTGATTCGGGGCATAAAATAATGTAACCTGCTAGTCAAGCTTAGTAAAACCCCCAATTTAAAAAAAAAAAAAAAAAATTGTATGAACAATACAAGTTTTTTAAACTGTGCTAGAGAAATGAACATTTAATATTGTTTAATCTTCAAAAATAATTCTGAAGAAACTAAATTTTGAACAATGATGTCTTGATCAAATATTATGGAAGAATGACAGTATTACAATGGAATAAAAGAGGTTTACGATGCAGCGATTAGTTTTAGAAATATAGTAGGGTATAATGTAACTAAGCATGCAAGCTGAATCGGTACATACAGCCACGATCCATTGTACACACTCAAAATAGGATGCTCATGCTGGATTTGTCTGCTTGTCTCACACTGTCGTATCAGTTGGACGTGTGGCGTCAAAGGGAATTCCGTTTGTTAAATCACCCTTCCTGCTCTCTGTTAAGGGCAGCTATATGTGGACAAGTGTTCCAGGGGTTGCGGTTAGAGTCAAATTGACAAGACCACCCCCTTCTATGTGGAAAATGGGGGTCCTTCATTTCCACCTGTAAAGGTTGAGATGCACTGAGAGGAGTTGAGTGCTGCTGGCAGATGACCCTCTTGGATCCCCCATCAATCCGCTCAACTCGAAACGGCCATTATCTCATCAAGCAGGTCACATGGACACATTGGGGCTTTGGTTTGACACTCCCCTGTTTGATGGGTTTCTTGCCTGTCATGCAGTCCTTTCAAAACACTCTGTGAAATCTAACATGGTCTACATCTATGTGAATTTAATTTCAGTATTTCCACTGTTAAGCACAGTTTTTGCATTCGTCTTCCACCGAAGGTCTTGTGGAGAAGGCAGTCATCATATAGTGCAGTGCAGCTATATGCTTACCTGTGTATTAAAGGTTAGCCTGGCTGCAAAGTGACACCTGCCACATCGAAATCTGCTGATTCAGTCCACATGGTTGGTGCAAAAGACCAGTCACACAGCATCCGAAGTTGGAGAACTAACAGCTTCTAATTACCGTCATAGCTGGCCTCGTTTTGACAGCACCGCAGCACGTGTGCTCAGCATCTCCCACCCACCACTCCCCCAACGTGCTCACACTCATGAATTATGCATGGCGCTTTCTGCTTCACCGAGGACCGCGTCACTGCCTGCTCCAAATTGCTTCCAACGCAGGACCCAGCCTCCCGTCCCAAAGCACGCTGCAGCTCAACGCCAACCTAGAGGGGTCCTTCCCGTGCTCCGTCGGCTACCATAGCAACCAGACCCTTGGCCAGGTTGGAGGTGCGGTGCACAGCTACAACCAGGTAGGTGATGCCTGCAGACAGAGGGTGCAGAAACAGCCGTGAATAATGCAATTACAAGACGGGTGGGGGAGGATATGCTTTGAAGTTGAAGTTTCTATATATTTCATACCCTTTATTGGAAACATTGAACTGTAGAGGGCGATGATAGTTTATTTAGGAAACATGGTGCAATATGCAATGTATGACATTTTATTTATATTATACTTTGAGTGGGTTTGCAAAATCGAGGGATGTCAGTCATTGTAGAGATACGTTGTACCTTTGAGGACGTCTCTTGTTTTGTTCAAAGAGGGCGATCTGCTGAAGTTAGATGGTTAGTAAAGGCTTTTAAAGAGGGGAGGTCAGATTGATGTGAATTGATGGGTCAGACATTGAAGATTTGAGACGAGTCATTCTTCACTGTGCTAATTCTCCTAATCCATGTTACCTTTTTTCATACTCACATTTTGTCATCAGTGTTATTTTAAATTGGTGTAGGATAAATAGGGTAAAGAAATACTTGCTCCTTTGGTCTGAAATCCAAAAAATTTAATCAATCCAAATGTTGTCATTAGACAGCACAGAGGGTAAAAACAAAACAGAGGTTGGCCTTCAAGAAAACAGTTTTTCGTGTTTTTGGGAGCAGTAAAATGTGTTATAAAATATGAAAAGGGCCAAATGTTTCAGTCCATGACTACCATAGGAAATCACTGCACTAGTATTAGCAAAATGACATTTTTTGCAAGTGGTAAAAGTTAATTCTGCACTTTTTTTGTGGATTTTTAACAGTCAGCTTAGCTGTCACATCCTTTTGAAATTGTTCTCAGGAAAGAGATAATGAGACTGGTTGTCAGAACGCTTTGTAGGAAAGAAGGTGAGGGCTGCTCTCAGTATCCAAACTACTACTCCTGTTACTATTGCTGCTGCTGCTGCTGCTACTGTCGGTATTTACATACATATGTGAGCACGCATGCATGCTCATGCATCAGCGCTTGTACCGTCAAAGAATTTCTGTCCTTTGATGGGAAATACTTGGAATGGTTACATTTGCGATTAAACACATAGGGTGTGTTGCATCCACATGGTTGCTTTTTTGTCTTAGCAGGCACGACAGCAGGGTGATATTGCTGTACAAAGACATCCATTTCAGCTCGGCAGGAGCTTCATTCGAAGTAGATGGGATGCTCAGCTAAATGGGGGAAAAAAAAAGTTTTACCCCGCTTTCTCTGTCGTACATTACAATTTCAACAGACTCGTATCTTAGTCTCCTCCTGTTCTCCTCAGTGTCTCTCAGTCATTTCTGCATTCTTTTGCAGTGACGGTGTCGCAGTGCTTTTTTTTTTCTTTTGTGTTTTTTTTTTTTTTTTTGTTTTTTTTCTAGCCTGTCAAACTGATTCTCTTGGATGAGTTTTTTCCAGAGAGCAGGGGATAGGTTTAAACAACAGCAGCAACGGAAAGTTGTTCTTTGCCTCTTCTTTGCCTGGATATTTATAACACCACAAACCTCTTGTTGCCTCAATAATTCATCTGTGTCTGGCACCTGTGGCAGTTTCTAAACACAGATAACGCTGTCAATCCTAAGACGTGCAATTTGACTAGTTACAGCAGATGGATGGTATGACTACCCAGGCGCAGGCCCAGTATAGTGAAATGTTGGGGCTTTCTTGCCAGTAGATGGACGAGCGCCTTCGATGGCTCGTGGCATGTTCCACAACAATCGAAAATGACACATATTCATCTCAGTAATTTGTACCACAGAGCTCTTTCTCTGAATAATAAAGATGACTGATATATCAGGATTGAGATCAGTGCAAGTAAACACTGATATTATCCTGTATATAAAGCAAAGCACCTGAAATTTCCCATTCTGTGCAGTGATGGTTACCTGTTATGATAGATATGAATAACAATAGCTGACTGTGATGTCTTCAAAAGAACAAGAGTCATGTTCACACTGAGGGGCCCTGCTATATTGGCTTTAGTCTTTTTTTTTTTTTCTGCCTGGATTACAGAACAAAGTTCTTCACTCACATCTCATAATAATGTGTAGAAAAATACCTTGATTTGGATGAAGAGGATTAATTGGATTTAAAGGTTTTTATAGACTTTCCAGTGAGGAGTAGTGAAGCCAGTTTTATTGTAGCAGCACATGCTTGGTTCTAAATGACAGCACAGAAGTGACTCACCAGCTAGAATGTATGTTTAAAGCCAACATAATGCATTTTAGTTCAAAATTTGGGGGTGCGAAAAATTTTTGATGCTGTAGTGAATAAGTATATAGTCAATGTATGTGGTATGCAAATTGACTATACTTTTTAAAATCCAACTGACAAGCTTCATATATTGATAGCAGTTAACAGACATATCAGGAGATGGATATGTGACAGCAGGTAGTGTATCTGGTGGTGGCTTCTCATTTAAAGGACACGGCTTTGAATCTCACCACTTGCTGTAATACCTTTCAACCAAAGTAACATATACAGAGAAGAGTATACCTTTCCTAAAAGGAAAAAATAACTGTATGTAACTTAACTTGGTAGGCAACTTTAGAGGAAAGTGTCAAAGTGTTAAGTGAATTAAATAAATATGATAAAAGCTTATGATTTCTACAATTGTTGTACTATCCTTGAACAAGATACTGCCAAACTTACGAAAGAGTTAAAAACCTGAGCTGTACTGACTTAGTAGTAAATTATATATTTAAAAAGTCTTATTAAATTCAGCATGAAAATAGTATTCCAAGTTGTTTTACTGCAGTGTAGAACAGATTACTACTCCTGACACTCAGAAGATATATCTATGTGTCTCAGGTTACGTCCAGCAGAGCAGCGCAGATTGCGGCGAGTGAAGCTGCTCAATCACGGGACTCTTTCGCGCCAAGTCATGGGAGTGCTTTCCACTTGCCTGACACCCAGCCAGTGCCCGGGGGAGCCTACTATTCCTGCTCCACCCTGCCAGCGCAGCGTGTGAGCTCCCCGCTCTCCATGCCGACTGTGGGCTCCCCTGCCAAGCTGCAGCGGCTTGCCTCCTCCTCCATCTCTGACACGTCCTGCTACGCAAACGCCCAGCGGATCTCTTCTCCCAAGCCGTCTCCTGTCCGACTGGCCAAGTCCTACAGCACCAGTTCGCCGGTCAACACAGCCCCCTCGTCCTCATCTCCGGGACACGCTGGAGCTTCTCCGCTGCGCGTGGCCTCACCACCCAATGCCACCAGCTCCTCCCCCATCCACCAGCTAAGCTCTTCGGTGGGCAGTTACGCCACTCTGTCACCCACCAAGCGCCTGGTGCACTCCTCAGACCAGTACAAGGTCTCTCACGACCTTTATGCCACAGCCACCTTACAGAGACCTGGAAGCCTATCAGGTAAGTGACAAGTGATAACCAGGAACATCTGCTTTGTCGTTATGATTGATTATTTTTTAAGATCCTTGCAAACCTAATGTTGTTACTAATAAAAGCACATGAACTGCTAGAAATTTAAGAATCATATATATGTTTTTGCTGATATTGGCCAGCTGGTAGCATATTGGTTAGAGCCATCATTTTCCAGTCAAAGACCTCATTTTGGAATCCTTGTCAGGGAGGGTGCCCTTGAGGAAGGTACTTACCCTGAATTTTTACAGTAAAAAATGTCAAGCTGTATAAATGAAAAAATAATTGCAACTACATGTACATACTACAAGTGTGCAAAGTTGAAACTCAATGGTACTTCAAAAAAGCATATGACATAATAATAATAATAATAATAATAATAATAATAACAATAATAAAGTTTGACTCATTTGGTCCTTTAAACATTTTTACTAACTAATTCTGAGTGTGAATATAAATTATTTTTATTTTTCCACATTTTTTTATTATTCAAAAGCCCATAAAGTGAACATGCATGCATTTGGCAAAACCACGCTGACAATGGTGACCATATTCAGTTGGTTCATAATACAGAAACTCATTTATTTTAGGTTGAAGGCAGCATGGGACCAGCAGAGTTTTGATTGTTTCTTTTGTTTTTCTAGTCCTTGTGAAATGTCATGGGAAGTCTGTTTCTTCACTGCACGCTTCGGTCTTGAGCCCCAATCTCATCCTCTGAATGAGAGCAGCACTTTGATATGAAAGCTGATTTGCCTCGATCCTGCTAATAAAAACATCAAAGCAGCGCACAATAAAGACGTGCGGTATGGATGGGACTTACACATTTCTCCTTTGCTTTAATTAGTCTCTCTTAATTGGCCTCTATACGTGAATTCCGTGGTGTGTTCCCTTTTAAAACCAAACACAAATAATTCCATTAAAAAATATCTATGATGCCAAATATGGTATTTTCTGAAATCAGGAGCAAATAAATAAATCAATGCATGAGAGGCTCTGTTCTCAGGGGAGAGCAGTTTCCTCTTCCCACATTCAGCCCATCAAGTGTCCCCTCAGTAGTTCATTATCTAAAAACTCAGGAAATTGATATGCTAGGAGTGTGAGCGGCCCTATCGATTTCCCTCTGTATCGCTTTTCACTGGGCCCGGGTTTCCAGCCACACCACCGAGCAGCAGGAGGCTGAAAAGCAGAAGCGGGAAGCTGAAGCTGCCGAAAGGCTTCACTTGGAGTAAAACAAGGCTTTGATGGGGAGGGCAACTCAAACCCAAGGGCCACCTCAACAACGCCAACCTGTGTGCTGTAAAATTCACTGGCAGTCCCCCAAACCCTCCACCCCTCTTAAGCGAACCCTGGAAGACTGGAGGATGGGAACCATGTCCAGGGGCAGTCATGGCAGGAACTTCTCCAAAGTGCATTTAGTTTCCAGTTCTTCACCATGGATCTGTTGCTGGAGCTGGAGGAATTTGAAGTGACAGTTAAATCTAGACTGTTTTACGCTTTCCACACTCAAGATTCCCTTGTCTCAGGGAGAGGGGGAAAAAAAGCTGCTGAACCTGAGGCAAAATATTAACCGCAGGTACAGGGTCTCAGGCACATGTAGAGACCATGCATATAAACGTATGATGATTTTATTTTACTGTGTCACATCAATGTGTTCTGCTGTTCATGTGGCACAGTATCATTTTATGGTGTTATACTGAAAACTCTTTTATAGCATTTGTGCTGCTTGGAGGCCTGTGTGAAATGTATTGTAGGTACATTAATGATTATTCCCAAGGCAGCATGTAGTATAGTGGTTCAAGCTATCATTTTGTGGTCAGAGGTCATGGATATGATTCCCTACTCCTGCTGAAATCCTTTTCAACCCCACATTAATACAGTAAAAACACAAAACTAAATTAATTTGTGAGCAATTTAAGTCTTTTTTGAGAAAGTGTCAGCCAAATTAATAAATACTGTGGCTAAACTATATATAGACCTTTTTTTAAATAATATAAAATCTGGTCAACACCCAGTGAATGGATTGATTACGTGCTGTTTTTTCTATTTGTAGTAAATTGCAATTTTCCTATGTTCTTGAATAGGATCCAAGAACTGTATGTTTGTCATGAACACAATACAGCATTTTTTAAATGTTACTTCTGCCAATTTTAATATTAGATGCTCGATATTTACAGAAATGAACACTTTCAGTTATCAGAAGCCAAGCTCATCATTACTTAGATGTTATAATTTGTGGTCTTTCAACAAAGCAAAGCATTAGTGTTCGATTAGGAACGCCAATCGTATTTTTGTATTTCTCAGTTTTTTTGTTATGGATTATGTAGTGTCTAACAGCTCTGCAGTTTCAAGATGTTGAGCAGTCCTGAGAAAATGTACGTTTGCTAGGTTGATATTTTTGGACTTCGCAGTGACAGAGTACAGGAGCCTGTAGTATGCCACGCTGCATCTGCTGACGTGGTATCCTAGATATTGCATGCATAGCACACGCCATAACTTCCAGAAGCGACATTTACGTTCATTTACATAATCGGTGACTATCTCGCCAACCAAAAACTGCCAAGCATGCAAATTAAAACCAGATGTGTGGTAATTTGCCCCCCTCATGATCACCTGGGCCACACTGTTCTTTGGTTTATTTAGCACAACTTTGTGCTTAGTGCTAAGGTTGTCCGGGTGATGAACTTTGAAAAAATGTGAAATTGCAATATGGAAATGCTTCCATGTCACGCTTGTTCAGGACACTGGCCTCGAAATAAAAAAAAAAAAAAAAAAAAAAAAAAGCCTTTGCATGAGTTTGCAGGCTTCTAATGTTTTCACCCAACCCCGTAGTACAGTCCCTTTGTCGGAGTAAATGTGCCTTGGTTTCATACGTTACCTTTTATCACATTTTTTTTCTTGCTTTATCATCACGTGATGCAATTCCCATTCAGCTGAGAGCGTGAAATGTTCATAAGGGGTTTTACTCCTTCAATAGGGTTCCTCTCTGATTCTAACAGATCAAGGGGCTTCTTGGCTGTGGTGCTGTGTTTGGAAGCTTTGTTAACCTCGTTGGAAGAGAGTGAGCTCTTACTTACCCCCAAAGATCTCCCCGAGTAATCAGGTTAGGGAACCACAGGCACACAGCTGGCTCACACCGATAAGGTGATTAGAGAGAGAGGAGGTTTGAAACTCTGGCTTCTCATTGTCTGTAAATTTGGGGAATTACATTGTGCTGAAATCTTAACGCAGGCCTGAGCTCAGCAATGGGGGGATATGGCCCCTCTTGTGGAATCAGGCTTTCTTACACCTCAAAGGCCTCAGATCAATGTGGATAATATATAGAATCCAAAGTCGCTGGTCATTATTAGAATCTTCTTGTAACTACATACAGATATAGCATAATTCATCCACTTTTTATCACATTTGTGTATGTCAAATTGCTCATGTGTCTGCACTTGGTTTTGTTTTGAGAATATGAGCTGTTCACAATCCTCTGTGCATTGGTGGTTCAGCAGTGGAGCTAGTGCGCAGCTTCAGTTTCCTCAAAGTGCACATCGTTGAGGACATGTTTTGGAACCGCAATACAATCCACCTGGTAAAACAGCATCTCCACTTCCTAAGGAAGCTAATAAGAGCTGCACTTTCATCCCCCATATTCGCCAACTTTTACCATAGAGGTACCATAGTGCCATAGAGAGTATCCACACCTCCTGTGGCACAGTCTGGAATGGGAACTGTGGTGCCCTCAACCAGGCAGCTCTGTAGCACGTAGTGAGGACTGCCCAGTCCATCACTAAGAGTTCACTGCCCACCAACCAGACCACCTACAACAAACGATGTGTCAGGAAAGCCCATATCATCACCATGGACCCTTGTCATCCCTTCACCATCTATTTTCAGTTCTGCAATCTGAAGGAAGCTATCACAGTGTGCAGGCCAGCACCAACAGGCTTAGCAACAGGTTTTTTCTTTTTCCCAGGCTGTCAGGCTTTTGAATTCTGAACAGCATAGAGACTGATCACCACCGCCAGCACTGACCATGACCCATTCTGCCATTACCATCAGTTTCACTGCTATGATCATAACTGCTCAGTTTGCGCTAATCTTATTTTCTTACCTATGTATTTATTTAATCAAACTATACTCATCAGTTTATCTATATCTATTTTCATCTATCTTATTTATATAGTACCCCAATTTCTCTGTGTTGTCTTGTGTTATGCTGTCTGTTGGAACAGTGCACCATTGTCCAACACTACATTTCTTCTCTTGGACGTTTTTATAAGTGCAGAATGACAATAAAGTAAAATTCTAACCTTGAACCTCAAACTTCTTTTGAAGATTTGATTTACATTGAATGTAAAATGCCTTTCAGAATGTGTGAGTGATTTAGATGTCTGCACATCTTTGGTGATACTGTAATACTGTTTACATTACTGATATATGTTTGAAAAACAGAGAGACATAAGAGGCTGAGGTGATTTACAAGCATTTCTCTCATAAAAGCTCTTTCTGAAATGGAGGCAACACTGACATCAGTTGGCAATGTCTCTTGTACTTCTGATGTTAGGCATGTTGTCTTGTTCACTGAGAAATGTTTAAAAATGATCAACACAGCATTGCTGCAGCCTGAGTAGCTATAAAAAGATAATAATTGTATTGTCATATGCAAATTAACTGTTAAAAAATTGAAGTGTAAATAATTTTCATGAGATTAAATTATTCACTTTTGTCCCAGCAGGATCAAGGGGATCTTACAGCAGCCAGCATAGTAACGTGGGCACTGAGCTACGGCCCCTGCAGTCCCCAGAGCACCACATTGACCCTATCTACGAGGACAGGGTCTACCAGAAGCCTCCCATGCGGAGCTTGAGCCAAAGTCAGGGAGACACCCTGCCTGCGGGGCCCACTGGAGCCTACCGTACAAACACAGGTAGGCCCCACCTATTCTCAACATGCACCAAGGAAAACTGTGAACCACTTTTTGGTTCAGGCTGAAAGTCAACGACTTGAGCGCTGAGTTGACAAGAAACCTCATTACTGTCCTCCGGACAAATTAACTGAGGCTGGCAATATAGAGATCATTTGTAGCAGGAAAATTGGGTTTGGCCACCACATAACAATTACCAGCAGAACTAAACATGCGTTAATACGTTCATTTACATTTGCACATCATTTAGCTTCTGTTTAGGTATGTAAATCCCATTAGGGGCTTATTATTTATGAAAATACTTTATGCCTTCATAGTTCATTATTTCTTTTATTCAAAGCTGTTAATGATGCAGAAACTAATATTTACCATTAGCATGATAAACAGACCGTGGCCAGTTTCTAATGCCACATTATCTGTTAGTTTCATAAAAGACTGGATTAAATCACCGTAAGTCCTGTGGTTCTAGGAGCAAGATCTAACCTCAGTTGGAAACATTTGGTTTGCTAGACTGTAGCATGCGGGAGTCTGCCAGGTTGGGGGAGTGATGTGTGAGGCTGCACACAGTGGACTGGAGGTTTGTTTGTTTTTTTTAAAGTGCCACAGCTACAGCTTAATCAAACACAAAAAAAGAAACTTCCCTCTGCAACAGCAACATCCCTCGGTCCACTCGTGGTCCCGCAGTCCAGTCTCTCCATGCCTTCTTTTAGTCTGGTTAGGCAGGAATTGAGGCTCAGGTGCGGTTTATAATCTAGGAAGTGGGTGAGGCCTGCTCTCCTTTGTGCCGCATAGAACAAAGGCCCACATCTGAGATATGAAGTAATCGGGATTTACACGTGCAAAGTATTGTAAAGACCTGGCCGTACGCAACTATGACCGAATTTGGCTGTAATGCTTTTGAAGTCGTGCTGCTTCAGTGACGGTGGGAATCAATAAGTGGCTATGTTTAAACATTGTGTACAACTTCCCAGTGGGAAGAGTAAAATAATTAAGGAACATGTTCAACTGATCATTGACGCATGAAGTGATGGACAGGAGTTTCAAATCAACGTCAGTATTGCACTCATCTCTGTCAGGTAACTATAGAGTTTTATCACTCTCCGTGTAATATATTTTACACACTGTATCTCACTCTCTTTATAGGAACTTTTCTGGCTGCACTTTGATTAGTTAATTTGTTGATCCTCTTATGTATTATGGTCATAATCCACACCAAATATATCTTAATTAATTTTTGTAAGTAGCTTTCTCAGCATATTTGCTTTTTCCTGGCAGAACATCGTGTCTTGTAATTTACAGGCTCTTACAGTTCCCAGTGAGCATTTCACCACTACCTACACTTGCAAGTTCTCTTTTCAAAGAACCAAGTATTCTGGACAAATGTGTAAATGTTGGCATTTACTTATTAACTTATATATATATCCTGATGTGGGAACATAGATGTAGCAAGTTGAAATACCCCAGGCAGCTGTGTGAATTTTGCTGGTATAAAAATACAACAGTCATCACCAACAAACATTTATACCATAGTTTTCCCAAAGAAAACTAGCATATGGTGCAAAACCTACCAAAAATAATCTACTGCAAATGAATGAAAAGGCATAAAAATAATGAAAGAACACAAAGTTTGGAAGACGTTTAATGAAAGAACACAAAGTTTGGAAGACATTCTTTCATTTCTTTCAAAGCACTTTATTGGAACCCAGTTTCCATTCTAACATTATAATGTTTCTTTCAGAATTTCCACCTGCACTTTAACCACTAAAATGCATTCCTCTTATCACTTTGGCCAAATATGATTAAGTACAACACTGTAAGTCAAAATGTTAAAAAATTTTAATAACTTCACATAATAACTACAAACAAAACAAAAAAAAGCTATATGTTCCTTTCTCATGACACGGGTGTCTCTCATTTGGCCTGTGTACAATATCTTCTTTTGGCTCAGTAGTGCATTATTTTTAACAGGTCTAAATCCTCTGTGAAACACCCAAAATATGCTGCCTAATGCTGTATTCTCAGATACGTGTTTGTTCCTAATGGCTTTCTGCTGGATGTCTTTCTCCCTTTTCTGAGACTGGGTCAAATTACTCCACAGTTGAATTTTTACCATGACAAGTTTTTGACATTTCCTATTTGCCAAGTGGAGCAATTTTCAAATTCAAGCTCCATTGAGCCCACACTCCTTTTATTGAACCCATAAAGCCACTTCAGAGCACAAGCATGGCCCCTGGGCTCCTCTGCAAGACATGGCATCCAGGTAGAGAAAATGCAACCCACTGTAACCTTGTTAAGACTGGTTATCTCTACCCCTGGAAAGGGCAGATTGAGCACAGGGTGGGCAGAGACCCTTTTTAAAGGATTGAATTAGGTCAGACTGGTCCTCCCCATGTGTGCACCCCCAAACACAGCACGCACTAATGTTCCTATTTAAAGTCAATTGATCCGTCTTGGTGTCATGGCAACCAGGCTGCCCAGTATTCACATTAAAAAGGTCCTCGCTCCAACTCCATTGGAAATAAGGTTCACAAGTGTTGGATCAGAAAAGTTTCTGCAAACCTTTTGAAAGCGCCCCTGTGCTATCATAAAAACCTCACCGGGCCTTAGAGAAAAGGATGCTTAGTGAAAATTTGGAAGAGAGACAATGTGTGAATGTAACCTATGTGCATACAACCAGAGCACTATCAGAAGACATTTGTGGTTAATTGTGCATGTTTTTAACTCCTTTTTCCATGTATATATCTGGAAAGTTTCAGTAAACTACTTCAGTTGAATACTTCTGTCTACTTTGCAAGCAGTAATCATCTGTCACAAGTTTAGCTGTAGCACCTCGCCAGTCTTATAGCTCTGTGAAACTGTGTGATGCTGATAGCAATGTGATGATACTCTGTGAAATGGCAGTACATCACTGCGATGGATTCCTGCATTACATCCATAAGGTGCTTTACTGGATCGCCTCTCCAGGGACAGGACAGTGTCAGTGTCCACCTGAATCCAAGACCACTGCCACCTTTCCCCATTCAAGTTTGAAAAACATTGCATAACATTTCTCAGCTACAGCCTCAT
Organism: Arapaima gigas; assembly: GCA_900497675.1. Lineage (NCBI taxonomy): Eukaryota > Metazoa > Chordata > Actinopteri > Osteoglossiformes > Osteoglossidae > Arapaima > Arapaima gigas. The sequence goes on from UFQX01000026.1 coordinate 1,847,480, forward strand.
TTTCCCCCTGATTTCCAGTTCCCATAGTATTATGAATTGAAGGTCAAACCCAACATATTCACTAGATCGAACTCTTTAGGAGCTTTCTGTTGCCATCTGTTTAGTATGGAGAGTTTTGGACTGAACCCCAGGTTCCTTCAGAGGTTAAATGCACCTACAGTAGGTGTGCTTTGAGCTCATTTCCCGCCTCCTGAGACCATTAGATGTTATTCTCAGTGTAGATCTGGGCAAGTGGCCAAGCTAAAATATTTTTCCTCCTAGCGTCGCATTTAATACCGTATGTGTCTTTTTAAGAGCATATTACAGTTTAGGGCAGTTCAGCTCCATCATGGGCATTATTGGCCCTGAATGTGTCTCAGCCCTCTGCATACTCTTTGCTGAGAAGACAGGAGTCATGATAGTCATTCAGCCTCGTGCCTTAAGGCCCTTGGAGCGAAAGTGCGAAAAGCATGTTGTCGTCTCCACAAAGAAACTAAAACAACGCCGGTATATATTTGGGTTTCAGAGCATTGTATTTTTTAAAAAATAATTACTAGCCAAAAGATTGTGCTTGGTATGTCAATTACTTAGCTAAAGGAATCTACTGACAAGACATACTCAATGAGCTATGGAATTGCTTGTGTGTGGGTCAGAGCTTTCCAAAGCCTTCCAAGTCATTGCATGCGTAGTGCTGGTTTATGAGTGAACTGAAACTGGGCAGCAGGGGTGTAGCGAAACTTGTGTTGTCCACTGGGGCGGGGCATCTTTTTTTTTAATGATTTCTTTAGGAGGATGGGGACTGCTGCATCGTGGTCTCTTCCCTCAGGAAAAGCATGGCTAAGCCAGGCTTTGGGAGACACACGAAAGAGCATTCAGGCTAACATGAAAGAGAGCAAATTAAATACGACAGACAGAGCACGGAGTCAAAGAAGTAGAGTCGTGTGTGGAAATCAAAGTATCGGATGCAGATTTTGTGAGCAGTGGTGGTTAACATAGCTGGCATCTTCCTGACATACAGTTTTACGAACGTAAATACCGATTCTTCAGCTCTCTGGTAAAGTTGTCAAATTAGTACACATGGAGATGTGCAAATATATGATTTGATTCGCTTTCAGATTGTGATTTCTATATTCCTGTAGTGGACTGAATTGGTTTATATCTGTACATGGGAATTGTATCAACAAGACTTCTCTGTTGATATTTACTAAGGCGTGTTTCAAAATATTGCTCTACATGCTTTTGTTCATTTGCTGAATGTATAATAACTGCCTATGTTGTGCTGTACCCTCCCACTTTCCAGGTTGTGGATTAGAATCAAGCTGTAGTTTTTGCTGTATTTATATACAGTTCTCTGGTTTTGATCCACTTTTTAAAAGTCAGGTTATGTTGCAGCTCTAAATTGTGTGCATGTGTATATGTGTGCAAACTCAGTGACTAGTGTTTGAAAGTGAGCTTAATGTCCTATCGAAGGTCTGTACTGCTACGATTAGCTCCAGATAATGGGTAAGCAGTCATGAGAATTTAATTATATGCATATCAATAGCCAAGAAATATCTTACAGTACAGTAATACCCCCTCTAAACAATGTCCCATTTTGTACCATTTTCTTATAGCACCCATGCTTTAACATTGCGGTGTATGTGTGTATAGCATGTTTGATGTTGCACATCTGCATCCTTTGTTATTAATACTCTCACAATCCTCATTCTCTTTACATCTTTCTAGTGTTTATGCCACTGGTTCTGGCCCCTCCCCGTGAGGATTTTCTCTGTGATTTATTGTATTTAATTTATTTATTTTTACTCATTTGTATCCATTATTTACCCATTATTTTGCCCATTCTTCTTTTTTTGCCCATTAGGATGGGCTTCTTCATTCTGCAGCACTGTTTGCAAGTTTGTGGTGGGTATGTGCATTTGTGTTTGCATGTTTCGCTGAAACTTTGTGGTGTTAGCTGGGACTGGTGCAAATTGGCATTAGGAGTTTGTCTTGAACACACACTTATTGCAGTTTTTGTCATATAACACACACAAGGGATACCAACCAGCTGAGGAAAATTCCCATCTTACTCTCTTTCTACAGCCTTTTTACTGTTTTTTTATGCATTTCAAACATCTCCCTATATGGATGCGTACAATACAATTATGAGGATAAAGAAACAACTGTTTATGTGAACCTGAAGATTTGCAATAAAAGTCCTTTATTCTTCTACTGTACTCATATTTTCATCTATCTAATAAGATATAATGTTATAATAACCCAGTTTAATCCTGTTTCGGTTAGTGCTCCGCTTTCTAGGAACACATCCTCAGCACTAACTGGGCTATTACTGTATATGGACAAAATGTACAGCTATTATTACAAGTACACACTTAGCTTGTGCTTTACTGAGACGGTTTTAAGTAAAATATTTAGATTAAATTCAAATTTATTTGTTTATCTGGTGTTTTTCTCCAAAACACCTTATAATGTTAAGATATTTACAGTGCTTTACCCATTTCTACAGCTGGGTAACTGTGTAAACACTAAGAAAATTACCCAAGATTCCTCAAAATATTTTTTCTTCCTTCTGTAGATGTTAGGAGTTTTAACTCGTTGGTTCGCTGTTCTAGATTCATCTTTGGCGTTCTCTGTGGAAAATTTGCCTGTTCTCTACATGTTTGCATGGATTTGGTTGTGCAGTCTAAACACCAGCATGCAGTAAGGCAGTAGCAAACCATGAAAACTACAGGAGTGGTCACCATGATTCAAGTTAGTCCAGGGCTCTTGTTGTCAAGCAGGTAGATCCTTCCTCCTCCAATAAGGAATTACAAAGACTTCTTGTATAGTAACAAAAGAAGCACAAAATCCTTTCAAGCATTGTGTCTCATGGGTTTGCATTTTTACATTGATATTCCATTTGTATCTGCTGGGCTTGCCTCTTAAGCTGTACCTACCTGGACAAAAACATTTCCAGCTAGAATTATGCAGAAAAATAGTGTTTTAAAAACAAAACAAATTAGTTTGGTTTTGAAAGAAGAATAAAAAAGTTACCATTGTACAGATCAGCATTTCTTCCATGTTTAGTGAAAAATTGTTCTATTGTGAAAGACACAGTATTGGGCAAAAGTGTTTAGAGATTTTCTGAAACCATTTCCTTCCGGCGTACTAATAACAAGTCACAGTCAAAAGAGTTTCACGTTAATGTATTCAGCCAATTTACTCATATTAAGAGAAACTGTTAAATTTGGAATGGGGTTACTCTAAAACACTTTTATGTAAATAAGAATGAAACCTGAAAGTTTTGCATTTATCCCAGTGCCTGGAGAAAAGAAATAATACACAATACATACATATTCTATGTAATTTGAAATTCATCTCTTAGTGACACCCTGAAATGGAATGGTTGCTCAGTTTGACATTCTCTCTCTGGGGGGTTCCAAGATGACAGTGAGAAATAGTGTATGAAGTTCACCATGCACCTTTGAAATATCCTTTCATTCTTAACTGCAAACGGAACAGTGGTTACAGTTTAACGCTGATTGATTTCTTTTGAGAAATAAAATGTTCTTTATTTAAATAGACTGCAATTCTTTATGACTTTGCAGAGATTTTGATTAAACCTGTAACAGATGGGCATAATTTTTTAAATGAAATATATTTCAGGCCTACTTGCCAGCAAAGTGCATATCCTTTAAAGATGTAAGACTGATTCTTTTTGATAATGTAAGCACCCTTTAGATAAATTTTGTTTCTTAATAATATCCTTTTTCACAACGGCATGACACTTTTACGCATTTTTTATCCCATAGCAACTAACTCTACAGCAGGTAGTTAGAAACCTGAACTTGTGGGTCCACATTTCTGAAGAGGCTGCGAGGTTGGCAGTTTTAAGGGTTAAAAAGATAGTAATATTACTAAAAAAAATGCATGGTAAGTTGCTTTACAGGGAAGAAAATCACCTAATATGCAGCAAAACAAAGAATCAAATCAATAAACGTGATTATGTTACTTGAGACACAACAGAAGGTCCTGTCCTAAACATCCTTTAGGCCAGAAGGCCTCTGTTCCAGCTGCAACCCACACTTTGTCCAAGAAAATGTATATGTTTCAATGAAGGGATAAAGGTAATAGAACTCATAGAGAGAATTAAGGAGTGGTTCACTTCTTTGTCTATGCAAGTGCCTTCCCATTATATGCTGAAAAGAAGACTTGAACCACCTACTAGCCACTAAAGCTGTTTTGTTGCTTTTGAAATCAAACTTTTGCTTTTGAAACATAAATATAATATACTAGTAGGTAAGCAACAATTTGTGTTTAGTCATTGGTTACATGGAAGATGTCTCAAAGTGTAGTACACAGTCAGTGAAGATCAACTTCAGAGATGCAGTTTTCAAAGGCTATTAGTACCATACTGTTATGAACCACTTCTTCTAGACTCAGGTTCAGATCCCACCTCCTGTTGTAGCATCTGTTTTAGTACTTGAGCAAAGTATTAACCTTGAATTGCTTCAGTAATATCTACCTAGCTATATTAATGGGCAAGGCACTGAAGGTGTTTAATGATGTCAGTTGCTTTGGAGAAAAGTGATGGCTACATGCAGCCAGTTCTGCCTGTTAACCCTTGTTTGGGGATAGCCCACCAAGTTTCCCAAAGCCCTCTGTTCAGTGCCATTAAACTTGAAGTTTTGATATCACTTTTGTTGGCATTTCTGTTGCAAGTTTTTACGAGTTATGGGTGTTATTCCCATGCCCAGCTCTCCTCCTTTTATATTTGGTCATGGGTTCAAGTATTGGAGGTGCTTCAGCGAAATGAATAAATGTAAATTTTGAACATTTTATCAGTCAGTGCCTTTGAGAAATCCCAAATACTGTTGAAATTGGCCGTAGCTCCTGATGATACCCACCGAAAGCTCACAACTTCATTACTGCTATTTATTGTTATTACGATGTTAATATTGCATATTTTGCTGAGGTCTGGGAAAACGTTAATTGCAGCCAAAGCTCCAACTTGCAGTTTGTAAAGATCAGCCGTAAAATCTGTTCAAATCCCTCCATGCCCTTGATCAAATGGAATCCAGGGTTGTTTCTGTCTGCTGTTATGGCAAGCACTTTAACCAGTCACGCAGGATTTGGGTCCATCTCACAGTAGCTCAGTTTTGTTCTTATCCCAAAATGTGGTGCTCAGTTATTTGCTGCCCTCTACTCTCTGTCATAGCCACTGATGTCAGCAATTGGGAGTGTATTCAGCACATTTTTCAGTGTAAAGTGCATTTATTCAGAAGGCTGGCTTTCAGAAGACCTGCATTCATTTTCAAGATGCTTTTATTCCAGTTTGGATGCAATGCTTTCGTCATCCTCAAAATGGCAGCTTTGCTGTTTTCATACTGTGGTTTCCAACCAAATACACTCTTGTAGATAGAGGCTACCAGCAAGGTTTGTATGGTGAAGTGTTTATAAAGTGAACACTTTATAAAGCGCAGTCATTTAACTGCAGTTTGTTCGTGTTTATGCTTCACAGTGATCATCACACAGCAAAAAAATAAACAAATAAAAAATTGGACATTGCTAAAAAGGGTGCATTCACATGAAAAGAAGCATTTAATCCCAAATAAATCAAGGAAACTATTCCATATAAATAGACAGCTTTATTGGTGAAGTTGAAAAATGGATCAGTTGAAATATTAAAACATTTAAATAAAGAAGGTAATAATGAACATAAAGATATTACATTTTGGCCTGTAAAAAAAACCCCTAGATCCAGTAAAATGTCTGTTTCCATTAATTATACTTTTGGTCATTTCTGCTCCTAGAGCACAGCAATGTTAAATCAAGGAGCTTTCACAAAACTCCTCTTCACTGTAAATTACCTTAGTGAAAGTGAGCAGTAAAAGGTGATGTGATTTAGGTTAATGCCGAGACGTGAACCCGGGTTACCCCAACATTGAAACAAGCCTAATGATCAATTATACATTCAAGTAGAAGACACACTTGGAGATGATGGATGACAGCAGTAACTTACTACGAAGGATGCTGGCAGTGCATACAAGGAGCAGGGGACACTAGCTGCACATTGATTCACATACAATGGTCACCTTGTGGTTTCCACCACCGTCCCTGGCAACAAGATGCCTGAAGGGGATTGTTGGTGGGGGGAGGCATTCATTACTTTGACATGGAAAATGTGTGGGTGTCAAACTGCCAGCAGCAGGAAATTAAACCTGCAAAGCCACAGAGGTGTGAGCTCACACATGGCCATGGTCACCATTTTGAATTTGACACCAAACCGTCTCTATGGAGATGTCTGGAAAATTGTATCAATAGAGTTATCCATGTGTTAAGAAGTCAAGAAAAGTTCTGTTCAAAGGGCAATAAATCAATTGCTCTCATGTCCTGCAAAGATTGTCTCCAGCTATTGTGAATAGCAGATTACAGTACAGTGCATTTTCCATCTTAATTAAAAGTGAACACTACTAACAGCCCTATAATTTGTAAATCATTTCATGTCTTTAAGTAATGGCTTATGAGCTATATTGTTCCCTCAAAAGCAATTGTTCTGCCTTTTTCTTTGCACTTTTATGAACAATATTTTGTTCTTGAGTGTTGTTCCTAACTTGCTCAGTCAACAGTAAACAATAAGTCAAATGAGAGCGAGTTGATAAATATTTTAACCACGGTTTAGGCCATGTCAATAGCCTACTGAGACTGGTAGTCCCATATCCATGGAACATACTTTGGCATCATTTGGCTGATGAGGCTGGTTGACCAGCATTTTCAGGTCACCATCAGAGAAATTTGCTCCACTCATCCTGTCAGCACTAGCCCTCCCATGGGGCACCGTGTGGCCAGATATGCAGAGAGTCTAACAGCTACTGGTTGGCGACAAGCGTGCCTTGCTTCAAGTGCCAAGTTCTGGGAATTTTGAGAACAATCTAAAGTTCTGAAATTTGTTAGTTTTAAAAGAGAAAATCTGTGCAAATTGATTTGGACAAAATTGTCTCTGGAGCAAGTAAATAAAATGACTTGCCAAGTAAATGGCCAATGTGAAGTAGAGCAAATGGCTTTGATGTTGCTGTGATGGGAAGAATTCGTATGAGCAGTTGAATTAGCCAGCTGTTGTCAGACTGGCTGTCACTCAATACAGGGATGTAAAAGGCAACCCATATACTCTGACAGAGGGTCTCGCAAGCCTCTCCCCCTGCCACTCCAGTTTAGAGACACATCACCTTAAGTAAATGTGTAGCTTCCTCTTTGTGTTGGTAAATGTAAAGGAGAAGGAACAGGCAACATTTATGGGTAGAGTTCACCAGGTTTGCAGTGGTAAGCAAAGTGGTTAGAGCTGGGTTCAAATCCCTGGTTTCATTCTAATACCTTTGATCAAGGTTTTTATTGTGTGCTGCTCCTAAAAAAATTGCATAGCTGTTTAAAAGTATAAATAATTTTAAGTAGATTAGTTTACAAACTTCAAATTGTTGGTTGCCTTAGAGTCATGGAAAAAGAAACTTAATTAACTTAAACTGCTTTGCTAGGCCCACACCAAGCTGTTTAAAGTCATACAACAACAAATAAAGAATAATATAGAGTAATACTGGAAGTGAGTATGTCACTGTAGCAACACCTGGACTCTATGCTCAAGTCACCATAGATATTAACTTGATCTGAATTCCAAAACAAAGGCTCTCCAACAGACTTTCTGAAACAAGGGTTGCTTAGTATGCAAACTGACAAGGTGAAAATGAAATTCCCTGTACTTTTTAATGTTTCATGATGCCCAGGTGAAAGACTTTGATCAGATTTCTAGGGAAAGAGGCCTTTGGGCTAAAGTTCCCTGATGGTGTTTCTTTTAATAAGGAGGTAGACAAAATGAACTTGTGAAATGTTTGTGTTTCATTATGGTGCAGTAATGCTGTTTAAACTGGTACCAAATTTAAATTAAACTATGGTTTCAAGCTAGTCCTTGGGTGTATTCAGAAATCCTCTTGAGATTTTCAAAGGCCTTCTTATTAGAAAAGAAGCAGAAAACAATGATATTTATTGTTTACTTAAGTTTTTGGACAAGCAATTTTAACTGAGTGTACTTCGATTTTACAGCAAAATTTCCAATTAAGACGCAGCACCTGTCTTGCCAGCAAACGTACGTTGACTCATCTGTGCATTCGGCACATCCATTTCACACTGAACTCCACCCCGGGAAGGAGCATAACAGAATCCTCTAGCTTGAGCTTACTGAACTGAAACACATATCTATAGAATTCACTCACAGAAAGAAGCATTTGATCCGAATGTAAACATGACAAGTATATTGGACCCCAAATGCAAATTTTGACATACAGTAGAATACGTATTCAGAGATGACAAAAATGTAAGAATGATGGTTGTAGTGTTAATGATTGGCATTTGGGTGGCAGCTTTCAACCAAGAATTGTGACACCTAGCAAACATGGAGGGCGTAACACCTGCAATATGATCAAGATGCACGTAATTCGTTTTTTTGGCCCGGGGGTACAATCCCTGGAAGTGTACACTTTTTGGCACGAAAATGCACACAGCAACTGGTGGAGTCACATCTGCTACTGGACTTTTTTTGCTAACAATTTTTGTCCTTAGTGTACTTTTCATACTAAGTGGTTCTACTTGTTTATTACCAATCAATACTGGCATATCTGAATATGTCACCTGATGCTAGATATGGGATAACTCCTATTTGTTCTTTTCAGATAGAATGTTCCAGCATTGTTTTTTTTACAGCACTTTGTTCATCACTGCAAACAATGATGTTTGGTAGCTAGTGTTGTTTCAACAATTTGATGCACTGTAAGTACATGGAGTGTGACAGAGTTTCTCAAAACATTTAGTTAATGACCAATAAACATGACACAGAGCCAGGTCTGAATGTTAGTTACTGACCAGTGAGATGCAAAAAATGTTCATGTAATTCTTCCACACAAGCAAGTGGTAAAATAAGAAGCAAAAAGGCAATTTGCAAAACAGTGTGTGGAAAGTAAAGTGGTTATATGCAAAGGAACAACATTAATTTGAAGAGCAAAACAGTGACCAGATAAGTGAGAGATTAATATGAAAATATTGCACATAAGGTATCTATTTTTATATAAATGCATCATTTATTTACTCATATGCTGATTCAACAATTATAGACTCATTCAATTTATTTTACTGCTTAATGTATTACTTTTTTGTTTTCGCATGGCATTCCCCGTAGGTTTAGGGGATTTGGGCACGTTGGCTGGAGCCATCCTGGGTAAGTACCTTGCTCAAGGGTGTTATAAGAGTGATAGTAAATGAGAGTTGAACTTGCAACCTTCAAGTTAAAAGTCCACGTCTTTGACCACTACACAGGCTGCTGCCTCTTAATAGGGCCATTGTTTCCCTGCATGTAGTGTGTTAAGAAACAGATCAATGTTGCTGGCTATTCCCAAGAAGGTACTTTGGTGTTCTTGTTTATTTTTAGCTTGAAACTCTTCCGTGACAGTTCGTATGAAAACGGTCTGATCCGCCAGCCTTCCGAGTCATCAGAATGTTGAACTGAGACACAAATAAATATGAAGACATAATTTCGGAAAACTTGTGCAAGCTTTTTGTCTGAGAAATCACTAAGCCTGAACAGGCAGTTTGGTGGCGGTGGAGCTCCAGTTTGTTTTTCAGCCCCATTGCATTCTTAACTGTGCACTTCCTCCTTCCGGCAGAAAAGACGGGCGACACCTAGCAATTTGTATCAAAACTTTCAATCCAAGCATCGAGTCATTTGAAAGCATGTCCCGTTATCACAGCGAACAGTATATTGAGAAGCTTGGCGTGGAAAGATTAGAGGTGATAGTGAAAGCAGAGAGATAAGGAGGCTTGCGGGCTGAAGAACAAACATGCTGAGAGAAATTAAGTGGCTGAGGGATGGATTACGAGAAGCAGGCCATATGTGACCTAGGTCCACAAATTTTCTACAGCAGAGCTAAGAACTGTGTTGATATAGAAAATTTCCTGGTGAAAGATGTTTTCACTTTATTATACATCCCATTAAAGTTGTGTTAATGTAACTTCAAGTTACATCGCCAACTAAATGTATTTCATCTTTGCAATTTAACTGACAATTTTAAAGTGTTTTAAAGTCTTGCATAGCAATGCATTTTCTGGAAGTTTAGAGTACAGTAACACCCTACTTGAACCCGTAACCTTCTCCACTCAGAATTTTCCCATTGGTCTCCTCACAACTGAATATTTCTCTTTTGAACCAGACAGAAATAAAAACATTAAAATTGGTGAAAAAGTCTTGCATAGTACAGAGTGGTGGAAAGAAGACAGCTTCTGCTGCTGAAAATATTTGCAGAGAAATGCTGCATGAAAATAATTTCTGCATACATTCTGTTGAGTTATCAGGTAATAATTTGAGAAATATAGCACTGGAAAATATATTTATGGAAACTGGTTTGGGAGTCAAGGTGAGACAGACTCACAAAGTCAGGCATGGTGTTGCTTTATGCTGGAACTTAAAGGTCAGGTCTTTGCTTCTTGAGGACTTAAATAGGGGTGTCATGGCAACTATGTGTTTTGGATCGTAACTAGGCATATATGTTAGAGTTGGCATGGTGTCCAAGAGCATCCAGGCATGGGCTGTGTACAGTGGTGTGTGAAAGGTCCTATGCAAGTGTTTGTTCTGTGATTGGAAAGTCACTGTGCATAATTCTGGTCTGAAGCCCACGCCTGTGTTTCCCCATAGACCACAGTATTACTGTGATTTTCAATTGTTATGCTGTTTAATGAAAAATAGGATGTGGGGAAACACGCTAATTTTCAGAAATGAGATTTTGTACACCAATCTGAGTGAACATAACGTTGAAAATAATGATGCAGTAAGGTCTGTGTTCATAAATTGATGCTCTTTTTGCCATCCACCCCCCCGCAGCGATTAGTATGATTTTTGCCATTGATAAGTAATTTCATGAACAGTAAGGATCTTTTTTTGCCTAAAAGCGTCAGTTTCGACGGACAACCGTGCAGCGTTTCCGATTCAAACACACTGCAAATTCAATTTTAGAAAATCAAAGAACAGCACATTGAAGGAAGAGAGAATTAAGTTTTCTCTGGTTTAATGTAATTAATTCAGGTCAATTATCTGAGATTGTCCTTCAAACCTTCAGCCAGCATCAGAGTGAGTCAGCAAGAGAAAGCTGGGTGTGGGTAAAACAGCTTAGGTTGTGTGTTAATTAAAGAATCGAAAGAAAACCCCTTGTCGGCGATGAACAGATGACAGTGGCTCACATTATCATCGAGCTGTCTTGCAAGAATTTTCAAAAGTACCATACAGGCTACACAGTATAACCATCTCAACACAAACAGACGATAGTGGCAATGGTGGTGGGGGGTATCCCCTCAGTATTTTATCACCTTGCCGGCGATTTGAAGCACAGATGAGTCTTAAAGGCTCTTGCTTTTTGAGTCTCTTGACGAGAGTTTCCTCAAGCCGACCACATGTTTTAAGCAGAGCCCCAATTATAATGACTTTAATAAATTTAAATGAGTTCATTGTCCTGGTTGTAAATGAAGTTTGGCAACCTCTGGTGTAATACACAGACCTGAACACCTGTGCAGATAAAAAAGATAAAAACTGAAGCAGATAGCAGACATTGAGATGGAACATTATTTTTTTAACTGTATGTAAATTGTTTAATGTATAAGTTTTTGTTTATTTAGTTTTGAAAAGAATAGTTTATTTTTTCTGGTCACTGCTACATTTTCTATTTAAACAGTGTAAAACAGGACAAATGGTAGTTCACGGACAAGTTAGACCTTTAGCGGTAACATCCCTTGTCGCATTTTTGCTGGGTTTGTGTGCATAGGTGCTGCTCACTGCATATGTTGAGGTACCTGGTGCATTTGCATGACATGAACTAATGGAATCTGAAGATCACTAAATGTCACATACCATCCGCTTGGCTACAACTGCACGTTTAAAAACACATCCTCCATCCATTTTCGTCCTGCTGGCGGTCCCTGATGAGGCCCTGCACAGAGTGCCAGAGGTTCTTCTGGCTAGTCTGCTGGAGGTGAAGACCCTGCCACTGGCAAGAAAATGAAGATGGCATTTCATTGTTTGTCTTCATTAGCCAGGAAAATGCCACTACGCATCCAAGGTCATTTTCAAGACATGGTGTGATATTTAAACTGTTTAAAGTATATTATTTTTTTTCATGTTTGCTTTATGTATAAAAGCCTAAGAGAATGAAGCCAACTTCTCATTTACCAAAGACAGCCGTGCAGCCCAACATAGTTCTCCCCTGTGCAAGTAGCATGTCGTATTTTGGTTTGGAGTACGGCCTTGTGACCTGAAGGTGACCAGTTTAAGCCCTAAGCATTAACTAAATAATCATTAAGTGTTAACCATGCAAACTTCACACACCCTAAGGAAGATTCAAATCCCTTACCAAGGAACAAGCCCAGGAGCTGTGAGTCATCGGCTTAACCCGCTGTGCCACTGCATCCCTATTGTCAACTTACCCTTGGCATTAATGGTTTTTATCTTAACCGGAATCAATTTCATCGCTTACCCTGATCCTAAGTAACCTAAACCATTTGACTGGTGTGTTTCGTATGAAGCTCGGCTTTGTTCAGTTTTCCTTGGTGACTGCTGTGTTGTAAGTCTTCTCTCACAGGTCAGATTTGCAGTTCTTTCTGTTACTGAATCCCATGTAGTAGTTGGCTAGATGCCCCAGAGTTATAGTTAGTACATGTGATCAAGGTATAAACTGTATGCACAGAGATACATCTAATATGAAAGCTTCTGAACAGGCCACTTGAACAGTTGCACAGCTTCTCACACCATTGCTGCTGTTTGCACAAAGAGCTTGCAGAAGGGACACCAGCAGCAGCAGATCTGTCAGGCTGAAGCCCTCTTTAATGGTGTCCTTCACAAATCGGCTTCTCGTTTAAAGTTGTCCTCCTTTTATTTCCCCTCAACAATCTGTCTCCTCCAAGTTTCCCCCTTAGGCATGTTTACTTTAAACTTCCTTAATTATGACAAATGATGTCACTAGATAATCAAAAAACTGGTCCACGATACAATGGCCATGGTCCCATAAGGTATCACCTTCATTTTTACAGAGGTGAACGTTCTGGTATCTCCCTTTCATTATTTGCTTTGTCTTGAAGCTGAAGTTTTCTCAGTTTCTCTAATTAATCCTTCCACGGCTCTGTTAATTTTATGCGGATTGGATATTATGGCATCTCTCTAGTGGAATGGTGTATGTTCCCCTCAAAGTCTTTGTTCTGCAAGTAGACACTCCTTAAAGTGGAGTACAAACTTTATAGTCTTGATTATCTGACTATAAAATGCCCATCGATTCGAAATGGAGTTGTTAATGTGCTGCTGCACCTAAACCTAATGGCAAGAGACATATATGTGCTGTAAATAATACAAATTGTGGTAATGACTCTAGGTATACCTGTCGAAAATAAGTAAAGCTGAATTATATCAACATCAGATTTTCATTTATTTCTTTCTCGTCTTTGCTGTTTGTATCTCTCCAAGTTCTGTGCCAAGTCTGCTTCATGTATTGATCCACCAGCTGACCATTAATACAATCATGCAGTTTTCTCGGTTTACAGTTGAAATGCTTAGTATGTGATACTAATATTGTTAAAGGACTGGACTGTTTTAGCCACCAATTATGTACTATCACCTGTGAAAGAAATAATAATTGTTTTTTAAATCACAGTGAGCTTTGACTGCATTTAATATATAATGATAATAAAACTGACAAAGGTCTGTTTGAGCTACCAATTGACTAAAGCTACACATAAAAAAGACCAATTATTTTTAAATATATGACAGTCCAGTGACTGACCCCAAGACAGTAATAATTTTAGATGCAGGATTTTAACATTTATTTTTGCCTTAACATTGTGAGCAAAATAACTGTGACGTAGTGTGACCTTCTCACCTGTCCTTGCTGCTGTGACTTGCTCATGGCTTTAAACCCTGCTGCTGACTTCTGCTTTCTGTTGTGCCATCTGATGCTCTACGCTGACTGTGTTTTTGCATCTCTCGCTCCCCTCTTTTCTATCGTCTCTCTTCTCATCTGGATGTGTCATTCCACTCTTTTCTCACTTTATGTTTGTGTGTTTATGTGCATGTGTGAACCTCTTGCCTAGACCTAGTCAACCAGTTCTGCGAGCAGGTCCTGAATTTTTTGCTCTGTCCCTACTTCCCTGTCGTAGCCCCGTCCTCCCCCGGTGTTGACTCCGTCCCCTTGCAGCGCACAGGCAGCCAGAATGCGGCCGGCACATATCCCAGGCCGAACTACAACACCGGCCCAGCTGCCAACTACACGGACCCCTACCGCACGCTTCAGTACTGCCCCTCTGTGGATTCGCCTTACAGCAAGTCCGGTCCAGCCCTGCCCCCCGAGGGCAATCTGGCCAGATCGCCCTCCATCGACAGCATTCAGAAAGACCCCAGGTGAGCTTGGAGGGTTGGGTTGGATAGGGAGGTTTGGGGGCATATGCATCTATGGGGTCATAGTCATCCGCACTTTATTTGGTGAGTTCCTGTCACATTGCCACCACCCAGAGGAATGATTCTGACTCCCCTAAAATTGATGCCATTTTCTGGTTGCTCTCTGGTGCTGTAGCGTTTCTGTGTTGTTGCAAAGTTGCAAATCTTCTATAATCTGGTAGCATCTCTGAAAGTTGATATTTAAAAATGTGGTTTAACCCATTTTTTTGTGTCTTTATTGAAGCTTGTCCTTTTATCCAGCTTAGAGCAGTGTCTTTCTGTCACTATAGTATAATTCTATTATGGTTCTATATTAAGGTCTCTGAATAACAATGGGTTTGCTTAGTGAGAAACTTTACACATATGTAAATTTTAACTTAAATTTAAAGATATGAATCCTACAGTTCCAGATCGTACTGTCAGATTAGCTTATAACACTCACTAGTCTAAAAAGTAATGTTAAATATCTCACATATAGTATAAGTAATAGCAAGTAAATGTTCTTTAAAATATTGTTTAAAATATTGGCTTTGTTATAATTACTTTTTTGTTCAGTTAACAGCTCTTAATCAGGGGTTTTCTTACTTTGGTAGAAATGGAAGTCCAAAAAAGTACAATATTTGGTTGTACAGTTATTAAAAACAGATAATATATTTAGAAATGTGCTGTATTATGGTTTCCATTTACAATTTAAACAAACTCTCCAGTACTGGCAAATAATTGGCTAAAACATAACTAAAAATTCATGGATACACAGTGTATTCTTGTATGCTTCCCTGTTACGTTGGTTGGCAGTATCTGCCAGAGAAAAACTTACCTGTGAAAATTCTTGGCAAAGATTCTCCAGTGGCTTATTGCAGACCTTGCACTTAATATATTCTCTGCCTGAATGTTTGCTTTAGTAAGCAATAGATGTCCCAGGGTGTTTTTATTTTAAGGCACGGTACAACAGAAATGTGCAAAAAAGTTACACAACATGAAACTAAAGCTGCAAATGTTCACACATTAACAATGGTCATTTGAAACATTTTTGAGAACCAACTGGAATTTTAGGTTTTTTGTTTATCCAACCCTATAATTTACTTTCACCGTCTCAGTTAGTATTTACAGCCCTTTCCTCAGCCCAGAAGGTTAGCTGTTGAGTGTGTCCCTGGACAGCCTTGAAAGGTACCTAAATATACCGTGTAGTAAGGATTGCAGACAGTCACTCAGTTATAATTATTGTTTAGCAAAGAATGGCACACAACATATGCAACTTCAAATATACACATTTTTCATAAAGATTTAAATTCAATGTTACATTAAGCACTTTCATTTTGCTGATTTTGATCTGAAGGCTGAATGACTTATACCATGAAACAAAGTCCTCGATCAGATGCCTGTACTCCACCTCACAACCTTTCTCTAACTAACCCTCTACTGCAGACTCATCAAAGAAGTTCTGCAGGTAACTTCCCACAAACTTGTATTTGAAGTCAGAGGTGTAGAGGGTGAACAGGAATGAGACAGTACCATTCCTTGGAGAGCATCTGTGTTGCTCACCTCTCTATCAGCGACACAGTCCTGCAGCCTAACAAACTGTATGTACAGGCCATAGCATCACTGATACATCCACAGCCATTTTGATGAATATGCCCCTCAACTGTAGAGGCTGGATGGTGATAATGGTGCTGGAGAAGGAAGAAAAAATCTCACTGCTCTGCCAGCTTTTTCCAGGTGTGAATAATCATTGTGGAGCATGTAGATGATGGCATTATCCACCCCTATTTGGATATGGTAAGCAAGATGCATAGGGTCCAGGTGGTCTTTTATGAGAGGTCTGATGTAATTAAGCACCAGCCTCTCAAGGATCTTCATGACATGAGATAGGTGAACCACTGATCTATAGTCCTTCGACTCACAGGTATCATTTTTCTTGGATATTGGAATGAGGCAAGATATATTCCGCATTAAAGGCACTTTCTACAGACTCAGTGACAGGTTAAGGTGTGTAACGACACCATTCAGCTGGTTTGCCCATACTTTGAGCACCCTGAGGCTAATTCCATCAGGAACCACTGCCTTGCCAGGGTACAGTCTCCAGTCCTTTCCACACCAGGTCTTCTGTGGTTGTCAGTGGTGGTTGGGTAGAAGTACATAGGTGGTGCTGTGACTGTGCAAGAACACTGGAGGGAGGTTATTGTTGATAGTAGGATTAAAGGCGGGGGGGGGGGGGGGGTTGGGGTGGACACTGGTGAATCCAATCTGTGGAAGAAATGATTTAGTTCATTTGCACTGTCCACAATTCACTTTATGGCCTTTTTTGTCGACGTTATGTAGCCCGTGATCTTTCCCACACCTTTCTGTAAATCCTTAAAGTTGTCATGCCAGGCCTCCTGCCCCTTAAGCCTGACTCTCTCACCAGTTATTTCTGATCCACCATTTGTTGTTGGAGAAGCAATTCTGGAGGGGGTGGCAGTTTCAATGCAAAAATTGTAGACATACAGTGGTTGACACCCTTAATGTCCTCATCATATGAATCGCAGAACATCTCCCGGTTGGTTTTCTCAGAGTATTTCTGCAGGGCTTATTCCGCCTCCTTTATCCACCTTTTCAGTCTCTTAGTGACCACAGAATGTTGTTTGATGGCTGGTTTATATTTGGGAGAGAGATCAACAGGGTTATGAACTGATCTGGCCAGTTTCAGCAGTGTAGTACAACAGGTCCAGTGTTTTCTTGTACTGCAGTCCACAAATTGATCGATACAGGGCAGAGTGGAGGGGAGGGAGGCTTGACTGAAATCCACCTTGTTTATACAAAATATCCTAATATAATAAGCAGAATACTGTTCCAGCTAGTTAATTCCAGTGGTCTTAACAAATAACTCATTTATGTTGTATATTCTGTTTTAATTGTTTTCATTACTGGACTTATCACCATTAAATAAGTCTTATTCTGGCAATACTGATACCACAAGGTAGGCTTCTATTGATTTTAAGTATTATATTGTTTTTAAAAAAGCTTAGCAATTCAGGATAACCACTATATACTGTTTTATGGGGATTTTATGCCTTACTGACAGTCCTTTAATTCAAATATTGAATTGAATTGAGGGGCAGCAGGTAAAGTAATGGTTTGAGCAGCTCCCTTTGCACTTAAGGGAAGTTTTGCTACCCACCTCCTACTACAGAACCCTTGAGCAACGTAAATACCCTGAACAGAGACAGTAAAAATTGTCCAGTTCAGTATAAATTGGAAAAATAATTTAATTTAACATGGTATGTTGCTTTGGAGAAAAATGTCAGTTAAATATAATATTGTTCATTAGTAGATGCATTTAGAAACCTAATCCATTTATATAGTCAGACATCTTACAGATGTAAATTTTGAGCACTTTCTGAAACATACAACAGCAGATCCTCTCTTGATTTTAAGTGCATGTCCTTTACTATAGTGTTCCCTGCAATCCTCAGTAACTCTCTGAAGGGGCCTCTGAAAGTCAGTCTTAGCTATGGCTACTACTGTAAAAGAAATCTACTGCAAGTCCCGAAACAGAAGATATTTCAATGTGTTCATGTAAGTGGAGACACTTAAGTGGTGGAGACCCAAAAATGTTTTGGTTGTGGTGCAGTGCTGTGTAAGCACAGCTTGTCTGTAGTATCTCCCAGGCATGCTGCTAGCCTAGGAATATTTCAGAAACATTCATTCATCCTGTTGTGGCTTCAGTGCCAGAGTAACATTGATGATATATATAAGGATAAATGTAAATGAATCTATGTGCAGCCTTTTTGGAGTAACTTTTGGCACTTTCTTCAAATGGTCAAGTCATTCTCAAAAAAGCAAATCTGTCGGTGTACACAATGGCAGGGTGTGGTTTTTCGTGAGCTACTGAGTAATTCCACTTAGGCTGATAGTTTCCTAACTTTCCACAATTTCAGACACTTTTCTATCCTTGTGTGTCATTTAATGAAGATGAATAACAATTTAGGTATATTTCTCCCTCAAGACTGGGTATGCTGCATTAGTTTAGGGGAAACTTTTATCCCTCACTTCTTTCTCATCGCATGCACATCTGCAAACAAACAATCAAACAAACATTGCGGACATGTTCTTTGTAATAAGTGAACTGTGTGGAATTTGTGTGTTACAATGTTGTGGCTCCACTAGAAGCAGCCTGGGGCAAAAAAAGCAAATCTCAATCACTAAAGTCTATGTCTACAACAACCTTGAGTGACATAACAATAAAAGACGACATCTCAGGTGGCTCTTTCATAGTCTCTACAGCATTTCACTATATTCACATATTCACATTATATTCATGTCATTTTGCATTATGGTATACCTCAAATGAAATTCTTATTTTTTAATTAATGTAGAAAATAGAAACTGATTCCATCCTATTTAGATCTAAAACCAATATTTTTTTCAGATATTTTAAATTGGATATAAATAAATATATTCATTATATATATATATATATATATATATAAGCAAAACTCAAATTTTCAAACCCACATTATTACCTATATGTAAGTTATTCTTGACCACAATTTAGCTGCTAACCTTTCCCAGGGATATATTTATAATGTAAGGTTTGCATACTGACTTAACCATAATTATTTGTACATTAAAAAAGCTGTGCAGTTTATGTTGCAACATTTCAGGGTACATTTCTTGAACAAAGGTGTTACAGTGGGAACACAGGTCAGTATTCTGAGTGGTCTAACCACAGTCCTGCTCACTGCGTGTGTAGAGGCACAGAGATTCCTTTGTATATTCCAGCTGTTCTTAAGGACAAGAGCAAGCAAAGTACAGGGAGAGAGAACAGTGAGGTGAAAGAAGCCTTTTCTCTTTCATGCTACAATCCCATTAAGGGCTTAGTGTCTGTCATTCATCATGTCTGCCATATCTATTCATTTATCAAACAAAACAAGAGACTCGCTGCTCTTCATTAAAGCTCAAATCTAAGCAACTCCATTCTTAGTTGTTATTTACATTCAAGGCGTGGCCTTGTGGCTATGTGTGTGTTGGGGGGGGGTAAACATTGTCTGTGCCAAGTGTTGACAGGCTGACAGCCTGTTAAATGTTTCCACCGTGAAATTTTACAGGTACACAGTTGGCTAGGTTTTGTTGTCGGGCTGCAAATCATCAGTAAGGCAAGTGCAGTATGGTTGTTATTAGGCTGCTTAAGGCGCAGTGCAGCCATTAAAGGCCTGGGCACTTATGAAGCTTCTGTCTCCTCCAATTTCAAATACAGAGGCTCCAGACCCCAACTTCACCCCCATTAGGTGAATCTCTGCATCAATGCCAGGCGACATTTCCTGACCTTTTCCGCCCATCGTCCTACTTGAAGCAACTCGGGGAAACGACAGCGCATCCGAGCACAGCAAATTCATTGGGTGCACCACTGCACTTCTTGCCAAACAGGACGGGCCTTTGTTTGTCACGTCCGTTTAAACTCACAGTGTCTTGCAAAAGCAACACTTACCCTGCATAAAACAGTTGAAGCAGAGAGACAGCAAAATAGCAAAAAGTTCACGGTCAGTAGTATTCTTTACGCCATCTGCCATTTACAGTCTCAAAAAAATTAATTCAGACATTCATTTAGACCAACTGTATCATCAGTAGGTTGTGCATTGTGTGAATTCACTGAACATGTCACATAGACCAAAACAAATCCGTCAGCATCTCGTGCACGAGGGAGTGTGTGGAGCAAGAAAATCCGTCAGTATCTGTACATCAGCATGTGCGCATAGAGCTTGTGGCGTCCACTATGTGTGCATGTGGAATGAGAAAATCCTTCAGCATCAGGTACATGTGCTCTGAGTCTGACGTTACTACATACTGCATGTGACTTTAATATTCCTGCATCTCCCGACCTTGTCAGAGCCCAAATGTCACATTTTCAAAATAGTAACTGGCGTTTTTGGAGTTTAATGAAGTGGACTCCTGAACTACTAAACCTGACTATGCAAAAACCTCACTTTAGGGTGAGAAGTACCTGTGTGCAAAATTTCAAGTCTGATACTTGAAAAACAAAGCTGTGCCTAAAGAACAAACAGACAAACAGAGACTGAGCTTTATAGATATAGAGAATATTATTTGTGTACTGTTGTGCATAGCTTTCTTTTAACATTTTATTTACTAAGAAATCAGCATTTTTTAAATGAAAAATAATTAAAAATAAATTTAAAAACACATGGATAAATTTATGAGAGATAAATTTCATTGATGGCACTGAAAATAAAATGATCTAAGAAATTCGTTCAAATTCAGCAGTTACAAGAATTAAAACAGAGACTATGTTCACCTGTGAATGGGACTGTGTGTTGCTAGTGGGGGTTCACATGGTCCCTGCAAGTGTAAAAGATGGGCTTTTGGGTGGTCCCAGGTTCCCTCCCTGGCTATAGCCTCCTGCCACTGCATCACATAAATAAATTCTGCATTACGAAGACCAGTTTGGTGTCTTCACAGTGGTGGGTATTTGAAACTGCAATTTACATAGTTTAGTGCACCTTTATGTTTAGTTTGCAGAGCAAAACTGGCTAATGCAAGTATTATGCCAAAAAAACTTTCTTCAGATTTTTCTACTGAACACATTCAATTATAAGGAAAAACCGTGGAATATTTTAAAGTTTTGCTGAAATGTTGGAAAGAGCTAAGAAACAACTAGTTGAAATAACAGGAAATAGATCTGAACAGCTTCTGTATTTCACTACAAGAAATGTAATTTCACTACTACCTTTCTTCACTTAGCTGAACAAACTATTATTATTTTGTTGCAATTTATAACCACTTATTTATATGAAGTATTTTTTTCTGTGATGTGATGACATTAAAAACTTTAAAATGCTCAAACAAATGCTAACTTGTCTCACATTTGACTAAATATGAAAGAAATCTGAAAAATTCATTTTTCATGTGTTAATTATTACCTTCAGAAAATCTTTCATTAAATATGTTTATAAATGTGAACAGTTTTTTTTTCTCTTTACTTTATTTCATGGTGACAGTACCCACTGAGGTGGGTTGCTATAGAATGTACATCCCCAGGCCCATTATNACAAACATTAAAAACTTTAAAATGCTCAAACAAATGCTAACTTGTCTCACATTTGACTAAATATGAAAGAAATCTGAAAAATTCATTTTTCATGTGTTAATTATTACCTTCAGAAAATCTTTCATTAAATATGTTTATAAATGTGAACAGTTTTTTTTTCTCTTTACTTTATTTCATGGTGACAGTACCCACTGAGGTGGGTTGCTATAGAATGTACATCCCCAGGCCCATTATGTTGGGGTGTCAAACAGAATTGGTGAATATCTTTGGAGTGTTACCATGGAAAAAGTTTGGAAGGATCAGAATTAGGATTACATCATGAAATTCATATCATACATCAAGACCAGGATAATGTTTAAGTCCAATTTGATTCATGGCATGAACTAATGAAAAAATATCACATTTCCATATTTTCCAATAGTAACCTGAGTGACAAAGAATAGGTGAGGCCTCTGTGTAGAGAATGATGATATTTGAACTAGATGTGTTCCATGGGATACGGTTAAGCAGTGTTAGGTTTTTTTTTTTCATTAAAAATGCACAAACACTGATGCATCGTGCCTCACAGATGATATTTTAGACAAAATATCTTCAGCATTATAACATCAGTTTGAGCAGTTTCACAGAGCTGCATCCTTACATGTACTGACCATTAGAACCATGAAAAAGAGGATTATGCATCAGAACCTTAATGGCAGGTATGAGAGAAATTTTGAAGAGGCAGCAACATGAATCCAGAAGTCAATACAGATGAATAAATATGATAAAATGTGACTAGGGCTTTATTGATTCTTTACTGGCATACCATGGTGTTCTCTTTCTCTCCAGGACAGAGGTTGTGGTCTGTCTTCTCTGCTGACTTTTGGCAGGTACCCGTTGTACCTTCATATTGATCCGTCTGCAAAGAGTAAACAACAGTGGGTTGCATCTGAAGGCCTCCTGCTAAACACTGTCATTATCCCTTAGGCCTTGGAGTGTGTTTATCCCCCTTTCTCCTGTTGCGCTGTCCTCTTGTAATGCACTTTATTACCACTTTGTTCCTCCCATTTCCTATTTTGTGATGCTCTGAGGGGGGTTACACTGGTCGAGAGCTTAGTCAGTCATCTCTGGTTTGATGAAATTGCAGGCAATAGGCCTAGAGATGGCAAGATTGTGGTGTCTTGCAATCTGCACTCTCTGAACAGGGCAATCGATACTCACACAAGGGAGAGGATCTTGCTGGCTCTAACCAATGGAGCCATGGTGGCCTATGGACCCACGCTCTGCAGGACACCTTCATGAGGCCTTCCTTTAACAAGTAACTGAATAGTGGATGGAGATAGCATCAGCCCAGTGAAAGCTCCCAACTGAACGGTGTGTCACACTCAGGTATGTAGGCAAATCGTGGGAGGCTATAATAAAGAAATGAGTTCCTCATTTAGAGAACCATTTATCTGTAAGTCACAGATTTGAATATCCCACATCACCCTTTATCAAAGCTTAAGCTTGCTTCTTGTTTGCACAAAAATAATGAGCGAATGACTAGTCGCTTCAAGGTTTTGCATTTCTTTCCAACACTGGGGATTTGGGCCTATCTGCAAAATGACATTCTTGGTAAATAATGTAATCTTTGCATAGACTTGTTATTTTCAACCTGAGAATCATCTTTAAGTACTGCTGAAATGGTCGTTTTCAGATCTAATCATTATGTTTTGGGAAACACACACAGGGATTTCTACCGAGGGGCTTGTAAGTCAAAAGCCTTAGCGCTGCATGTCTGTGCATAAAAGGTATTAAATATTGTCAGGGTTTCCTGATGGTTTCCTTACTCAGTTCTAGGCTTCATTCAGAGGTGCGTACCGATTGCTGGTTACTTAATGGGTTGTATTGTTAACGTATGTTTGGAAGCTCACAGCAGAGTGACTTAATCCCTGTTGGGTGACTGCTGGAGAATAGAGAGAATCTTACTTGCAAGTGTCCTGAACTTACAGGGAACAATTTTAGGTTTTCTGGGTGTTCATTTTCATAACCTTCTCATTCTTGTCCTTGAGTTCAGCAGTCCATTGCAGATGTGTCCAGTTTACATTGCTCTTTCCCCTTGTGCTTTAATATCCCAGAAGGGTCTACAACATCTTGAACTTTCCAAATTTCACGCTTTGCAAGGAAACCACTGTATGAGACTAAATTCCTCATGATCATAAAAATTAAGAACCGTTTATTCTAAAACACCTTTATATAACAAGTGTATAAGGGAGCACGAAATGAAGATCCTCGAGTCCAAAGTACACAGAACAGAGCAGAAGAAGCGAAGAGATTAACAAAAATTAAATAATGATAATTAAAAAGTTAATAAAATGTGGATAAATTGAGGTGAAAGGAGCAGCAGTAGCAAGAAGAATAAATGGGTAAATAGGTATAAAATGGACAAGTACACATACATGTGCATGCATGGACATATCCAACACCTGTGTGCATGTGTCCACTTCACGTGTATACACACAAACACACATGCATAAGGATTACTCACTGGTCGAAAATGTAAGGCTGGGCCTCCTTGGTTCCCAGCACTGTAATCCCTGTCTAACTGCTGTGATTGAGTGAAATGTCCTGTAGCAAGAAGCACGCGCCGCACTCAAGCTCTGCCCCACCCCACTGTAGCCGACCATTCCAGGTAAATTGGGCGTCCCAGCTGTTTCTCTGCAGCGGAAGTCGAGCACCACCGCCTGTGACCTTGTTGATAAGGAAGCGTCCTCACCATTAAATCTCGGAGCTTTGCAGCCATGGGCCACAGAGCTGGAAGGCACACAAAGGCGAACCACCTAAGCTGCTTGGTACCGGCTTTTAGCTGGGAACAGCGTGTGATTGATGTTCTCCAGCTTGTGGATCATACACAGGACAGTAAACTCAGAGCACGTTCCACACAGGGAGAGATTGCATCTCTCTCTGAATGTGCCACACACCAGACCTCTTATCACATAACACGGGTTTTGAATTAAAAGCTCATCGTATTTCTTGTAACTTTAGTGATTCTGTCCTCTCCGGTAATTGCGAGAGCAATCAGCAGCTGTACCCTTTTATATCCTTTATCCTTTATTTAGCCATTAAAATTTTGACAATGTGCAGGCTTTATGTATTCCAATTACATTCTTAGCTGCCCCCCTTTCAAGGTAGACAAAAGAAAGCGTGTCATAATTGCTTAAATCTTGCACTGTTGTTTTCTGTCAAATTTGAAACTCAGCCTGAAGTTTATCTTTGCCATTTAAGATTACCGCGTGACTCATTACTCTGTGCGATGGCAATCGCAGGCATTCTGAGAAGAGAAACAATACATTAATTGATTAATTCATTGTGTGGCACAATCACACCGTTCGGTATTTACGTTTAGAAGGATCGCTACTGTAGTGTAAGAGCTGTCATTGTGCTCCCTTGGAAGAGGAGTTGTCAGCCTTTGTGCGACCAATTCCACTCCCGTTGTTTATGGTAATTACAGGCCCCGTCAAGAGCTGCATTAGCGTCCATCAAGCCTGTTATTGTGCTTAGTCGGTGCTTAAACAAACGTGCATTGTATCTTAGCTGCTACATAACCGTTAATATTTTTGCTGTCTTCAGTGCATCGGAAGCTTGAGAAGCAGCGATTCCAGACACTAATCGTATAATGTTCTTGGACTTTGTACAAAATTGCTTTTCATTGGTGCATGTTTATTGCGAGTACAGATTATTCGAAGTTTAATGCATATGAATAAATCTCAAACATAATAGAGGGGATGTGACATATTTTGAGGTCAGACATGAGGTATTTTAATTTTGCCATGATAAAAAGGAAGGCAGGAACGTCCCGTCTTCAGAGAGTCTTAAGTGATTGGTGTCAAATGTGCTCAAGGTCAGATAATACACGATTGTAACCTCAAGTCTATAGGTTAATCATACTGTCATTCTTACTGGATTATAAAGGGATTATGGGACCTTGTCAGCTGGACAGAATCGTGACTGGATGTTCAGATTTCCTTTATTTTAAGTCGGGTAGTCACCGCAGTTTATATAAGCAGTTATATTCATAAAGGAAGAACCGTTTGTTGGGCTGTGCGGTAAGAGCTTAAGGTCAGTCCTGAGGAGAACATATGCAAAAAGAATGAAACTGTGTAGGTTTGCTTTTATGAATCCAGTCGTGTCTTGAGTCTGACCTTTACCAGCAACATGGAGGAAATCAAGCATTCACAATCAATTATTTTACTCAGTGGGAATAGATGATGGGACTGCAGATTTGAGCAATAAAAAAACAAAATAAAAAAGTTCATATAGAAGATGATTGTTGAATATTGGGTCCCCCTACAATTTGTAATAGTGATTTTTGCTAAAAAGTGCCACATGAAATTATTCCAATGTATCCATAAGGTTTTACTAAACATAATATTTATAGAGGTGAGACAGAACTTAAAGTCTGCTATTTAGCAAAAATGATTTTGACTGCTCCCTTCAGTTTTCAAGCTGGACCTCAGTCATGTCACCACCTATTTGGATTTTTTCCACATTGTGACTTGAATCATTTTCTGTGAATCCTAACGTGACTTTTAGATGACTAATGTTGTCCGTCCTCATGGCATTGACTATTTGATTTACTCCACCCATGGTGGGTGGGGGATGAGCTTGTCATGTTGGAATTTACAGATCCACAGTTACATCTGGAAGCTAGGGAAATTTTATGTGACATTTGTTATCTGCTATCCAGCTTTTTCCACTGTGCCTTTGCAAAAAGGTGTTTGTCACATGGTATAGGGTCTAGCTGCTCTTGAGTTCAGTTCTTCTTGTCAGCTATAATGCTTTTTTTCATAGCAATTTACAAGGCTAGGTATGAATACTGAGCAATTCATAATTCCAATTTTATAAACTGTATATACTAATTTATACCCAATAGGTTATTTTTACTTTAAAAACTCAGGGAATCCACCCTGATTAAGGGATTCAACAACAGGAGGAGGAAGCTGAACACAGGTCTTTCGATTAGTATTTCAGAGCAGCACCTCTAACTACTACGCTACCCACTCCCATCTTATGTGCTATTTTTGTTGGCAGAAAATCTTGCATAGATGACCACCTGCTCTCTGGTATCCCTTTCTGGGCTTTCAGATAAATTGGCCAGGGCACCCATTGGTGGGTTAGAGTGCCTCAGGTTTTTAATGCCAGGGTATGCATAAAGGGGGCAACCCTAGTGTGGCTGCCACTGGAAACAAGAATAGAATGGGACAATACGCACTGATGTATTTAATGTAGGTGGCCAACACACTCAGGTGCGCTTGCTGCAGATGACATGTCAGAGCTTTCCAATTAAATAGCCTGTCACACTTTTAACAGGACTTCCCTGGTACATCATCCGCAGTGTACCTTGAGACGGCCTGATGTTGTGAACAATGATCCCTATAACAACAAATCAGGCACCAGACCTGGCAACTGTATGCATGCATTGCTACTCAATGCCATTGCTAAGAAGATAAGTTGTTAAGACCCGGCAATCTTAATAGTGACAATGCATCTGTAAAGAAGGAGTTTGGTGTTTGAAATGCAGGAGGTAAATTAGGGTTACTTTTGTGCTCTGACAAGCAGACGTGCATCTGTTAGCCACCGTCCACGTTACTGTGTTCAGCAATGAGGATTCATATAAGTTCTCTTTTTAAATCAGCTGAATGTACAAGAGCATCAGCAAAATCAGTCTTCAGTTTGTCTGAGAAGAACATTCGGTTTCCTGCAAGTTTTATATTATCGTGTTAGCCTGTTCACTTTCTTTCTGGTACACCTAACTCTCCCTTTCTTCCAAGCTTTACTCGTGTATTCTGTGTTTGATTTGGCTTAAAATGGACAAAAAATACTGTACAGTGGTAATCCCAATCACTAAAGTCGCTCACCTCAGTACGTACCTTTTATTTTTCTCATTTCCCCGTCCCTTGGGGTGTATTGAGAGGGCAGCGTGCAGACAGTCATCTGTCCAGTTTTTATTTCAAAGTATCTAAATGTACTTTTCATCACAGCTTTAATGTAAGTATTGATATGTCTACATATGTAATTTAATATATATAACTTTAAGTCCTTGATTTTTTTTTTTTAAACATGGCTTACATTTAGCATTTTAGGATGACTACTGTTTTTTAAATACAGGCATACACAATTATTCAAATCTAATTTGTTCTTGAAAATGCGTCAGATTGTGAATTTTCATACAGTGGAAGTTTACATATATCACATTATTAATAGGAAAAGTAACAATGCTTTCCCAGCCCATTCAAAAAGACCCAATCAGTTTCTTAGAAATATCTCGGAAATGCTCTTAAACACTTATATAACACTCTGGCAAGGATCTCTTCACAAGCTTTTACCGCTTTCTAAAAAGACTTAAAAATGTGGCCAAGATGATACCAATAGCACACGTCACATTTAGACAACACGGCACAAGACACAATCCCTTTTGGACAACAGCTGAGATACAACTGCAGTGCTGTCGCGGGGAGTGCTGCAGTGCTTCTGACTGTAGTGAGGAATCTCGGGGGAGTTTCGTGGGAAAAAATTCCTGGGCCGGAATAATTGCTCTAATGTAATTTCCACTTTTAATTTGATCACTTCTCCCAAGGGTAAACAATGAACTGAAGCAGTAATCCCCTGAGAATGTTGTGTTCATTGTGAACAAATTCATAACTGTGCACTTTCTATCAAACGCATGCATATATATCAGAAACCCACCCACATAACTTTAGCAGCTAATTGCTCCACTGCTTCCTTTTCATTCAACTAACACACCCGAAATGGCTGACAGACGTGTCTGTGAAATTGCACTTACTTCCCACAGTGCCCCGCTCCCTTAAAGCTTCACTTTCACATTCTTAACACCCTACTGCTTCTCGCCTGGCCTCACACGCAACGTTGAAAATTTGCTAGCATGTTCTTCTACATTTTTTTAAGTGCAGATTCGCTTTCAACTTGGATAGCGAGTTTTTGATATACATTTTTGCAATTTGCTACAGCAAATGTTGTGAATGGCAAGAGATACCCATTTTTTACAAAAAAATTGTGCATATTATGATTTACAATGGAAAATCAATTTTTTACTCCAGTATTATGGACTGTGGATAATGTTTAGTGTTAACATTAAAATGTAAATGTATCAACAAAAAATAAAATCTTTATGAAAATGTGTAGCTTAGCTGACGGTTTCATTTAAAGAAGCACGTTGGTTTTGACCCATTTCTACAGCAGGGTATTTGTACAGTTGGGGACAAGTACCTTGATCAAGGAGTAGAACTTGAACGGGAAACTTTCAGGCAACCCGTCTGTCTCCTTAGCTGCTGTGCTGCTCGCTGCTCCTCAGTAAAGTTCTGGTGAAAAAGTAGTAAAAATGGCTATAGCTGTTATGAGCTGCTGAGTAGTTTGATTCTTCTCATCACTCACCTTCAGATCACATTACCTCTGTGTTGACTGCTTTGCCATGGCTTCAGTTACACAGGCAAATATCTCCATACACTGCATTAAAACTGCCTTTAATTCATGTTTGAATGTAGTTTTTAGCTTCTTTTTATGAAAACTCATCAAAGGATGACAGGGCTTTTTGCAGAGGGCATAATGGACAGCAAACCCCAATTTGCTGGTGCAAGGAAAAATGGGTGAAAATTACACCCTGGCCCTTAAAAGAATGTTTTCAAATATGACTACAAGAAAATCTTGTAAATGTATAAACAATTGCAGCAAATCAATAAAAGTAAGTAAGGGTGAAGCAAAATATACTGACAGGGCAAATAATTTTACAAGATGATGAAATGTCCTGCTGGATTGCATTCAGGTCGCCCTCCTGTATTTCCATTGGGGCCAAAAAATGTGTCTGGATGTGGCTACATAATGTATTTACCTTGATGTGAATTAGCAAAAGCACTCCCATAACCACTACATGCTCCAGGAATCACTTACGCCTTCTAGCAACACCATATAACTCATTCTAAACCCATCAATACGTTTCAGTAAAGGGGTAGATTTGAA
Organism: Arapaima gigas; assembly: GCA_900497675.1. Taxonomy (NCBI): domain Eukaryota; kingdom Metazoa; phylum Chordata; class Actinopteri; order Osteoglossiformes; family Osteoglossidae; genus Arapaima; species Arapaima gigas. The sequence continues at coordinate 1,876,975 of UFQX01000026.1, forward strand.
TCCACTTAAAAGCTGAAATACCTGATCCTCTAGTCTTTAGTGTCGTTTATGGAGAACAAGGCTGAAGCCAGAAAGCACAGCAGATGCACTGGTCAGCTCACCTTGTTCAATGCTGTTTCTGAATGGGTGGAGAAGGAGGCGAATAAACAGACTGTAAGGTGAATCCACAGCTAACTATATATAGTGAGTCACCGATGTTACTGTAGAGTATTCAGATAAGACACACAGGATGTTTTTCGATGTTAAAAGATACAATGGTCAAGTTCAAATCAAATTAGCAAATATCTATTTAAATTGGAGGATATCACACCTCCGGGATATTACCATTTTTTTTCAGGCAGTTCCTGTTACAAACTTCACTACAAAGTCAAACAGAATCAACCTTTCTGGAACTTGTAGTTTTATTCATGTATACAATGTCCCACAACCTTAAAAGACCTAGTGGACTGCATGTATTTAATCATCTTCAGTGCCTTAGTCTCCAGACCACCATTACACTACACTTGACAAGTGCCTTGATAAGGAATGAGAATTTAATGACTGAACATATATTTAAAGTGTGTTCGTTCTACTCTTGCAGCTTTTTAAGGTGAACCATAAGGATATAAACACATCCTCAGAAAGAAAGGGAGTATATTACTGTAGCAATCTTGTCAGTAAATATATCCACTTGTATTTCTATTTCCCTCGCCTAATCTGAAACGTATTGTGTTGTAGGTGCTTCAGAATTGCCTCTAATGTCACACAAAGCAGAGTCAATTTGCTCTTTAGTCATTCTGAAAATGCACAGAAATTTGGCTGGAGATTCAAATGTGCTGCCTGTGATCATATTACGCCAGAGCACAGATAATTCAAGTCTACAGAAATCGATTTTTGCTTTATTAAATATTAAAGGCGAAAAGAAGCCAACGTGGCACAAAACTTGTTTGGTCCATGTGGCGTACATAGTGCATGCCCAGCAAGCAAAGCACAGCCCTAAATTTAATCAGCTAATGGTAGGTTTCTCAGTAGGATTTACCTGCAAATATGGAGCCTATCTGTGCACAATATAAATAAGTAGCCCAGTAGAACAGAACACAGAGTGGCAAGACGAAAGGCAATTTTCCAGGCCAGTGGCTTTTACAATCTCCCAGACTGCTGTTTTATTTGCATCCTTTGGCTTAGGTTTACTTGGAAAACACACGTCTTGGAATGTAGAAGGATGCTGCACTATGGGGATGGGTTGCATTTCCTGGGTAAGGAGGGGGTGCTACATTCCCTCTGGTTAACTCCTTCAAACCACCTGTCCTCCATTTGCACACATACTGCCGTCTTTGAAAAAGCACTGATCTGACGAGGCCTTATTCTGCTTCAAGTTGTATGATCTTTGTCACAAAGAGATGTCTCCGTAGTTATAGCCAGACACAGAATATAGACAGCAAGTGAGGACAAAGACCTTTGTTCCCATTTGGTCCCCAGTCACTTATTTCATTCTTTTTAGAAATGTAATGCTTTTGATCATGTGTGGAACATAGGCCTGAGAGCATCTTGGAGGAAGTTCCACATGATTTGCAGTAGGTATATCTTCAGAAAAACATCCTACTGTCCTCTAATGTAGTGCAAAATGCTGTTCAGCGGGGAGTGATGGAGAGATTGCACTTAGCTGATCCTTAACAATGACTGATCGAGGGTTTCCAAGCACAGGTGCCAATAAAAGGAACAGTGGGCAGACAGAGTCAGGGCAAATTTTAAGTGGGCACCACACGTAAGGACAGCCATCAGTAAGGACTTCAGAGAACCGGTAAACAGACCAGATGAAAAGGTCCGATGTTTGGCTTTTACACTGACATGAACATCCCTGCTTCTGAGCACTGTGTTGTGTCAGAGTGTATAATTTTGGAGATATTAACTTTTACAGGAGGACATTTTAAAGCTCTCTTTAAGCACCAAAGGTGTGTATGTAATTTTATAAGTTGTCATAAACATTAACTCATGTTTTGACATGTTGAAAGTTTGTTCATTTGAAGGGCAAGAATTCTTTCAAATGTCAGGTGACACTGATGCAAACGATATTTTGTGCAAACCCTTCACAGACAGTATAAATTTCAAAACACTTTCGTAGACAAATTTTGAAAAAGAATAGCATTACTCCTAGCTCATTTCCATCTCATCCTTAAAAAAATATGTTAAGATTAAAACAAAGCAATGGGAACGTAGCAGAATGAGAAACTACCCAGAAATGCAGTGTTTAATGACCACCTGCCTCATTTTCCTGAACTGAAATGACTGGCAGTTAGGTTAATGTAGGATAAAAGGGTGTATTCCATGTAGCTGTACTGAATCCTTTAGTACTGTGTTCATGAATAGAACTGAAAGCTATATGAGCTTTCAACCATATACTAGTTCTCCAGCCAAGCAAATAAAAAATCACTTGAAACATGTACCCTGGCTATTATTTGCCACTGGATACTTTTATTGAGCCTAAATTACCTGAGTGATCCACAAAGAGAGACACTTCCCTAAGGGTACACTGTACTGTAAAGCTGTACTCCCATGACTTTTAAATCCGTCATTCTATTTTATTGCATTTGAGCCAATAAGACACTGTTGCCCACTCTTTTCCTTCCTTTGTAGTGCAAAAAAAATCTGATGCCAGTTAAATTGTGCTACAGTAGTGGATAAGGACACATTTTGTAATCTGAAGATTACCGCTTTGGGGCCGCAGATGGCATGCTGTATAGGTCTGTTGCCTTACAGTCTGAAGGTTCCTTTTTTCAGTCCCTTTCCAACTTTAGTACCCATGGGTAAAGTATTTAACCTGAAATGAGACACTGAGCACACCTTGCTGTGTAAGTGGGTGAATCATAGTAAATGTGTCTCTAATGTTTAAGTGGTGCTGGCCAAAGAACTCAGCTAAATAAAGGATAGTATTACTACTCCTACTGCCACTACTACTACTACTACTACTACTACTAATAATAATAATAATAATAATAATAATGATAATATGAAAATAGGTATTTATGGTCCTGCCTATCTACTGTAATAAATACATAGTTTTTTATGCATATGTGATCGCAATCTATGCAGATGTTCTGAAAGGAATTCTCAAATAAAGGTTTTGCTCCAAGGACCATTTTATGTTGGTTGGGAAAATTCCTGTACCGCATGTACTCTGTTGTTCTGTTAACAAAGAGGACTGGTGGACAAAAAAGAAAACTGTCAAAATCTCAAAAATGTCTTCATCAATGCCAAAGGGAGGAAACTTCAGAACAAGTGTTCTATATTCACTCTATTTGCACATTATTTCAAAATGTTCACACTGACCTGTCATATCTGCAGCGTGCAACACAACATAGAACATGAGAGAATGCCCGTGCAAATGAATTCATACAATGAGCAGGAAGAAGCTTAGCAGCAAGAGTCATCATCTTGCACTCAAAAGACCTGAGCATTGTTTCCATCTCTTGCAATAGTGCCCCTGAGCAAGGTACTTATGCTCCATTCATACAGTAAAAACTACCCAGCTCTATAAATGAATAGCTTAGTATAGCATACCTGATGTTGCCAGTTGCCTTGGTAAAAGGAGTCTGCCAAACAATAGTTAAAAATAAGCTCCATTTGCTTATTTCACTGTAGTCTTGTATTTCAGCTTTTGAAAACCACTGGCGCTCTGAGCTGTACTGACTAAATAGTTCTTCTGAATTCCTTAGTGAGGAAGTACTGTATTCTTGTGACTATGTATCTTTGCATACTTTAATTTGTTTGACATCTTTTCAGGGGAAAAAGGGACATGTAGAGAACAGAGCAAATATAATATTGTGGACCATCCAGTGTATTAGGCATAAGGTGAGAGTTTAATAAAGATGGCTGTTTATTCAAGCTTCTGCCAAACAGACAGGAGCAGAGCGGCAAGTTTCTTTTGTCTGTGCAAAGGCAGTGCAGCCGGATGTCATCACTGCTATTTGTTATATCGTCTCTTTTGGTTTTCGCTTTGTATCCAGCCTGCTTAGTTGTAATCACATTGAAAAATGCTAACAGTGCTGGCACAAATAATTGGAAGTCATTTTATATCACTTTTTTATCACTGCAACAAATATTGTTTTCATTACTGACAGTAACTGGGAAATTGAAAAGATTTTTAATGTTGATGGTAAATGAGGTCAGATTGTAATGTGACAGTCAAAGAGATGTGGAAGCACAGTCAACAGTATTTGATATTTAAACTCAAGTGATTCATCTAAATAATGAAATGATCTGCAGTTTGGTTTAGTCGGCACTGTACCACTACAATTTATTCCAAAGGACTTTTTCCAGTTTTTCCAATACAATTCCAGTCTTGAGCATTCTACACCATACTGTAGTTGACAATAAAATTCCACTGTTACCATGGATACTTGAAAAGGACGTACATTTAACTAATTAAGCTGACTAGTGTTGCATCATTTTACAGTCTGGGTATAACAGATTAATATTACCTATTAATGACGGTTCACCTTTACATTAATATGTAGTATTAATAGATATCACAGATGAAGTAATACATTTAAGGAAGGCAGCTAAAAAGAAAATGGAGTAGGATAAAAAAAGAATCACTGAAGGAAAAGTTTAAAGACTAACTACCACTAATGTGTTTTGCAACTGAGAGGTGATTTTTGACAAACAACTCCAGCACCACTGAAGTTGAAAAGGAGATCTTGCTCTCCATGGTCTCACGGTCCTAATCTTAACTCTTAAATCTGAACTCGAGCCCATGGAGTTTAAACAGGGATTAAAGTGTGATAACCATACTACAAAAAATAGACCAAGCAATGGGCAAAGCAACCAAATATTAGAAAATATAAGACATATAATCATTTTAAGAGAAAGTAAAGTATGAATGAGGTACAAAGCTGGCCTGAAATCAAGCAAAAATGCATAAAAATCTGAAACAATATATGCTGGACCTGTCAGGTCAAATTGTTGAGATCACAAACTGCAGAAATGACAAGGCCAGGGTCTGGGGTCGAGGTAACTATGCACTGTGCTGCTCCTTCACCACAGTTCACATCAAGCAGCAGTTGTGTGTGCATGACATGTCCTTTGACCTCTTCTTCTTTTCATCTTCTGATAGCATCATCGAACACACTATCATAAAGCACAAGGCTGAAGCCCACTGACAATGAATACACTATGGGGCATTAGTATTAATTTTACTCTTTGTTTTCCTATCTTCTTATTTAAAGTAGATTATAAAATCTGCACAAGTAATCGCGGCAGAGATTCAGAAGAAGAATCCTTGATTATTTCTTGAGTGAAGGTAAATCAGTCTGAATCTCAGCACAGGGCAAGACAGTAACACCAAACAATGTGGGCAAAATGCATAATTCATGGGAGATCACCTGAGAATAAAGACAAATGATGATGCAAGTCGTGTTTTAAATAAAAAAAGAAAATGTCAGAAAAGCTACTCCACATGTGGACCGGTTTCCCCGACCTATTAAAAAATAAACGCAGGTCCCTTGCTTCCATACTCCACTACAGTTGAACCCATTTGGATTGTGCTTACTAGGAGCTTCTTAGTCTGAGATGAGATCAGATTTCTGCTGACACTGTAGGTTGCTATGTCTCGCAATTAAATTTACCACTTATGATGGTGAATGAATTTCCATTAGTTTAAAAACTGCAGGTAACTGTTCTCAGATTTGTCGAAGTAGGAGGAGTTAGTCTTTATCATTACCTTACAGTACTAGTCAAAAGCGTGTGTATGTGTGTGAAACCTGAGCACTACCTGCCTGGGACAAACTGGAGAGGAGTGAATGCAACCCACACAAGTCCTGCATGTTTGTGTAACATATATATTTAAAGACAATAATCAAGATGGAATTTTCAGAGAATTATTTTTTCCCTCTTCTTTTTTACCCTTTTGATTTTATTTTTTGAAACTGTGCTGAACAATAAACGTGTTCACTGAATATTGTCTGTGACATTTGGATCTCTAAATGGACATGATCTTGCATTATTCATTCTAACTTTCATTTTATAACCATTACTTCCTTCCTTTCTGGAAGCCTTTTACAGTCAATTGTCAATAAAGGGTTTGAGAGAGAGAAAGAAGGTTATTTTTAAGAGGACAAATGCATTGCAGTAATTTAGGGTACTTCAAGCCACCTCCTGTAATTTTTCTGTAGTCTATTTTGCTAAAAGGCTTCCTAAAATAGTTCTCATTTTACTTGAGGTATAGTATCTTTATGTTTACACTGTTCTTTTATCTTGACCTCCACTAGAATCATTCATGCGGTACATTTGTTTAAATGTGACAGTAGTCGACATGCCTGTGGACAGTGACATATTTCTCCTGCAGTTCTGTAGCTAGCTTTTTTAACCTTTTTAAAATTATCCCGGTGTCTGTTGCTGAAATATTTTAATCCTTTATAACATGGTTCAGGAACTGGAATGAGCAAAATGCCCTATTTTTTTTTCTTCTTTTTTCAACTGGAGAAAAAAGCAGAGGATGTTAGTTCCAACCAAGGTAAACACTACAGTTAAATGATGATAAAAATGTATAACAAAAATTTGAAATCTATGTTCCAGCCTTTGGCAGCTGTACATGCCTGTTATGTATTTATAATGGAAAATAATGTTGCAATACTGTATGTTTGTTTTGGGTCAGATTTCAGTAGCCTGGGCCAGGGTGGCTGCATTTTTTGACATTGCATTTTATTGCATAAATAACTTTATACCTGCTGTAATGTCTAACATAAACAAACATCTAGGTTTAGCACAAATACTCGTATCAGGAATTAATCCATTTGTTCATTATCATTCATTTCTTTTTTCTGGTCAGGTTTATAGCCAGATGTTGAATCATTGGACACTGGGCTATGAAACTACACCATGAATGGGCTACTGTTCCATCGCAGGGTGGCCACACATGCACATAGTCTCACATACTATGGACAATTTAGCGATACCACTTAATCTAAAATGCATATCTTTGAACTGTGAGAAGAAACCCATACAGACACTGTGAGAACATGCAAACTCCACACAAAGTGTGCTGGATTTAAACCCACATTTGACACCCCAGGCACTATGATGTGACATCACTACTCACAGAGCCAATAAAAAAATCAAAAGGCAAATAAAAATCAAAATAAATGCAAAAAGAAAATCTGCAAATAAATACTGTACAGTACCATACAATGTAATGCAGTAAAATAAAACTGGATGTACTGTAATATACTTTATTGTGTACTGTTAAAAATTATTTCGAAGACAGACAAGCACCACAGGTGTTATCAGCTGTTTCTACCTGTGTTGTTCTGTCTGAACATATTTGCGCCACATGACCATATTTACAGCATATTTCATTTATTTCAAATAAACCTATTTAGGGGTGGATGTGGCAGGTTACTTTGAAAAACATCTTTGTTCCCTTTATTCAACATATAACACTGAACACCCATTAGCCCTCTCATCTCCCATGTGTATAATGCAGTGACACTGTGGGGGGGTGGGGAGGTTAGCCTGTGAATTGTTCTGTACTGTACATACTGGACCCCATGTTATAAATATGCAAATGAATGACAACATTAAGTGTTTTCTAATTAGGTAACTGGTGTTTACATAGGTTTATCATGCTGAAGTCATGGGATGACAGTTATATATGTCTTTTCTGATGGGCTGCACTCACATTATTTATTTTCCCCCATTTAAAATAATGGGAAATGGGCACCTGGTACCTGAGAAATTCAGGATCCGAAGCATTTCAATGAACGAATTAGATTTGGTTACCTAGGAATTACTTTGTAATTTAACATTTTTAATTCATTTAATTTTGATGCTTTGAATCACTTTCAAAAAGGTACAAAACTTTTTGACTGCTATTAAGCATGTGTCAGCATAACCTACCAAATGACCAGTGATTCCAAATATATATTGCTAGGGGTTACTATAAATTTCAGCAGTGCACATAAAATGACAGCCTGTTTGCTCCTTTCTTGTTTGTGACAGCAGTCTGTGATCTGTCAGACCTGAACTGCTGTAGCCTTATACTTATTGTGAAAAGCCTGACGTGACTTTGGCACTAAGGGCATCAACAAAGCAATGCTGAAACTGAACTGTTCCCCCCATCCAAACCTTTAAGTCATAAAAAAAGTAAAAAAAAAAAACAAAAATGTTTGCATACTTTCTCAAACTGTCTCTAAATCGTTCTTATTTGTATCTTAAAAATTATAAAACGATACCAATAGTTAGAGAGAGAAACATGTGTGGAACACTGTGGCATTTAGATGGCAAAGGCATGAAAATAGTTGTGAAAAACAGCCGTACATGAACCGCATTCCAGTGCAGTAATGTTATTTCAAATGACTTTGTTTTTTCAAGGTGGAAGATTTGCACAATGTAGAGTCCCCTCAGTGTCTCCAAGTCCGAAGAATTAGTACTGTATATTCAAGCCAGTGAAAAACCATGGCAACCAGCCTTTATTCCACATGCATTTGCATGTGTCATAGGTGTCACCCTTGAGTTGCTCTCTTTGGTTTTGACTCCTCAGTTACTCTCTCTACCTCAGTGCTCCTATTGTTGACATTTAAAACAGTCAATGGCTCCCCTTCATTTCATTTTGTAATACTCAACATCTACACTTTATGTTTCAGCCATATTTTCCTCCTTGTTGTGTTAAGCATTTTTATTTGCTAGATGTAGAGCTGGCCACAAGAGAAATCTTGATTTTCAACAACTTTCCGTGTTATTTTACAGCAGGCATTTTTACTGTGGAACTGATCTGAAACACGCTTGACCTGCTGGCCAAATGAGGAAGAACCCTTGCTTTGGGATTGAACAATGTGAACCCCAAACACCATCTGAGTAGAGAGGCTTAACCTTTGAGCTCTCTTTGTTTTATCAACTTCACACTACCTACCCTGCATTATCACCCAACCCAAAACACCTGCTCTAACCTCTACTGTGCTATAATGCTAAGTTCAAATGCCGTGTACCCTGTATAGAGGACTTTCTGCTCTTAAAAACTATACAGGTTTGGGGAGTTGTACGACAGCCTCTTAGTATTTCAACCCCAAGAGACCCAGGGAAGGAGGGAATGGATATATTTTTAAGGATTTCTAAGTTCAAAAATGTAAAATGTAACATCTGGATTGAAAAAAAATGTAATTTTGTATTGATCGGAACTATCTACAAACCAGCAAACACAAGCTTCACCCAAGCCATACACTTCAACTGTGTTCAAATGTCTAAATTAAGTTGAAATAAAAGTCTTGCATGGCACCACAGGAATATCAAAGTATTTCCATAGATTTGTGAAACGTACCTCAAGGGATGCATGGTCCCCCTGTGATGAGGAGTTGCATGCCAGAGCTATTTTCAGCATCACTGCCTCTCAATTTGCTGCCAATTCTAGCAAGAATAAAAACTATCCAGAATGGCAGATTTACCAGGACTTAATATCACCTGGAGAATGGTAGAATGGTGTTGAAGTACTGGTTCTTGGGAGAGCTGCACTTATGAAGTAAATTGGATGCTGGTGACTATTTGTTGATGTGTCAGTACACTTATTTTGTTGGCTTCTCAACAAACTGCTCCAAGTCCAGCCTTTCCCTCTTTATGATGATTGTCACCCACAACAATGCTAGACCCAGAGCTGCCTAATAATAAATTAATATAAATATATTTGTTGCAGCCAATCCCCTGAGGATGGTAAATGTTTCATATGCATGAAAAAGATTTTTTAGATATTAACAAATTAAAAAACTTCCAAGTTTTCATTGTCTGTTGCTTATATATTTTTTTCTCAGTATTCATGAGATATGATCACAACTGACCCATATGGCATAGAAAGTCTAGGGACATGAGATGCGGGCAGTGTTTTCCTGTCATATCTCTCTATGGTTACACCAAACTTATACCCTGGCCTTTGGATCTGCATTACTTAAGTCACCCGTTTTGGAAGAGCAGAGAAAATCTATCAGCTGTGAATAAGGCTCTGTAATATCCGCCGTGACCTTATCACAATGTTATTTCCACCTCAGAATGATACTTCATCAGGTTAATGTGTTGTGGCCATATTATAAAATTCCCTCTTCCTCTCAGTGGTCCTCATTAGAGAGTAACATGATATCCCACGCTATAATATTTTCTGTTATACAGGCCTTGTTGGAATTATTGCCTGTCTTACCGTTTAAATCAAAGGACAACAAGCGCGCTCCTTTCCAACAGTTGTGCAAGTAACTCACTTTTTCCCCCCTTCCAGACATGCCTATGCCTGTAAAATATGTTGTAATCTAAAATACTACTTATTCTGTAGCAATATTTAGAGATGCTCGCTTTAATTATTTATTTAAAAAATGAGAATTTACCAAAGGCATACCAGCACATGATGGACTACAAATGTGTGTAAATTAGAGATGTATTTGGTCTACCATGGAAATCTTAAAACAAACTAAAAATCAATTTAAACTTTTTGATGCTTAATTTTTTTGCATAAAATGTTCAACCAGATGTTATAAATTCAACCAGAACAGGACTGTGTCTTCCACCTCTAATAATAATTTCATTTAGTCAAACTATTTACTGTCCATTGTTATTCACATCAGCACGGATTACTTCTGTCCTGATCGCGATTAAGATCTAATTGACACGAAGGGAAGAGATTAATCAAAATACTGATACTGATACTAAATGAATTAATTCCAGTGATGGTTTCACTGTGTCACGATTATATTGAGAAAGTCCAGATTGTCACCATGTTAATCCAAGGTCGTAGTCCCATGAACACAGCACCTTAGCCTTCCTTACTTTTCTGTTCCTACTGAAAGATTTCTTTTCAATATATTTAAAAAAAATGACACGTGTAAGTGAAGCTAAGTTTCCAGTACAATAAACTGAATGTAACTTTTAAATTTATGGACGCTTTGTAGGGCAGGTGGTTTAGAAAAGTTAAGATACTAAAGTCAACCCTTGATTTTCATGCTTAATTGATTCCTGGAAAGGCCACTTCATTTATGTAGAAACACATACATTGAGACAGCTATTTCCATTATTTCTTATGGTGAAAATGATAATGCTTCCAGTCTAACCCTAAAATCCCAAACAATTTCACTAGCACACCAAAAAAGTTTATATAAGAAATAAACAACACTTTGTGTACACTGAAGCATTTAAAAGCGCTAGCCACTGTCACATAAATGAGACAAATAAAACACTTATTTACAGCCAGGCATACATAAAGCCTTCTTGCACAAATAAAACCCCTAGAACTCTATTCTCGCAGTCAGCGATACATTCGTACTGTATTCACCTCTGTATATGAGCAGTAAAAATGATCATATTCACCTCTGTAGCACAACGTTAAATAGATACCACCACATTGGGCGAGCATGACTTATTTAAACATTTTTGGCCATTTTTTTTTTTGTTGGAGTGTATTGTATTGAGCAGATTGGCAGATAATTTGAGAAATGGTATTAAAAATAAAATTCAATTTTAGTACGACTGCGGGTAAATCAAGGGATCACTGTGCATTAAAACGTTTAAGCAGCTAAAAACACTTCTTGTACATCATTTTACAGACATCCAACTTAGGCATTTTCGAATATGAACTGTTTTATTTTTAATTGCATTTTTTCTTCACTCTTCTATTTTGTAAAATTTATTTAATTTAGACTCAAATTCTGTTTCTACTTTCTGCCATCAGAGAGCAGAAAAAACAAACTCAACATGAAAGATGGAGAGGGAGGCAGCATGTTAGAGCTGTTCAGGAGTGATTTGATCCAGTGTATCATGTTTATTTATTATAGCTATATTTGAGAATTTTCCCAGGAACTTCCAGAGAATAAATATAGGCATGTGTCTATTATTATACTATTTTGATGGCTAGGATTATGGTGAACAGACTCTGACAAATGTTTCTGGGATAAATCCATCACTTCCTGCAGTGAGTAAAACAGAGTGGGGATTTTATAATGAAATACTTTTTATTGTGTTTCCCGCTGTGATCCTTCCTTAATCTGCAGCCCTCAACGCTTTCTCTACTCCAATGTTTTCTTTTCCGGTAGTGACTGAAGCACAGAAGTAATGCGAAGCGACACGGCATCGTGCTTCATCTGTAAAGAAAAACACACTGCAGTGAATAACTAGAACCTGGTGAACATCATACATTTTTTTCTTTTTTTTTTGTTTTCGGTTTTGTTAAAGTACATTTAACTTTAAGGTTGCTTCATGTCGAAAAAAGATAACTGTATAAACGTATGTTGCATCCTGTGCTTTAACAAATTTTTAACTTTAGCTTTATTTAATCTTTTCCCAGAACCCAAGAAGAAACTGAGGAACTAAACTGTATTATTACACTTTGATAGTAAAGTAGTGGGTGGTTTTAACAACAGTTCTAACATGCGTCAAGTCTTTTGGTCTCATTTGTGTTTGCAAGTTGAGATATTATTTAATACAAAAGTATAAGCCTTCTCATAATAACTTCTTAACCCCTTTTTTATTTATTATTTTACCACATCGGAAAGTAGGTCCATTTTACTTGTATATACAATCAAGGGCTTGATCAAACACTTATTATGGCTTGAACACAGTTTAGTATATATTGTATGTGATGCTGTACACATTGATACGCACAATTGTTGTGGGAATACAACATTTTATTTGTTATTTGGCAATGTCTCATGTTAACACCAAGTAATTGGTCTGTTTAGTGGGGAATGGTGTGTTATGTTTTCCCAAGTAAATCAGCATCTTCTCAGTCCCTAGATGAGAGGTACAGGACCAGAACATCTGCCAGTTGCCTTTACACAGTATTTCACTGTGCTTTTTGGCTTTTATTTGCTCAGCTAATTAAAATGGATAGCACAGCAAACCCCCCATGGCCCCCAGTGCCCCCCTCTCAATTTGGCATGTTAGACAAAGGGCTACCATGTTAAATGTGACTTCCCTGTTTTGGGGTGGAAGCAGAATTGCAATTAAAGCCAGTTTTCCCTCTTGCGGGAAATTCACCGTGGTACTGTACCTGCTGTGGACCTTTAGAAGAACAGCCCNTGTGCCCCCCTCTCAATTTGGCATGTTAGACAAAGGGCTACCATGTTAAATGTGACTTCCCTGTTTTGGGGTGGAAGCAGAATTGCTATTAAAGCCAGTTTTCCCTCTTGCGGGAAATTCACCGTGGTACTGTACCTGCTGTGGACCTTTAGAAGAACAGCCCACACTTTGTTCCTGCGTGATCTTACTCACAATTCTTTGTACCCCAACCTCACAGATTTGCATCACGTGCTGTTGTGCGGAACCTCCAGCTCACGCGTTTGTTTCCTGCAGAATTATTGCGTCCCCCTCCTTTCCCCAGTTTTTTTTTCTGAGGTTTTGGGCTGCCTCTTATTTGCTTAATTTAGTCACTAATTTCTCTCCTCATCCCTGGATCCCTCACAGTAGGTTTCAGAGAGCGGCGATTTTATGCAGGCTAACTTCTTCGTTGCTGTCCAGCTGCATAGCAAAGCATGTTCAAAGTATTCCCCCCGTGTCTGCACTGACCCAGTCTGCTTGACTCAAAGTGGTGTGTCCACATTTCCCCTCTCTCGTTCTTTGTGTAGGCACTGTGTGCTCTGAGCCTTGCCTTTGTGCTGACTGCAGTGGAACGGTGTGTGTGCCTCTGTTGTATGTTTACATTCCGCTGCTCTGCAGTAGAATAGATAAGTGGAGTGTGAATGTTAACACAGCCAGATACAATATTTTTACCAGAGAATTTAGCCAAAGTTACTTGATGAAAAGTACATCAAGAATGTACTTCCTTCAATTTTTTCATATAGTGATGTTTAATTGTTTTAATACCTCTCACAGTGAGTCTTTATATCGTGTCTTCCTGGTTACCTTCTCTGCAGCGGTATGGTGTGACAGTCTAGAATTTCACAGTTCTCTCTCAACAGGCAGGTGTAACTTGATTTTAGGTTCCCCAGTCTTCCTCAGGAGAGTAACAAATCTTGTGTCCTAGAAGAAGATTTTGTTGGAGAGATTTACAAGTTAACCTGGTGGCCAGCATTAGTATGTTAAGCAGTATAACTATTTTGTACCCCCAAATGTATGTACCCCCACTATTCAATCCTGAAACTGAAAATATTTTTCACAATCAGCTGTTTTTTGATCTTAATAAAGAACTTAAATAGATAATGATGAAAAGTTTGCTGTTTTCATTTTTCTCAGAAATGGTAAAGGACAGTACGACATGGATATATAATCATGCAGCTGAATTCAGATACATGCCTCCAGTGCCAGTGTGAGTCCCTGTATAGGACCTTCAGTTTTGAAATACTTTTGTTGATGTTGTGATACCACCACACTATCCATCCATTGATACAACCATTATTAACCAGTTTATCTTGGTCAAGGTCACAGTGGTATAGATGTTATTCAAGAATCATTGGCCACTAGGTTATGAACTTATCCCCTGGATGGGACGCCAGCACAGCCACTACACTAGACAGACTGCATTTGTGTACACAATCATGATCATGTTTTGGGAATACAGCAATTCCTGTATCTGAACTTTCTATATCTGAATTTTGAGTGCCTATTGCTATTCAATATATATATATATATATATATATATATATATATATATATATATATATATATATATATATGTATATATATCCAAATGAAAACCTTTGCTATAACAGATTTTTACCCAAAGCTTATCCATAATGAAAAATGACGACACAAATATAAATCAAAGCAAGCTTTAAAAATCTACAAATAAATTTGATACAGTGCCATAGAGCATACTGTAATAAAATTATTCTGTATGTATTGTAATCAACTCTATTGTGCACTGTTATGAATTTATTTGAGGGCAGAAGCGTATCACAAGTGTTATCAGCTGCTTCCACCAGCTTTGCTTTGTCTGAAGATGTTTGCGCAGCATAACTGCATTTACTGCACATTTCATGTTTTTTATTTAGATGCTGGTTGTGTTGTGTGAAACAAAAACCAAACACAGCATGTTATTTGACACACGTCTTTACTCCCTTTATTGAACATCTCACAACACTGAACTCGCACTGCAAACCCCGCCCATGAGATCTCTCATCTCCCATGTGAAACGCAATGACAAACATGTGCAATGTCCTGTACTGTATATACTGTTCAACACTGTATAAACATGCAAATGAATGGGAACATTAAGTGTTTTCTAATTAGGTAACTGGTGTATACAGTGTTTTTCGTGCTGAGGTCAAGGGATGATAGTTATACAGGTGTTTTCCAATGGGCTGTGAGCACATTATTTATTTATTTTGCCCAGTTTAAAACAATGGGAAACAGGCATTTGGTACCCAAAAAATTCAATATCTGATGTGTTTTCAGAGATGAATTAGATTTGGATACCAAGGAATGCTGCACAGTTTCTCTTTAAGACACTAGTAGAGCAGCAGGCAGAGCTGGTGCCTCTCTGCTCCTAGGATGGTGGTTTAGATATGGATTCAAATTAATCACTGTCTCTATGAAGCTTGCATTTTCTCCCTGGGTTCTTCTGGGATTTCTTTCAGTGTCCAAAGTTATGCATTTCAGGTGAACTGGTGGGTCTAATCTGCCTCTAGCATCTGTATGTTTAAGTGAATGAATATGTGTGATTTTTCTGTACTGGAGATCCCATCCCTTCAGCATGTACCCTGCCTCATGCCACAACCTTATACTGGACAAGTGATGCTGGATGAATGAATGGATGGATGAATGGGTGGATGGATGGATTTTCCTTTTAAGATATTGTGTTAATATCTCAGTTTGTATTGTTGCATCCATTACCTCATCCTTGGCTCTGCTGAGCACAGTAAACTGTGAAGGGTATTGTTTGTTGAGACATTATTGACAGTTGCAGAGAGACCAGAATTAATATGACAAATAGTACAGTTGAAATGGGATAATGCAACCCTAAAAAGTACTAAAAAGTACAGAATGTAAAAGAGGGCACAAATGTTAACAACGTGAGACAAAATTCGGGTAGGCTGTTTACAGTTAAACCATATGGACTGAAGTTGCAATTATTAAATCTTCATTATCACACCTGTAATTGTTGCATCCAGACATCTTAAATAGGAGCAAGGCTCTGTGAATTATTAACATTTTTTGTCCTTTTCTGGCAGATGGTGAAAACTTCAAATCTGTTTATTAATTCTGATTTAGATTCAGTAGCATATGCTAAATGTGCTATAAATTTCTTGTGAATACTAAAAATTATACGGAGAACATGTTTTGCCTTTCTTGTTTCATTTGTGCTTCCACAGTGTGATCATGTGGTTCTTGTCAGTTATAGTAACGTGGTTCTGTACTGTGTTGTCAGGCGGTGTGTATAGGGGAGATGTATATAACAGAAAGGGCTGTGAGTATCGGCAGTCCTCCTGGGAGGAAGCCGATTCAGAATGCTCCTGCCTTACATATGTTGATCTTTCTGTTCCTATTTTTACCTCACCTCCCTGGATCACATGCCACTTTCAAAAATACAGTTCAATTTAGTCAAGGCATTTAGGGAGATAATTTTAAGTGTTATTTTCACAGGCTGTTATTAGGTATGAAAAGTAATTATAGAGAGACTGTGTTTTTGCAGCTGTTTCAAGATCTCTGACTTTTGTATTTTTAGTCAGTTTTATCAAATATCTTTTCTAGCATTATATTAATTTTTGTTTTTTTTCATACATTGTTCCACATCCACCAGTTACCATTCAGGGAGATGTGGGGGAGCCTAAGTGCAGTGTAGCCCCCCCCCCCCCACTTCTCCACTAGAGGGAGTAAAAAGAGTCTCAACACTTAGTCTGCTTTTTACCACAGTCTGACATTTTCTTAGTGAGAGGAGGAATTCACAGTTATCCTGGCAGCCAGGGCCTGTTCACAAAGTGAAAAAGTTTTGTGCAAGGGGAAGGGCTTAGATCTACAGCCAGGGAGTCATGAGGGTCGCTCAGAGTGGTTCAGGGAGCAGACCAGGGACGGCACGATCAACTGCAGTAAAGCATACTAAGTATAAGCTGTAAAACTTTCAGATATAGTGCATACTTCAGATCTACAGAGGAGCCCTATTGCTCATTTGGGCTTTGTGGTGTTGGCAAGTGCTATTAGAGGTATGTGTTTCTCAACACAATGCACTGGGAATACACAGTGTTCTGGACTTTATATCCTTGGGTTTCCAAGGCAAAGGGATGTATGAAGAATGCTATAAGGCTGAGGGCTGGAGAGAAGTCCTGCTGCATTGCCATCTCCATTTATGATGGTCCTTAAACATTCATTCACAGAGTCACTCTTCACGCCCACAAATTCCCTACACAATCTTGGTGCTATAGGTCTTTTTCTGTAGTCATATGGCCTTCCTCTTGTTGTCATGGTGGTGCCTGCCGACACTTTGGTTTCTTTAGTGCTTTAACTACCTACCTGCCTTCTCCACCATGAACTCAAGGCTCTACTGTCTGACTGTGAGTCCAGACACATATGCCACCAGCTTAAGAAGAGATCTGGCATTAGAGATCCCTGACTGACATGGCATTACTTCTGTTTTGGGCGTTTCTCTTTTCTTTATTTCCCCCCATTTTCCTCACTTCACTGACTGCATTTCATAAAAGTATCCTGATGATATCAAAGACCATCAGAAAAGAACCATCTCATTTCTGAATAGAGCTTTTCTTTTGTTTTTCCCTATCATTTCTGCTCCCTTATACGGATGGTTACCTTCAAAATTCATCGACTATCGCTGGCTAAAAACGCTCCTGTAATTCTCTGGTTATTTAGATTGACAAAGTCACTAATGTAATGATATTCACACAGGGATATCTGTAAATATTGAAGATTTTTGCATTTACACACTATTAGCCAATTTTTTTGTAATTAATGTAAGGAAATTATCATTAATCAAAAGTGCATCTTTACCGAGATCCAGGTGCCTTTTCATGCTATTAATTGCGTGCTTTTGATTGACATTTAATTCAAACATCTTTGGGGTCCGTAATTAATAGAAGCTGCCGTGCCTATCCTATCTCCACATCGACTGTAATATATATTGTCGGCAGTGTTGGGCATGCCCTTGGAGAGATCAATAACTGCTGTCATGAAGAAAATTGTATCTGCAGTTCTTGATCCAAAACTAAGTGCCACAACTGTGCTTTTGTGCAGGTTCTTCACAGGGTCCTTGGCCAGTTTTGGGTGTTTAACCAATTGCTAAATTCAAAATCTGATACGGTCCCACTTGATGAACGATTGTAAATATGCTTAAAAAGAGAAGATTGCCTGCTAAATCTAACTAATTATTTTTAATTCAAAGAATATGTTGGTCATTGAGATTATATGTGTACACACACACACGCACACACACACTACCTGAACTACTTGTCATTGCCTAGGTCAGAAAGTGGAAATGTGGAAAGGTAAACAGTAATAACACATTATATATTGCCAAACTGTGTTACCCTTAAAGTGGTACCATTTAATGTTTAAGTTTTGATAGTACTGTTCAACAGGCAGACACTCTATACAGTGACGTATGCATTGAACATAGTCAAGTAAAATGAGGGAAAGAAAAGAGTAAGAAAGCATATATTCCCAAATTTTATTACATTCCAACATTTGCATTAATTTTTACATTTTCACTTTGTACAGAATCTATGAATTGCTCTTTTATTTGTGCACATATTGCAGCTACTGTCTCCTGTCACTGCTCGGCATCGTGACGTAAATGCAATCTATGTGTGACACAACCATGTGTGGATTTCCAAGCCTTATTTCAGAAACTAAAGCAGACATTTTTCAAGGTACTAAGTGGCATTTTTGGCATTTAATTAACTTGGCTACAAAAAACCCTCACTTAGGCTCAAAAATACCACTGAGCCCAAAGCTTGGTCTTTTTTTGCTTGTTTGTGTTTTTTACACAGTAAGGCATCTTTTACCTTTTTAAAATAGACCAAAAAGCAAAAAAAAGGTTGACTTGCCAGCTAGAGTATTTGATAATTGCAGTGAGTTTTAAAATGGGCACCAACTACAACAGCTAACTAGATGGAGACATCCTTTGCAAAGCTGTCATTTAATGAATGTTACTCACAGCCTGATAATTTGTTTATATAGTTTTCAGGCCTTGTCAAACATTTGCTGCTTTAACACTCACCTTGTCAGATGCCCAGGAAGTCTGTGAGAAAAACACCACCGCTCTGATGTTTTCTTGCAGGAGCCATAAGTCAAGTTTCCCTCAAATTCCCTGCTTCCACTTCTTTGAACTGAGGAATAAACCCATCACATCCTAATTAACTTTGCACCAGAAAACACAATTTTACCTGCCATTCAATTTAAAAAAGCAAGAATTTTTGCGTGAACTTGTGGAGTTATTCATAGTATTATTCGGCTTTTCATGCTTATCTTTTATTTTGCGCATTAGACAGTGCTTTTTTTTACATTTTATGTGAATGACTTCTCTGACTCTTCTGCATTCATGACCCGCTGCCTCTAGCTCACAGGCATCTGTTTCCTGCAAGTCCTGAATTCATAATTGCCTTCAGTCTTCAGTAGAGAACATGAAAGATGTATCAACTTTGAACTATAGCCTCCCCTTTAAATAATAATTTACTCCTGGTGCTCTGCCTCTGAAATTACTACAGTTTAGCTCTTTGATGATCTAATATATTTTGCCCCCATAGTAAAGTCTAACAAATTATTCTGTTGTAATAACATACACATATATTGGCCAGATGCAACTTTAGAAATGAATGTAGCAACGTTAAAAAGTCAATGCAAAGGTTATTGCGACCAAAATGCTGCTCGATAATCTGAAAGTTACAGGCGCACAATTCGCCAGCTGCTTAATTTTGAAGTTAAGTAGCTCAATTTGTGTGTTGGCTGCAGGAGATTTGCTGTAACACATCATTGTGTACCTACCCTCAGCTTCAGAATGATTAATAAACCCTGCCCTAGGGCACAATATTTCACATCTGCCAGTATATGTTTTTAAGAGCTAGACAAAGGAACTGACACATTGTATGGGAGCCAAATGGCACGTTTGAAATCCTTCAACATGAAATCAATTCTTAACAGAAAACTCAATTTTAGAAATCGTCTCCCAAGGTCTCGGGAGTTTACAGGCATTAGTGGGAAAGAATGACTGCAAAAGGAATTGTATACAACAGGAGATGGGGAAAATTATAGATGAATGCAGAGAACCAGAAAATCCATAGCCCTACATTTTTCCATCCACACATTCAATAGAAGCCTAACCATCGTTATGAAGTAAGCCAGTGCAATTCCTGTCATTACGTAAAAAAGAAACCTTCATTTGTCCAGTTTGTTGGCATCGGAGGATAACAAAAATGCAGCACATTGTTGTGGAAAGTGGAAGAGGTGACACTAGTCAGATACCTACAGACATCTCTTTGATATTGCATCTATCTTTCTCTCTCTCCCTCTCCATCTTTTCCCCTTTCCTCTTCTTTTCTTCCACTTCACTTCCACTTCTTCCCCCATACCATCATTTTCTCACCCTCTGTTTGCCTCTTTCTGTTTTTGTTCTGCGCAGGGAGTTTGGCTGGAGAGACCCAGAGCTGCCAGAGGTCATCCAGATGTTGCAGCACCAGTTCCCATCAGTGCAGTCCAATGCAGCGGCCTACCTGCAGCACCTCTGCTTTGGAGACAACAAGATCAAGTCTGAGGTACCAGAGCACACAGTCCTCTTTTACAAACACACAGAATATAGTTTTACACAGCTGGGTTGCATTCGCTATTTTCCAGCATCAGTACGTTAACCAAGGGTTAAACTGCTGCATTTCTTTTGGAAACAGAACCTTGAGGCTTTTGTTTAGCTGTGTAGGCCTACTAAACCACCTTCAGCTACTATATACAGCATAGTGGTTCCTGCAATCTAAAGAACTTGGGTGTGACCTTACATTCCTGCTGTAGTTCTCCCCTGAGAAGCTCTTACCCTGAATCAACACAGTAAAAATTATCCAACTCTAATTTGCATGACTAAATCATTGCAGTCAACTTAGTATACCAACCTGAAAGTGTCAGCCACTTTGGAGAATAACTAAAATAATCAGTAATACCTATTTTAGCCATAACTGTAGCAAAAACAATAGCAAGTCCTGTAGACCAGGCTTCATGAAATCAGTGAACCCAGTTCAGTATATAATTTCAAAAGTATGAAATGTAATTAAGCTACCATGTTATTAGGTTTGTTACCTGTACCCTTAAGGAATTTGTATACTTACTGTGAAGACATCAAGACTGTTGTTTGACTTGACCAGTGTAATGACTTTGGGCTTCCAAGTGTTTAGTTAACACTAACTAAATTATTATAAATTATTCTGTTAATAAACAGCCATATTTGTATTTTTCTATGTTTGCATGAATGAGGTGCTAATCTGTCAAAGGGTAGCCACACACACACACACACACACACACACACACACACACACACAAAAACAGATTTGTAATTTTATGCATTTCATGTATTTACACACCCACATACATACATATATAAAATCATAAAAATACAAATCTGGCCATTTTTTAACAGAACAATAGTATATTAAAAAGTATATTAGTAGAACACTTGGTTTTTAGAATATTTGAATGTTTGTTTATCTATCTAGCCGTCTATCTGGTTATTCATTTATTTGTAACTACACTGGGTCACAGCAATAAAAAAATAACATTTTTTAAATCTTTGTCATCCCTCTGGTACATTTATTGGATATGAATAGGCCTTTTTGGACTTTTGTAATTATCATCTTTTTTTGTTGTCACACAACAGGAAGAGAACTTTGTTTGGAAATGGATTTGAGACACAGAAAAGCAATAATGATTTCTCAAAGGTTACTGAAGTCCACAGTTACAGATAATGAGATTTAGAGAATAAACCAAATAGTCACAGCCTTCAAAAATGAGTGAACCACGGAGTACAATATGAATATTGTCACTTTAATAAGGGGCGTCCCAGCAATATTTGTCTGTTGTTATCTATGATTAAAATTCTCAATCAGTAAGCCTTATATGTGAAGCTACACAAATTGCTTAAAAAATAGAAGTGACAAAAAATGATCATGGGCTGAATTTGTTCACCTTTTTTATTAGATTACCTGTTACTTTTTCCCCTGGTGACTGTCTCCATTAACTGGGGTGTCTTTGAAATCAGCATATTATTGTGTGCAGCATGAAGTTCTCAAATCATCACAATCTGGAAGTATAGTTAGAAGAATGTGCAGGAGACGATCCCTGCATTACAAAGGAAATGTATCAGATCTACCCATTTAATACATACCGAGACACTGTAGAAAGATTGTAGCCTGAGAAGATTGTACAAATGACAGTAAAATGGCCTCAATGTCTTTATGTGAGGCTAACTGGTATGCCCTGTTTTTCATAATAAAAATATTGTTCTATTCTATCCATCCATCAATCCATCCATCCATTCATCCATCTACCCATCCTTTCTTTAATTTCCACCACAGGAAATACACACAGAATGACAATATAGAGTTGGCAGTTTACTTGAAGCACATCTTTGGACTGTGGGAGGAAATCAGAGCTCTCTGACAAAATCCACATAAATATGGAATACAAACTTTATACAGATAACACGAGTTTGTTTTTCCTGTCACCTCTAGAAACACATGAAAACACTTAAATTATAGGAATAATATAAACAATTTGTGTTACATCAGAGTTTTATAGCCATTCTGCACCTCGCTATCCCTATTGAAATGCTTCAATCCAAAAGCAAAATAAGCTCAGCAGTGCATTTGTCAGGTTAGTAATAAAGTAAGATAAAATGTTTCTGTAATTTTAAAATGTTTAATGTCTCATTTTTTATACATCTAAATGAAAATAAGATGAATGTCATATTTCCATGAGTAATCCAGTATTTGGCCTTAAAAACTGTTTTAAAATAAACTGAAAAGTCAGAGCCTAACTCCCTAAGGTAAACGCGTAACACGTAGTTTTTTTTTTCTTTTTTAAATACATTTTCCCTGTGGAGCGTTTCTGAACGACAAAAATTGTTCTGGTAAACTGCGTAGCAAATGTATCCAACCTCTGTGCAGATATTAGAGAGTATGAGAATTGCTTCTGTTCCTCAAGAATTGTGCATTGTACGGTAGTGCAAGTTACATGTCTTCCCTTTTTACACTGCAAGCTCACTTTAATCACGAACGCAATGTTTGAGTGACCTTTTGCTGGATCCTCAGCCTCCTGTTTATTTCTTCAGAAGGATGGGGCTTGACCAGCCGTGATTGTCATCAGCTCTACAATTATCCCTGAACCACCCAATTACTCTAAACACATTTGCCTGCTTTTCCGCTGCTGTCTGTAAGTCCGCTGTGTATACATTAAGCTTCAAATGGCTCCGCATGATTGGAAATGCAGGTAACAAATAATACTGATATACCTCGAAAGCACACACTGCATTTGCCATAAATGTCATCTGCTAAGGAAACGGATTCATATCACAAAAAATCCACTGATGCAATATGTATTAATCTGCAGCAAAACTCTGCAAGTTAATTGAATGTGACGGCAGAGGCGTAGCGTGAGGGCTGATATAGAATGATTTCACTCGAATTTCATTTTTGTCTCTCTTGAAGACTGGCAGAGGATGTTGGCATAATGTAAAAGTATTTAGGACAATGTTAATGCTGAGCTCAGAACGACACCCTAAATTCATTGTAATAATAAACACTCTTTTTTCTTGGGACACTTTCTCATCTTTTATATTCACAAAGTAGTCCTTAGATTTAGGTTAAGTCTTCATGCAATAACACTGTTTCTGTCACAGTGACCAACTCCCAAGAAGAGATTCAGGGATATAAAATTCAATTCAACCCATTACACTTCATTTCAGTTTGTATAGCACCATTCCCAGCAGGTTGCCTCTCAGCACTTAAAGCACAGTATCACTGGCCAAAAAGTACACATAGACCAGCAGAAATTATTATTAGAGATGAATGATCCACAAATAAAAATAAGTGCAGGGAAAAGATCAGAAAGGTGGCACATGATAGATTTTCATCCTCAGAGAAATCCTCATGGGGTCCAATACAAGCTGTCTGCCACACCTCTCGTGGGTATCAAGATGGCTGCTACCAGACAAAGAAAAACCATGGAATAACAACTGTGGCTATGTTTGCTTCCTAAATGGTGAAGCTCTGTGTGCTACCTTTCCAAGGCAGTATTGAACCATGCAGGCAACACAGATAAGAGTCAGGCATTGCTGCTTTCTGGGTGACCTGAAATTTTTTATACCAAAGAGCTCCTCTTGACTAAAGGTCAGTGCTGTTATTAAAATGTTAATGAAGCAAACCAATAACAATTTGTTAATAAAATAGCCCAAGACATAAGTAGGTACCTAATACTGACATGTCATACAGGGACAAGGCTTTGTTGCTCCAGTTAAACAGATACACGGCTAAAGTAAAAAATGTCACTTTGGATCATTCATTTCAGCAGTATAATGTAGCAGATTTGCAACCACGGAACATCTTCGTTCTCATTGTGGCATTTCATTTTGCTATGGCACTTCTTTGTTGCCTTTCTACTTTATGAAGCCCTCAGTAAGCCAACTTGTAGAAAATGCCCACAGTTCCATCTCCTGATCTCAAGGCGTAGTAGACGCTTATCATTTCTGAGTAAGAATATGCAAAGCAAATCTCCAGTTGAAGCCTTGCACTTGGCTTCCTTGGATCTCAGTGAAAACCCTTGATTTCATTTGTTGTTTCGTCTCTCTGAACATCTGTTGCCTCCTGACGTTCACCGTAATTAATGTCAGTGCAGCTATTGTGCTAAGGGCTCTGCAAAGGGATGCTGAAACCTCCAGGCAGAGCCTGTTGTTTTGATCACAAAAGTGGGCAGCATACTGTAAATACTGAATTAAATTATGGCATTTGGAACTTCAGAAATGTGCACAATTGATATGAAGCAATAATAACTCAGTGCTATACCAAGTGTGGTTTGATGGATAAGTATTTACTTTACATGTGAGAGGTACCATTTTGCCATGTGGCCTGCAGAAAATTGGCATTCTAACATTATAAATTCTCATTTTTTTCTTCTTAGACAGTAGCAGTGCTAGTAAAAGGTTCCTTATTTTAGTTGTAAAACTAAGGCATACACTGAGTTGCAAGTTTATTAGGTACACCCCTCACCTTAACACAAATTGGATATTCCAACAAGTCACATGACTGCAGTATGTGGTGTATATCAGAAAGACCAGCATTTCTAGCATCACATTGTATTCATCTTAGTTTTGGATGAGCAAAACCAGTAACCTTAGTTACTTTGTACTTGGCATGATAGTTAGTGCTAGGCATGCGAGTTCTTGCATCTGCCAATTGACTGCCATCCTGACTGCCATCCTTGACCAAGCACAACCATTTCAAGGGTTGAATGAGAATTGCAGAAAAAAGCAAAAGTGGTCAGTGATCCTGTGGATGAAACCAGTGTGTGGATCAGAGAAAACAAAGGAGAATGGCAAGAATCATGCAAGCAGACAGGCCACAACCAAGCAAATCACATCTAAATTCAACATCGGTCTGCAGAATGTCATCGCAAAACGCTTTGTCTTGAATGGGGTACAACAAGCGAAGACGATGTTGGGTGTCGGTGCTGTCGATGCCAAACAAGAAAACGCATCTCCAGTAGTTACAGGAGCATCAAAACTGAACCCTTGTGGAGTGGAAAAAAAGTTACTTTGTTGAATAAATCCAATTTCCTTTTGCATTATGCTTTTGTAAAGATTAAAATTTGGTGCAAGCAAACTGAGTCCATGAAGCCATCTTGTTTGGTATCGACAGTGCAAGCCAGTGGTGACAGTTTGATGGTATGTAGAATGTTTTCCTGGCACACAATAGGCACAGCAAATTTGAACACCTTTGCTCATCCCTCCATAGGTAAAGTTTACCCACACTCAGATGGACACTTCCAGCATGAGAATCTGTCACGTCACAGGACACGTATTTTCACTGAATGGTTCCAGGAACATGAGTTTTCATTGCTTCAGTGCCCTTCACAGTTCCTGAATCTGAACCCTATCAAGTATTCTTAGGATGAGGTAGAAACAGTTGTTCCCAGCAAGACTGTGCAGGAACTATGCAATGCAATCATTTTCATACGGTACAATATTCACCCACAATGCATCCAGCATCTTCTGGAATCCATCTAGATGACATCACGCTTATCTGAAAGCCAAACGAGGGGCATATGCTACTAGATAGGACCTAATAAACTGATAACTCAGTGTATACTTTACTGCCTGGCATTTATTTTGCTGATGTTTTTTGGGAACTTGCTATTGAAAATTTTCATTAATCCTTATAAAAATTTTGAATTCTACTTGGGTAAAAATTTCTGAAAGAGAAGTGCGTAGCAAATTATGGTGCATCAAAGTATATTGAAAAAATAATTTTTAATCCTTGTTACAGTATCATCATAATTTTCCTCACTTTTGATTTTTGACTGAATCAAACTCCAGTCTACCATTGCAATGTCTGTCACTGCCCAGTCCTGTATTGTTGTCATTACTTTTTAAATCTGAAGCTATATTCCAGTTAATCCCACCTCTCATTATATACACTCAGTCAGTGCAGAAGAATGACACATTTGTGCCCAGCATTATGTCATCCCCTTGAAGGTGCACCTGGGATAGCAGTACTTCACAGCAAGGAAAATGTGAGAGATCTCTAGGTGTCTGGTTCATTACCAGCTTTGCTAACAGACAACAGTCAGACCATGCAGCCAGCAGTCTAGCTGACCATGTATCCACTATAAACTGTTGTTTTTCTTGTTCGATAGTCTTGGCCACCACTGCGTAAAACCAGTTTGACACTTTTAATTGTTGTCCGATGAAGTCTTCAAGTCTGCTGCCTTGTTCAGAAATATTGTCACAAGAAACCTTGTCCTGTTTCATAGGTAAATGAAAACAAACAGAACATTGCTTTCTACATGGTATACAAAGCTCTGACATTTATTTGCTAATTAAGTTATGAAGTCTCTTCTGATTTTTTCCACACCCTTGATGAATTGTCACTAAATGATTTAAGTACGAAGCTCCAGGTGTGTAATCTTTTTTCTGCTTAAGGTAATGAAACACTTCATGGAGCGATAGTTTGAGTTCCAAAAACGCTTGTGAGTTGCTTCAAAACCCTCCCTTCATTGACTTGTTTCATTATACTGAAACACAATCTCTAAATGTCATCAAGTTTTTGTCATGTGGAAATAAAAAGAAGCTGCTCGACCTTTATTGAACTTCCCAAAGGTCAGTGCACACACACAGAATAATTCATGGGTAGCAGTGGTTAAAGGGAGAAAATTAATCTGTAGTGTACCCACATTTTGTTGGTAATATTGCTGTGGTTAGTACAGTTTCAGTGTTGTTTGTGCTGCAAGGTATATAGAGGTCAAAAAACTTGACTTAAGTTTTTACTTTCAGTCCCAGAAGTAGACAATCCCTCGCACCTTAGAGCCACTGTCTTCACCTGAAATGAAAAACCCGCAGTGAATGTTATAGAATCTGAAACAATAGAACACTACTACTTGACCTGTGAACCCTTTGTCAATGACCCCGTGCGTGGTCTATGTTCCAGATCCGTCGCCTGGGGGGCATCCAGCTGCTTGTGGACCTGCTGGACCACAGGATGAGTGAGGTGCACCGGAGTGCCTGCGGGGCGCTGCGTAACCTGGTGTATGGCAAGGCAAATGATGACAACAAGGTGGCCTTGAAAAACTGTGGAGGGATCCCAGCACTGGTCCGGCTGCTGCGCAAGACTGTTGACGTGGAGGTCCGAGAGCTGGTCACGGGTAAGTGCAGGGTCAGCGATGGGGCACTACGTTTACAATGCTGCTCTACTCTTGCTGCTTGCTGACTAAGGAAGCGCAGTTGCTTGCACTGTGTTACCGGTTTACGTTCCATAAGAGTCCGTACACATTTACAACTATGATGGATTTTACAGACATTTGAGCTACTTCAGTAAAATACATGTTGCTATACAAAACAAGTTCTGTTGTTTAGTTCATATTATCTAATTTCCCACTTGTTATTGGGCATGTACACAAACGTGTGTACCAGATGCATGCGTTCCCTTTTTCGTTACATATTTTCCACTATACTGTAAATGTCTCATCCATGGTCTGTTAGCTTAGCCCTGCAGCCTATGATACTAGGATGTGCTTCATAACACCGTGACCCAATGATGACACATCATCAATAGGAAGTCAGTTTATGTGTGGCCAGCATCTTATGTTATGGTTTGGTCCTTACAGCTAGATCCTTTGTTCAAATCCCTGCTCACAGTCTAGTACTCTTGAACAAGGTACTAATTCTAAATTGATACAGTAAAAATTACCCAGCTCTATAAATGGGTGAATAATTGAAACTACCCTAGTATACAGACCTCACAGTGTAACAGGTAAGTTTGGCAAAGGTTGTCAGCTTAGTTGAAAGAATGCATTGCACATGTCAAAATGGTCTGGGCTGTGCTGTGCTGTGCTTTTGTGCCCATTTCTGTTCCAGCTGGAACAGTGTGTTCAGGCTGCATAGGAAAGAGATTATGTCACTCGAGAAGTTGATGCGGAGATAATATTTTCAGAAAGGGCATATATCACACCGTTTTAATCATAACTTTGCCTTTTTTGTGCAGGATTTGGAATGGAGCTTGACTAAGTTTGTTTCCACTGACCTGTCTGGCTTTACAAGCAATATGCACAAATAGTATGAATTCATTGACAGTATGATCCATTCAGTGCTGATCTCACATTCAGAATGTCTTTAATCAGGACATAAGCTCATGGGAAAACCTTTCTTTCTGTGTTTGTTAATATTGCGTTGAAGAAGGTATTCTTCTGCTGCCTCAGGCACTTAGCCATGTTTGTGACTATTTTTGTTACGTGCAGAAAATGTTGAGGAGTATGTTTTGCTTGTTCTAATAAATATTGTATTTTATTGTTTTCCTTCTGTTTGAGTGACATGGCAGTGTTGTGCTTAGTGCCAATGCCCAAAGCTCCTGGCTTGTGGTTTTGGATGCAGGATCAAATCATCTAGCCTATGTGTTTGTATCAAGTCCCCCCGTTTCCTGCCAAAGTCCAAAGGCATGTGTTTCAGGTGTACTGGAGATTCTTAACTGCCTGTACAGTGTGACCTTTTGAGTGTTGATGTGTGTGACTCTCTGGTGATCGACTCACTTCTTGTCTGGATTGTACCTTGCCTTCATGTGCCATGGCTTCTAGATTAGCCTTTGGGCCAGTGTGACCCTGCAAAAGACAAGCATTTATTGATAAAGGATGGATGGATGGATGGATGGATGGATGGATGGATAAACATTTTTCCATTTTTGTGTATAATATTATTAGTATGCCATGATGAATAATTGATATTATTCTTATTCTAATTTTATGTAAAAAAAAATTCACCTGCACCACTCTAAAAATGTGCTCAATTATTCTTATTGTAAGATAAACTAAATGGAAAGAATTATCATTAAACTGTTGTAAAAGAGTAAAGATTGCTATAGTAATAACATGGGACTAGTTTGGCACAGGACAGTTGACCCTAAACTGTCGTGACCACTTTTAGGTTTTCAATCTGCTCAGAGGAGAAAGTTGTTCATACTGTCCCAGTTTCTCGACAGCCCTGAAGTAATCTTTCTTCAGCGTGTCTCTCTATCTTGAATTATTAAAATTGCCCTGGTGAGTGCAGAGGAATGCTGCATACACTGAGATTATTTGGTTCATTAAGTCTGCCAAGCACTCCCAGTCCTCTGTAGACTTCCATTGACTTCCTTGGCATTCATCCACTATTGATGCTTTTGCAGGATTTCTGCACCCACGTGACAGCAGCTGCTGTGATCTAAACAATGGTTATTACTTTTCACATTCAAAGAGAAGGAGAAGCTTTCACCTTTTCGAAAGTATCTGGGTGTTGCCATTATTGCACAGATAGCCATGGGATCTGGAAGAGAATGGAACCACATGATATCAAGCTCATACTGAGTCTCACTGAGATATAGTTACCTTGATGTAATGGAGTAGAAATAATATTACCTGAGGAATTTATGCCTCCATCCATTATCCTTCATCCTGATCTGGGTCACAGCAGTCTGGAGCCTATGCGAGAATCACTGGGCTCTACGCTGTGAAACTACACCCTGAATGGAATGCTAGTCCATTACTGGGTAGCTATACAATCGCACATTAAAAGCAATTTACAGTGATCAGTTAACCTGCAATGCATGTCTTTGGACTATGGAAGGAAACTGGAGCACCCAGCAGAAACCCACGCAGACACAGGGAGAACATACTAACTCTACTCACAGTGAGCCAGGTTCAAACCCAATGGACCTGAACAGCCCAGGTGGTGTGAAGCAACAGCAGCTACTTGCTGCACCATTTATTTAAGACTGAATGATTTTTGCGTTTGATTTAACGTATTAAATTTAATCATGAAAAAGTTTTAATTTGGGCTATATTTACTTATACATTTCATTTTACTTTGACATTTTTGTTAGTATGTGAAGCAAAGATTCTTGAAATGAAGATGTTAAGTCGTTAATCTCTTTATGACCTGATAATGGACTTAGTATAAAACAACATTTGGAATCATCTGAACAACATTTTTGGTGTTATTAATTTGTGACTTTTCTATATATCGTGGATATCTTTTGTGATAATATCGCTGTGTAATACTGGTCCTCATTATTATGATGCACTTTACAGATGTCAAATGGCATGGGGCTATCCTGAGCAGCCTCGTGCCCGGTGCTTCCCTGGTTCCAACATGATCCTGCGTTCAACAAGCAATTACTGACAGAATGAGTGAGTTAGAAAATGAGGAAATTAATTAAGGCCAGTTTATAAAATCTTTTTTTATTTTCTTTTTTACTCATTTGTATAAATCTAATTGCAGCTATGAAATGGCAAAATTTGACATGTACTGGTGCATTGGGGAATTAAACAGTCAGATAGCTCCAAAGTAACAATACAAATGTGCTTTTTCCATAAAATGAAACAGAATAAATTTGTCTCCTACTGAGAGTAGTAATTAATAAGGGTGAAGGACTGGTTAACAGCCGGAGACAGATGCAGGGATAAGCTGTAATGATCAAGCCCAGAAGGGATTTCTAATCTCCTGTGTTGAGTATCCTACCTCTGATTAGGCCATGTTGCCATTCTGTACCTGAATGAAGGTGATGCAGCACAATGAGTGCAGAACACACTGAGGGAGGGGAATGATTTTCACGCCTCCAAAATCAGTTCCTCATGAGATCAGGGACTGCTGCCTGCATGTGACCATAATGGCACAGAGATATGGAGGGG
Source organism: Arapaima gigas (assembly GCA_900497675.1). NCBI lineage: Eukaryota > Metazoa > Chordata > Actinopteri > Osteoglossiformes > Osteoglossidae > Arapaima > Arapaima gigas. Next base: position 1,908,256 of record UFQX01000026.1, read on the forward strand.
CATTATCTCTGCTGTCAAGGACACATACACTGGTGGAACTGTCAACGCTCCATTCCACATTGTTTAAATAAATGAATAGGTAGAAATAATGGATGAAATATTAGGTTTCATTCTAAATCAGTTGACCACACAGATTGCCAGCTGCTAGGCCAATGAGCCGTTTTATTTAGAGGGAAGAAGATTTTAATTAATGTGTTCACCACTGAAGAGGACACTGAGAACCCAGTGGTTGAACCCAGTTAAGGAGATGGTCTTTTTGAAAAATTTTTAGAGTTAAATTCACCAGTTCCTGGGTTGTGGGACTCAGACATGTATTCCAGGTGAATAGCGAATGTGAGACTGGCAGAAGTGTGTTTATGTGTGAGTAAAAGAATGTGTGTGATTGACCTGTGATGAGCTGGCATCCCATTTGGGGGTTTATTCCTGTCTTATGCCTCACATTTCCGGTATAGGATCTGGACCACGAACAACCCAATACTGATCAAGCAGTTATAGATGGATGGATGGATCGGTGGATGGATGGGTGGATGGAAATATACACTTTATAGTTATGCAGACAACCAAAAATGCAGAAACTACCTGATGAACATCAATCCTTTCCTGTCTCTGGAAGACAGGGATAAAGATTCATAAAACTGAATTAAAAAATTCAAAATAACACTTGGATTTTAAAATTAGCTTGTCATGATTCATCATGTGTGTCTTCAGTGAGAAAATGAATGTTGAAATAAATAAAAACTGTTCTTTGCCTTGTTTTATTGCAAGTGATGAACGCAATCAATGTTTACATTTCTGTGAAAATTGGCCATCTGGTTTGTTTGTAATCCATCCCACAAAATCTACTGAAAAGAAAATATCTAGTTGATTGCCCTATTGTCTCCCGAATTTAATGTATGTGTTTTGGAAATGTGGAAGGGTCGTTCTTATGAATAAATTGATGTGTTATTCTCTGCTACGATGTGATTGGTAAAATAGTACAAAAAAACACATTTCTTTGTTATTATTTAAGAAAAAAGTTTTAACAATTTTCATTTTTCAGTTACCTTAAAGGTAAAAAGTTGATACACAGGAACTTTGGAAAAGATGAATTTAAAATACCAAATACTGGATGCTTTAGGCCTCCATCCAATAAGAGTGGTGCATTCAAAATGTATATTTTTGTTTATTTTCCCTTACCATCTCCTCCCACTTAGTTTATTAGGCTTCCCTACTAAAGAAACAAAGTGGATTTTAATTCAAAGACATTTTTGATGCAGATACTGTTAGCCTACACGGCCACAGACAGCCTCACAGGTACCTGCAAATGCTGGCAAATTAGGAGCAAAGGGAATAATTTAAAAAAAAAAAAAGTTTTCAGATTGTTTACTTCATCTTCATGCTGGCATTCATCCATTTGGAAACAGTAAGAAATGAATATGGAATACCTCAGGAATTAAACCAGAAATGTAATAAAACACCTACAGTACAACCAGATGTCACTGTGCCAAGAGATGTCAAGGGAGAAATGTGAATGGAATGTGATGCGTGTGAGTTGCACAAAATAAAATGTTGTGCTGCAGTTTAACACATTTCATCATATTGCTGGAGTGCTTCACTCTGCTTTACGGAATACATACAAGAAATAATGAGCAGAATAACAGAAAAAGGCAAAAGGAGTTGCATTTATAATATGTCACTCCTGTATCACCACGTCTGTGCAGTGTATGATCCACAGGTGCTCATCGCTGTGAAGATTAGAACATCATAAGCTGACTGGAGAATGTCTGCTGTAGGCCTGGCGCAGTGCAATGAATAAAACACTGATATTTATAGAATGCGGAGCTAAATCCTTTGGTGTATTTCGTAATATGTCCTTTTAATGTTGATTCCTTCACTGATGTATTCCATCTGATGTTCTGAAATTATTTTTTCAGCCTGAGGCTGGGGTGTGACACTGGCTGCTATCAGGTGATACCTTCTGCTGTGATGCTGTGAAATCTTGTATGAGCTACTGTATGTGAGAAGCATTTTCAGTGGACTGGGATGACCACAGTGACACCTCAATGTCACGGCGTTGGCACCGGTGACATGGGGAGGGACACTGTGCTCCACGATGCGTGGTGAGCTAAATTAATTTTCCCTGCAGTGTAGGTAGGGTTTTGAGGGTTGGGTCAGTCTATGGCACCTGTTTGAGGCATCTCTGTGCTCCATCCAGGTCTGTGTGAAAATGACATGTGATTTTGTTTGATCCACCTAGCTGACAGTATGTCTTGCATCATCCAAGTGAGTGATGGGACTGTAATAAGTACTGTGACATGTCAGAGCTGTCCCTCGGTTCATCTCAAGGTTTTGGGAATGGGGCGGTGGTGACAGATTGCACACATGCACACACGAGAGAGAAATTAAATTCTAAACATGGGACTTCCTTGTCCCTGCACATATTGGAGGCTGTCAGTGTTTCTGTTATCTGCATGCCGAAGCAAGTCGCTTTGAGGACAGAAGGCTAAGCACAGCCTGGGAGAGCAGACTTACCAAGCTTATTATTCACTGTATCTAGGGCCTTAGAAAGGGACGGGAAAGGGAGGAGAGGCAAGATGTTTGGTCTCCCTCTGAAGGTCACACTGGCTCTGCAATGTCACTCTTGGTGTCTGAGTACAGGTCATCTGTTACATCTACCTTTGGGCGCCATCATATTCTTTGTTGATGCAATTGTTTTCTTCTTTTTAATATCCATACAGTCCCGTGTCCTCTGATGTAATTTGAATATGTACTAGAACTAGTGTGCATTTGCCTAAACAGGTTGATTAAAGGTTGAAATTAATTTAATCAAATCGGCCCACTGTTTTCAGGATGGCCTTATTATAAATCAGCTTTCTCTCCCCAACATAAAAACAAACTTCAAGCTTGTGATATGAAATTATTTTAAAGGTAAGTGAAATCGAAAGTATAACAATCGGGGGGGACGCGGGGGGTCATTCTTTTGATCCTGGCAGATGTTCTTGTTTTGCTCAGTATTCTATAAGGAGTGTACAATCACTGCACATTTTTTTTTATCTCTACAAGAGACAAGCTGATTTAAAAAATAACATCTGCTGTACGAAAGAGTAATGTTCTTTTTGCTGCGGGCTTATATCTGTGCTGAAGTCATTCAGACAACAGTCAGTGTCTAAACACTAACAACCTGAGGCAAACATAGTGGTCAAAGCTGTATGTGTGCATGGAGAGACTGTGACAGTTTCAACCACATAACCAACAACCTCAGACTCTCATAAGTGAAATGTGTCATAACCATTAGTTTAAATAGAAAAAGTTTTTATGCGTTCCTGACCTCAGTAGAGACACTCGTTTATGTTAAAATATTGCCAAGTGCCTGTACTGGTATGTAAAATTAAATTATTATCAAATAATTACTTAAGTAGTTAACATTCATTGTGTAAAAGAACATAACAAGGCGATTTCCCTTTATTAACTGCTCCATAATACTTTATGTCTGTCTACCTGCACTTCGGGTCACTTTCCTCTGGGGTCCTCATTTAAACCCATAGTGTACATGTATTTCACATAAATTGGTGACTGCTGTGTGTGTGTGTGTGTGTGTGTGTGTGTGTGTGTGTGCGCGTGACTGCACACGTGCTTATGTGTTCCACAGTTCTGCTGTATAAAGGTGTGAAAGTCTGTAGGGAGTTTAGTGCAGTATATCTAACCCTGTAGGTCACCTTGGACAAAGGTACCTGTTTAAAACTACATAATAATCATTTTCCACTTCTTTGGAGAAAATAATGCTGAATGAATAACTGTAAATGTGAATGTAAATGTGTTTTGGAGGTGGCCCAAATCCAGAAATGCTTTTTAAGTCAAAGTAGGGGAATAAATTGATAAAACTCATAGACCTGAATTCTCTTAACTCTAATGGAAGTATCTCAGAGGACACCTGTATCACCATTTGGATTTGAAAACAGTATCTGTCAGGTGTTCAGTATATGTAGCATTCAACCTTTTTTGTTTTTCTTTTTGAAGATGACCAGACCTCTCCGGTGCTGGCAAATATTGCTTTTTGTGTTGGGTTATTTAAAAAGCAATCAATCCTACACATCATTGCTGAAGCTCCATTTTAAGGTGAAGTATCCCCAGCATTGCAGAGGAAAGGCATCTTGAACATTGATGGAGATGCTTAAACATGAAACTACAAAAGAAAACAGGCTGTAGATTTCTGCTTGACTCTAACATTAACATATAAATTAAACGGTGTGCAAAAGCAGGGCGCTTAGAATGTCTCTGTCACAAATGAATCAGCCACCCCAAACCACCTCCTCCCCGTCGAAACTGTGTATTGCCCAATGGGCATTAAGCTTCTCATTTTCTAACAACTGTGCCAATCAGAGCTTCAATTTCTCCCTGTGACTCTGCCTGAATTCAGCTCCTCTTTACTGCTCAATGAGAAAGGGTATAAAATGGTAGCTGGGGGAGAAAGAAAAAGGCCTGCTGAAATACACATTGTCTGGGATTGTCATGTGTGCCCTGTTATCAGAAGAAGCATCTCGGTTCACTTTCTGACCTTCTGATGTTCCCCTCTCTGAGAGGATGGAAGTGTACGACAAGATTGGAAGATTCCTCGATTTTCCGTTTTTTCCATAAATCTGCCGGGAATCCAGGTTTTGTGCTCATTGCTATGGGTTTTCTCTTTTGTGCACTGGCTTTGCATACAAGTGTTTTCTGAATGCTAACCCTATCAAAAACATATTAGTTAAACTCATGACGTTCTGTTTTTGTTAAGCCAGACTGATGCAGGTTATTTTCTTGTGCACCAATTTAGAAGTTTGTTGTTTTCTGATCATTATATACCATCTCTTTATATGCCTCCCTGCTGGTGAGAATCACTCAATGTGATGTCTGTTCCAAATTGTATTTTTTTCCTAGTTTGGCATATGCTGTCACAATTCTTTATCTAGTTCCTCTTGCCACGTCAAATAATGCTGCAGTTTTTTGACCAATGTAAATGCAAAACTTCACTACCAAGTCTGAAGAGTAATATATCAGTCAGTGAAAGAACTGCCTAGAAAGCTGGTTAAGGACAGACAGTTTGTTTGTACTGGGGATCCTCTATATCTTTGCAACAAGCACATTGTGTTGACTAGTGCAGTCATTATAGCATGGTTGTTCCAACCTTGTGTTAACATGCAAGCCCAACAACGGCTATTCACTCAGAATGGAGACCAATCCCGTAGCCAATGGCTCCGTTTGCTTGCCATTACTCATTTTCATTGTACTGTGGAGCCATCGAGGATCCAGTTCAATAAAAACAAATCTCCTCCACTCCATCAGCAGTTTAGGGCAGCGTTATCGCTAGGGATCTATTATTTTCAATTCAGTGAACATATTTGTGTTTACTGGGAAATGAGATGATTTTTTTGCATTATAAGTAAGCAACTGAAAGCAGTTTACACTCCTTGTCTGGAATCAAAGTGTAGTGCTAACAGATGCCTCAGCAGTGTGTTTGGAATTTGTGTGTTTTCTTTCTTCAAATCATTGTTAAGCTGAAGGCCATAGTGAAGCTAAGCACAGGCATCACTCAATAGAGCGTGAAAGCACTTGATAACCTTGTCGGTGAGGACATAGTCTTGTACTGTAACTTCAAGGCTGCCATTTCAACTTTAAAAAGGGGATCTGCAGTTGTGCCCTTAATAAAGACATTTATTGTAACCTGACCTACATCACTAAAGAACCCAGCTGTTGGGATAAAAGCCCATTCTTGCTAAGCGAAGAAATACTAACTAATTTGTCCCACAGGACCTTCGGACCTCTTACCTGAACAGAGCCTCATTTCAGTGACCTTGTGACAGTGTCTGTCCTCTTGAGATGAGGATACTGTCATAGCTCCATCTAAACAAAAGCAGCCACCTCTCATCACAGCCTGAATAAATGCCTCCTTGAAAGACTTCCTGTGCCCCAGTCAACCTCTTATCTCACAAAGGGAACACAAGCCACATTTTTTTGGAAATTAAAGGAAGACATGCAAGGGGCAGCTAGAGGACACTTTAGTGTGTTAACAAACATTCATAAAAAACCCAAATAAGAGTATTTTTCCAAAATACTAGTCCTTCTTCAGCTCAACAGTTAGTTGTGAAATTAAGCTATGGTTTAATTTTTTTTACTGTACGAGTTCTGTGTTTAGGGTTGTCTGCTTTCACAAGTTAACGTTGATGTTAATGAGCTGTCGTGGCTTTAACACCAACCTATGATGCATAGTTCCTAATGAAAACATTGAGCACAATAAATAGAGTCATTTGAAGAATGATTCAGCAGTACATGTCTCTACAAAATGAATTTCAAAAGCATGTCAAGATGAGTTTTGCTACTTCATCTTCAGAGGAAAAATACAACCCTGACATTCAAACTTAGTTTGTCCTCCATACTAATGTGCTTCATGTTCTCTTGAGTAAATGATACTCATCCTGCATGATAAAAACTTTGTACTGGGAAGAGGGAAGTGGTCAATTGTAAAGTGATTTTCTCTACCAGTTGTAGTTTCCACTGTTTTATTCTGAGAAGGTGACAGGGAGGTGACTCACTACTGAAACAGAAAAGTAGAAGTATGATATCAAGGATCATAAAGACTTCTGGTCAAACATAACAATGAGCACAGGAATGAACGCTCTATACTGTGATTTTAATCAAGACCAAATTATATCCAGATGTCCCAGATTTCTGCACACGCACTGATGAGGGTCTGAAGAATGATAGGCCATCAAGGTCGTCCTTGTTAGTACCAAAGACTTGAACTTGTATGTCGGGGGTTGTGTGGAAGGGGGTGGGGGCAGGCAAACTTTTAGGGCAGACCCTCTCAAATTTCCCATTGGCTTTTGTAGGGTGGTAGACGGAGGTTGAATTCCTTTTAAGGTGACTCTGGGACATTATGGCGCACCTAACACCTTAGTCTACTTGTTTACTCATCATATTCATATTTGGACAAACAGCAGCCAGTAGTGCAGGTTCACTCCACAAATCTCATTAGACACATGTACAGTGCTTAGACAAAGGGTTCTACAGGTTACTGGTGTCTTCTAGTATATGGCCTCCATGGCCTTTATAAGGCAGACCGGTGGAGGGACACTTCCAGACCAGACCTCATTAAGGACTGTGAGATGGAGAAGGAGGCACTGGCGCGTGCTCTCACACCAAGGCTATATAATGAGTGCACAGGACAAGCTGGGAAATCAATCAAATAAACTCAGTTCTCACATTCAGCTTTTGTTTACTTCCTGGGAATGGAATCTCCCATTCAATAGAAGTAGAAGTTTTACAACAGTCTTCTCAAAGTCAGTGTTTGGACTGTTGTGTGAGCAGTTTTTTTTTTTTTTTTTCCTGAAAACTCTTTTTTGTTAATCGGTTTATGAAGCCATTCATATATTTTACATTACCAATACGGTGGATCTTCTGGTTGCATTATTGTTTGCATGCCACCCAATATGAATATTTTCAGTTAAACTTTATGAAACCTTGGATACACCACAGTATTTAAATGAATTTTGGTGACATCGATGGTTTCCTGTTTTATGGGTACCACAGTACCCAGGGCTATAATTCTCCATATATAAGTGCATTCCTGTGGCTAAAGTAATTTTATCCAAATTTTTGTGAGTGTCTCCACATTGACTGCACTACTAATCAGCATCTGTTATTGCTGGACAGTTTACTGTGCCGTGATGGGAGATATTGATGTCCTAGATTAAACCTCTAATGCTGCTTCAGTGTTATTCATCAGTGTTGTGCTGCTAAAATCTCATTAAACTAAAATTATATAACAAGTCTTTCCAACTGAGACTGATTATGTTAGTTAAGTTTTTTTTTTTTTTTTTTTTTTTTTTAAAAATACCCTCTGGGCATAAATATGTTGAATGATCATATGTCTAACNTTTTTTTTTTTTTTTTTTTTTTTTTTAGAAATACCCTCTGGGCATAAATATGTTGAATGATCATATGTCTAACAGAATTATTCCCTATCATCTTATATCAATAAAGACAATATGTATTTTTGCAGAAATATTAAAGGTTAATGACATTAGAAGATTGCCACAGTAGCTCTGTTTCACACCTGTGTGTTATTAAGTATATGGTCTCTTGTGGGACAGACACAGAAACAGTAATGTAATAAAAACACCAAGAAACAGTTACATTGTACGCGCAGCCTTCCTGCACTAATCTTCGCCATTTTCACCATAGAGTTTAACAGAGAAGTTTTATTTCCGTAACAGAGAAAAAGAGCTTTTGTCCACCAACTCTGTTATGGAAATAAAACGTGCATACTTTTCTGTATGAACAGACAACTTTAATAAAAAGTTCATATAGGCTGAGACCAGAATCTCTGAAGTTGAAAACACAGTTGAACCAAAAGCTGCCCTGAACCAGAAAGTGAAGGAATATAAAAAGGAAAGTTGAACAGCTGAAAAATAAGATCCAGCTAAATTATTTGAGAATCGTGGGCTTGTCAGAGAACACTGAATTAAATGCTCGACTCAAACGGAATCTGTAGATTCACTATAGACAGGTCTACTGGCAATTTCTGGTCCGTTTAAGATAGATTCTGCCCACAGATAGCCAAGTGGTGTGTGTGTGGTCCGAATGCTCATCCAAGGAATATGACAGATCTCTGCACATACTTGGCCAACATGGTGGCTCAGTGACTAGTGTTGCTCCCTTATAGTACCTGGGCTGGTAGGATGTGAGTTCAACTCTACTTCAGTCTGTGTGGGTTTCCTTCCAAAGACATGTATTTCAGGTTAACTAGGCACTGTAAATTGCCTGTAGTGTGTGATCCCCCTGTGATCAACTGGTGTCCTACTCTGTGGCAGTTTCATGGTTTCGTCTGATAGACTCTGGGTTCCTGAGACCCTACTCAGAGTAAAACAGTTAGGGGGATATACGTGCTTCTCTGATCAAGTTGATATCATAAAAACTGCTTTGAAGAGACATGTTAATGACTTAGATTTCTGTTTGTCACTCTACACCACTCAAACCCCAAAGCAGCACAAATTCAGGGCTGTGGCAAAGACTTTCTCCATACAGAAGATTTAGAGCTTAGATGTGTTAACAATGGGATAATTTGCTTGTTTGACAAATACTTTCTTGACCCTTTTATGAGAATGAGAAAAGTTTATCAAAGTTTATGAAATGTTTGGGTTTTCTCTGTGTTTTACTGGATCTTAAAGTATACTGCTATATGCAGGTTATTCTGTCTTATTTTACTTATGGTGGGTTATGGGGTGTCTGTGCAGGTGAAGATGTTTGGACATGCGAGGTTGTTCGAGGCTTCTCCACTTTGTACGCACTGCCTGTCTTGATGGTCTGTAGGTGGATGGAGTGGTTAAAGGGAGTTGTTTGTTTCTTGGAGCTGACATTTTTGTCATTGTTTTGCTTCTTTGTAGTTTTCATTCTACTGGTCACGTGTTTCATTTTGATTTGTTATTTCTCTGATGGGCAGTATTATCTAACTCCATTATTTTATACAGTGTTGAGCATCACTTGTCAACATCACTGCTTTTTTTGTACCAGTCTATGGTGGTGATGCAGGAGTTGAAGACGCTAATGAAGGTCTTTGTTTATTACTAGTCTATTTCTTACTCTCACCTATGGTCATAAACTTTGGGTAATGAATGAAAGAACAAGTTTGAAAATACAAGGGGCCAAAATAAGGTTTCAGCACAAAATTGCTGTGTTCACTCTCTGTGACAAGGCAGGAAGCTTGGCAATCCAGCATATCCTCAGAGTACAGCTGATACTCCTCCGAATTGAGAAGAGCCAGCTGAGGTGGTTTGTGTATGTTTTAAGCATGCCACCTGGCTTAGTCCCATGTAAGTTCTACCAGGCATATCTCAACTGGAGGCATGCCTAGGGTAGACCAAGGAAACACTGAAGAGATTACATCTGTTGGCTGGTTTGGGAATACATGGATGTTCTTCAAATGCTCTATTTATTCCCAAGGCAATCTGGGATACTATCCAATGAATTCCTTCTGGCCCAAATGATAGCCTTTCCTAATGCTGGAAATTAACACCACGATAGAATAAGGTCATATCCTTCATTCTTGGAATACGGCTTCAATTAGTCTAAGTTTAAAGAATGACACAAATCCTTCAGAATGCATGTCCTTTTGACCTATTAGTTTGCTGAATTTGGATTTTAAATTAGTACCCAAAACTTTGACACACCCACACACTAGTAATAACTAAACCTAATTAAACTGGATTTGTTAAAACAAGGCTTGGCAGTTTAATAAACCAACTACATGCTTTTTCTTAGATTTCAGATTTTTCAGAATTTTCAGGTCTTTTTTGTGGGGTGGAAAAAACTAAGGAAGTCTGAAAGCTGAAAGTTAAAAACTCTTGTTCCTCTTCATAAAAATAGACTTCCTGTATTTTCATTTGAATTATTAAATAATTTTAAATTGGCATATCATACTTTTTTCTGAAAAAGTGATTTTGCCAAATGTACGTCTTGGTTTTTGTCTCTTAAATTTTCCTTTTTTTTTTTTTGTCCTAAAAACAGATGACCTTCTTTAATAAGTTTCCAATTTCATTTATTTTTGGGTTGGCATTTCAAAATGGAATTTCCTTGTAGCAGCAAGCTGCTCTGTTTTGTTTTATTTCATTGTGCAAGCGAATGTTTACGTTTGATTGTGTGATCGGTGTTGTCTTTTTTGTGGCTTTTCATTATTTCAGACGCTGCTGATAAAAGTGATTGAGAATCTGTCTAGACACAGTTGAGAACAGCCTACGGTAAACATTGTAATTTGATTAAATGAGTTTTCCTTGCCACATGCAACAAACACAAGAAACGGATTTCCTTTTTTGCAGCCATTTAAAAGAACATGAGAAATGTTCAGCCCATCATTCAACCTTTATGAATTGTTACAATCAAGTTTTCACAAAGCATTGTACAAGAAACTTACCGCTTTGTTACAATCAGTATTACTTATCAGCTTCGGAAAGATTGACTGCTGGCAAGTTCATTTGCAACGGTAATGTTTATGTTTGTTTTTTGGACAGCCCAAGCTGTTACAGATAATAGGGGATGAAATGTGACTTTTTCACAGGAGTCCATTTTTATTCGTATTTGTATTTGTTGATTGATTTATTTGGAATTGCAGTGTTCTTTCAGAAGTAGCAAAACCAGTAGTACTGTATAATGAATTACTTTAAAAGCCATTCTATGACACGTAGTCTCGATTGCTGGGCAAGATGACGCTGACTCGGGTTTGTGGACTCAGTGAGGCTTTATTCATAAAGTCTGGACGAGATATTTGCTAGAGGGAAATTGGAACAGTAGATAAAGACACCCAAACATACGGTCTCTTGTCCTTCTCCTTTGAGATTGCTATGATTTTCTGCTCTTGCTACTATTATCTCCCCTGCCAAATAATTTGTAATCTGATTTTTTTTTTCCACAGGTGTGCTGTGGAACTTGTCCTCGTGTGATGCCCTGAAGATGCCCATCATCCAGGATGCACTGACTGTCCTGACTAACACAGTGATCATCCCACAGTCAGCCTGGGACAGCTCTCCGCAGCAGGAAGACCGCAAGCTGCAGCTGCACTCCTCACAAGTGCTGCGCAATGCCACAGGCTGCCTGAGGTGAGTGGTCACACAGCCCATACCTCTCCACTAAACTTTAGCTACTCTCCTGCTGAATATCTCTACCATGAGCAATATTAGGTCCAAATTTTAGCCCATGGACGTTATTCAACTTGGAGGGCTCTGCATTCCTCACAGAGGGCAGGTCAGTGTAGTGCTCAAGGCAACAGTAGAAAAGAGCTCAATCTTTCTCACAGTTCCACACGAGACCATTAACCTGGGCACGGATCATGCAAGAGGAACGATGCAGTCACTGATTGGCCAGGTTAAACACTCTGATATTGTGTTTATGAGCATGTATATGTAGATGTATTCCACTGAGTTCTGAGGTACAAAAAACTGCATGAAAGACACATTGTGCTGAGAAATTCCTTTTGTGTGGAAATGCCAACGTTGCTCTCCTAGTACTGTGTCTGCTGTTCTAGGGTTCTCCCAGGGGTTGTGGCAGTGAGTACTGCAGCTTCACTTTGTGCTCATGGTGTCAGAACACAATGAGATTTCTGCCTTCATTACACAGAGAAGACTGAGAGCAAGTCAGACTTTAGTCTCTTTTCTTCGGTCCTCCAGCTGTCGTTGAACCGCAACCCCCCTTTATAGACTCTGATCTTCGTCCGATGATTTCATTCCCAGTTCCTACAGTGAACTGAGAATTACGCAAATGTGTATTTTTGTTGAATTTGTTTGTGTTCTGCCCATGTTTGTTATCCCAGCGCACGGTTCTTTCATTAACCCTTAATGACGTGCATGTGGGACTTATTCCAAATGCTGTTTATTACTTGCGTTGAGCTCTCTGAAAGAAAGATATATAAATGAAGTTAAAGTATTGAGTCCCTCAGATGAATTTCAGTCTTGCATTTAAATATTCCATCTTATCTCTATAGCAACACACTAGTGTTACTTCATTAAACGGTGTATTTTGTGTAAAGGCTAGTTTTAATCCCTTGTTGTCTTTAGGACTGGTTTAATGGCATCACAAATTTTTAGGGTATTATTTGTTTGTTTAGTGCATCTTCTTCTCTTGTTTTCACTGCCCATTCCCAGCATCCTTTGTTGTATTTACTTTCAAAAAGATGGGAACTGCTGTTCAAAGACTCCGTGCCCTTTTGCTTTTATTACCACCAAATTGAAATATACACATTGATTTTCCCTATGAACTTTCCTCAAAGTATATGACTTTGTCTACTGGGGGTGTGCTGTAGAAAGGCAATTATGAGGTAGCTGTGGCACAAGACTCATAGCTGCACTGCTGAGACCAGTGTGTGTCTAAATCAGACCAAGACAATACCCCTCAGTGCACCCAGAGCTAATGCAAATTGATTTCTTTGCATCACAGCCCTGGGGAGTTGAGAGGACACTGGCCAGCATCTAGAAAGTTCTCCAGCTAAAATATGACAAGGCTCTCTCTTTTCTTCTTCTGTTCTTATCCTCCTTAAAGCTGCACTTCAACTAACTGCCTGTTACTGAACTGCAGGCAAAGGGACATTAGTCATTTTAGCTCGATTCGTCACTGGAGTAGATTTACATTCAGGTTCTTCGCTCACATCATTGCTGTTCAGACTCCCGGGTAACTGACAGGTGCCAGCAGCTCCCTGTTTAGAAATACACCTCTGTCTGTTTACAGTTTACGTGTTTCTCCATGTTCACACGAGTTTCCTTCGGGTACTCTGGTTTTCTCTTGCAGCCCAAATACATATTTCAAGTTGTTATTAATAATAGATCAATAAATTAATTCTTGTATGGAACAGGGTGGCAAACAGATGGGCTTCTGTTGCACACTTGTAGAACAAGCCTCTCAATCCAGGTTTTCTACTGTCGATCGACCACTAAGATCAGCTGGGAACAGATAGTACAGTAGATACAGATGAATCCTACAGCAGCCTTGGTCTTACTGGTAAATCTGTCTTGTGTATTTATTGGTGGCGATTAGCACAGGAATGAGTCGAAAATGTAACTTACAGTTTAAAACACGAGACCTTCGTTTTCTGATCTAAAGGATTTAGGACTCATAAATTGAGTTTGAGAGACTCAACTCCATTGAGAGCTTAGTTTTGGCAATGGAATGTGTTGTACAAATGTTAGACATTGAAAACTTCACACAAGTTTGTAGGTTTTTTCCTTCTTTTTTAAAATTAATTTATGATTCCTTCCAAGCCTCTTGGCGGGTAACAGGCAGGAAGCAAAGACATTAATTTTGCAGAAAGCAAGTAATATTTTATTTGCTAATGTGTCTATTTTGGCTGCACACTATTTGTAGACTATTTGTTGTTGTGCTAATGCTAGTGTGTGGTACTCTGGAGCCATGGAAAATTAGCCAAACAGTGTTGCTGGGATTGAACTTGTATGACTTTAAGGACAATAGATGTGTGGAACATCTACTGGTTATTTAGAATAACTAATAATACGGTGTACAGTAAAAATATTAACTGTAGATTAAATACATTTTGCAAGAGTGTGAGAACTTTGTTTCCCTATGTAGTTGATTAATTGGATAGTATTTTTGATAAATTGAGTCTGATACTGTAAACGTTACTGTCGAATGGTTGAGAAAAGAATTCGATGAGCCAAGACTGTGGTTTGTGAAGACGTTGGGAACTTGTCGGCTTCTAAGTGTGTTGGACTCACAGTGTTATCCTTGTTGCCTTCCCTGTAATCTGTTTCCAGATGGGTTTAGCTGGACTATTACTCCTGTCCACTGGATCATTTATTCCTACAAACATCAGTGCTGGGCCACAGGGAAAGGGAGACTTTTCACTAAAAGAAAATAAGTCACAGAAAAAAGGGCACTGAGATTTTATATAGCAAAAAAAAACTGGTTAGGGAACCAGTAGATATCATATAATTAAATAACTGAGCAGATTAAATAACACTAAATAAAAAATGTTGAAAAAGAGGCATGAAATTCAAGGAATTTATGGCATAGCTCACTGATTATGGCTATGGATTTATAAGTGAGAGTTGCCAGCTCATGGGCAAAGATGGGACCTTCTGTTTTTAATCCAATTAAATTATCCTTGGGAAAATATTTGACTGTATAAATTGATAAAAGTTGTTTACTGCTGTGCTGAAACAAAAACGTCTTACCACCAGAACCAGTTAACATTTTGTTTTTTAAACATTTTCCAGTTTATTTAGTTTTTTTATAAATTTATTTTTTCGGGTTTTTTTTTGTGTTTGTTTGTATTTGTTTACAACTTTTTTCCATTCCTAACCACTAGTTGGCAGTAAAATATGTCAAAAACAGTGTGAAACAGTCTTGGTTTACCTCCTGCAGCATTCACAGTTTGTGTCTGGTGGTTGTCAAACATTGCCTATACATGTTTATGGGATGAACTGGTCAACAATTAGGATTAATACGAGTCTGTTTATTTTCAGTAATTTTAATATTTTTATTTCATTTTAAGTTAAATTTAATGCTCTGTATGTGCGTGTGCGTGTGTGCGTGTGTGTATGTGTGTGTGTTTTGCAAACGCTTGAATCAGTCAAATTTTGGGACTAATTAGGAGGTTCTAGAAATAACTGACTTAATTCAGTCATTTTAATTTTTATTTATTTTTACTTTGTTCAAGTCAATTTTTTTTTTACTAATAAAAAGATTTTTTTTTATTGATTATAACTTCAACTGAGGTTTTAACAGAAGCTAACCTGTGAGAAAGTGAAGCGATATTGATATTACTAAGCTTTTATCGATTGTTAATTTATGGGGGGAAAAAAAGACTGGATTTTCAAACAGATCAAGCTACGATTGGACATCTGGTTTGTGCTTATTTGTTGATAAACCGGTGTCTATTTTAAAATGATGCTAAGGATCCAATCCCCATTCATGTTCACCATTGTTAATTCAGCTGAGAGTGAGAATACTAGAAGTTACAGTGATATGTTAAAGAGGTAAAACCCATATAATGTGAGGCATTAGAAAAAAGAAGTGCTCCTCTTGAGTTGAGAAGAAACAGGCAAGCTTTTATTCTCAAACAAGGCACCATTCTTTGGTATAATCTCTGTCAGACATACTACACCGTTGTGGGCTGGAAAGCCACAGTTAATTGTCAGGGTAAGAACCCAAACTTGTCAGCAAAATAACTCCTAAGAGAGGATTGGCAGGACTTTAGTTGACTTACTTCACTAATGTACAGAACCAGTAAGGCTTCAAAGGTCCTAGCAATTCTGCAAGATTTTTTCCTCTTCTCCATCAGCAAAAACACTCTGCATCCAGTTTGTTCGTTGAGTTGTCCTTACATGGCCTGGGCCACGTACTACAATTTCCATGTGTCTTTTAGGTTGTTGACTTGCTGGAGATTAATGAAATGGCCACCTAGCCATATCCATGAAGGAATGTCATGTCTCTTATGTATGCTATGATAGCCATGCTGGTTGATGTTGCAAAGAACTTACTAAAGATCACCAAATCTTACAGCAAAGCAGCCCCATACCATGACACTGCCTCCTTTCAAACCATAACTCACGTGCTCATCTTTTCTGCATTTTACAAATACTCAGATATGTTTGATTCATCAGTCCATAAAACTGAATTTCATTCATGGAATGTTTATTTCGTGCATTTTTTGGCCCGTGAAATTCTGGTTTCGAGTCAGCGTAGGTGTGAACTTTGAAAAGTACAAAAATAAAGAGTAAAAAAACAGTTTGAATGTATATGGACAAAAATATTTGGCAAGACTTTAAAAAATTGCAAATATAGGTGTGTAGTTATGAGTTAAAGTGAAATATGATGGTTTGCCAGTAAGGGAGATATTGCTATTCACTTCCATTAATGATCATGTCATTATTAATTAAATATAATTGCCGTACGAAACTGCGTTTTGACAGAGGGCAGAGTGATGTGAATTCCAAAATGGTGAGATGAACATGAGATCTGCAAACTATAGACTATAGACCCTGTTGGTTCAATTGTTAATTGTGTTCAGTAAGCAGTTAGCTGATAAAATATGTAAAGTGATTTGACAGAATTTATTGAGAGTAACAGAAAATGAATTAGATGAATAAGCAATAAAAGCTGCATGGTTCATTAACCGCTGAATGTTAGCCTAGAATTTTAAAAGTAACCTGCACATCACTCCGGCGGTGTTCCTTATTTCTTCACAAATTTAGAAGTCAGAGTATAATCAGACAATAAAATGCTTATTGATTTAACATAAATGTCAGCCAGGCATTTTTTCAATTTTTAATGTTGACTGTGTACAACTTAAAGGCATTTTTGGGAACTTAACACTTTCCTATAGTGTGAGCAAAAGCTGGATGTTTAGTAGCATCCTCCCATCAGGGCCTGGGTTTATATTCTCCTTTGACTGAGTTCTAGCATAAAAATTTTATGAATAAAGTCAGAAGGAACTCAAGGAACTCATGTTCCAAATTGTTGGCAGTTTATTTCTGCCTGATGTCGACTGGATTTTTAACTAATTTCAATATAGGTCTGGAACACTGACAGAGAGTTTCTGGCTTTAGCATTCATTCTCATGTATGCATGAAGCCTGAGTGAATCAAGGGAGAAGGAGCAAGGCTTCTCCGAAGCAATCGTCTCACACAGACAGTTCAGGACTGTCCTTTTATTTGATTAAAATTGTTGAGCTCATGGATGTTTCAGTAAACCACCAGCTTCTCTCTCATTCAGTAAGTCTTATCTGCATGAAAAAGCTCCGATTAACACCCGTCACCATGCGTAGACTATGCATGTATTTGCCATGCACAGAGAATCGAAATGATTTATATGCAAACGCACGTTCCCAGTTTAATGTTTGCCATTTAAAAATGCAGCAAACTTTGCTCCTCCGTAATATAAGCTATTTATTTTCACTTCTTTATCAAAGCTCTTTAGTAAGCATGATAAATAAGCACCATTTTCTGGGACTGCCTTTCAGTTTCTTGCACCTGGGCCCAAGCAGAGTGGGATTTCTCTGCTTTTTGTTGGAAGCATGCAAAACCTTTTGGTAATTCAAGGCTGTGGGGAAGGGAACTGTGCCAAGGTATGGGGGCTCCCACATGTGACAAACATCTGACCTTTGAACACGAGATCCAAAGAACATTTTCATGAATCACTATGGCGGAGGAACCCTAGCAGACAGCCATACCGGGTAACTGTACTTTCAGTTGCTTCCACAGTCGACCTATGCCTTCTCTGGGAAACAGAGTAGCTGCTTTGTGCTCATTCAGGAGGCTTTATTGAGATTGTCGACCTAATCCTTTCAAAAGAGTGCTGCATCTCAGAACATTGATTTCTGAGCAGAGGTAACAACACATGAATGACAGCAGAAGGGACAACAGAGGAGACTTGAGCTGCATCAGCAACCAGCCTGGAACACTTGGCTTCATTCAGGATCTGGTACCTACCTTATGGGAAAATTCACAGGGGCATTCATTCATTTGTCCTTGTGCTGTCAAATAGCAGGCTTCCTCTTAAACTCCCTTTAAAAGGTAATCCACAGTGTTCGTGAACAGTGTTCGCATTTTTCTATATTTCTTAGCATGCTAAGTTGGTTAACAAACATATGTAAAAAAATACAATCATGCCAGTATACAGTGGTAATTTACAGGAATCTATCCATCCATGCATCCATCTATTCATTATTTCTAGCCATTTAATGCTGTGTGGGGTTGCAGCAGTCTAAAGGCTGTCCTGGAATCAAAGGGTGCTAGGCTATGAAAAGCCTCCAGATGGGACACCAGTCCATCATAAGTTTACAGTAACTTATTCAGGAAATAATTTAGTTATCCTTTGCCCAGGGTATGTGCTACAGAATTGACAATAGTTTCATGGCCGTAGGCACTTTTGTGATTTGTAATAAGTTCAGAGCAGAACACACAAGAAGACCAAGAGAAAAGTAAATGAGATAAAGCATTAGATCTTTATCCTAAAATAAAGTCTACTATGGCATTGGCACTTTAAATCAGACTGAATGCAAAATCAGTCTAAGTGTCTCCTGGATGAGAATGATGGAAGTAAATTTTGTTGATTTAAATCTGCCTTGGCAATGCTGTGCTGTGGACTCAGTATGTCTGCTGCAAACCCAGGATTTTCTTTGACTAAGCCTTTCCCTGGCAGGGGGCATGTCTCACTGTTCCTTGCAGAAATCACTCATGTTAACTATAGTTATCATTATTTCTTACACAGTCAAGTCAGTGTCATCTTTTAACAAACACTTAAACTGAGAGCATCCAAAAAATCTGATCTTCTGCTTGTGTTCTAAGGCATATCCATAGTCATCATATTTGAACCTTTCCATCTGTTATTCATTCGTTTACTTGTTTAGTTTTCTATTACTGGAGCTGCAATGAGGTTACCATATTTTTACCCAACGTGGTATCTGCTGCCTGTTCTATATCCATGTTAAATTGGGATGACAGGGAATAGCAGTAGTGCAAATAAGGGCAAAGTATTAATGTGGAAAAGGAGTCTGATTGGACTCTATCCGTGCCAATTTGGGTTAGAAGAAATAGAGGGGCTTAAAATGGTGATGTGAATTTTGATATCACAATTTGCATTGATTTGGGTGCCGCTAATATATGCAGAATACCCTAATTAGGTATAAAAAGCAGGAAGAGTGGGATGGCGGTGGTCCATTAGCAGAGCGTCCCCGCTGGGTAAATTGTTTTGGCAAGGTGTTACTGAGCAAATTCTCGCAAGAAGTTAAAGACTTCACCTGATTTAGACAGTGTCTGACTATTTTGGAGGCATAATGGTTTAAAGATATGATGCCAAAAGGCTGTCAGAATATTAAGCATTTCAATGAGCTGAATGCATTAGAGGTCTGAGATAATGGAAAGGGTAGGTTTCTTTGCTGCCAGCCAATGGATATAAATAATAATCTGAGTGTAAACCATTCTATACAGCATCTGAAATCTACCAAGTTTTTTTTTTTTAATCTATACATATTTTCATATTTAAAATATGCATGTATAAAAATAAGATTGTACTCCAAAAATCACATTGAAACATACAGTTTTTTGCATCAATGTCTATGTTACTAGCTTCCCAGATCTTCTTCAACCGTTTAGATGTGGAACACTTGCAGGTTGCTTTGCTTTCATTCATCTGCCCAGTTTGTTCCATATACCTATTGCCAGGTTGGCTGGGTGTATTCATACATTTTACTGGTACTGCAAATCGGTTGTATTTGTTTAAGTCAGATTTTCTGCCATGTGAAGTGCTGCATAGAGCAGTAGGTCCTGCTAGGAGCTACTAAGAGCTTCAGAGCAGAACCATTGCAACTAAAACAACAAAAATGCAAAACATAACAAGCTCATTTGGAAAAGGATGTGGACTTGCTATCAGTGTGAACCAGTATCTAGTATCAGAAGGGACTGGTTGTTGTCTTAAATTGATATTTAAAATGGACATGCAAAGTAGATCGTGTGTAAAATAGTAAATCAGATTGTTCTGGATTCAGTATCTAACACATCACTTAATGATCTAACAGTTAAGATTTAATTCAGAGAGACAAGAAGGGATTCTGAAGAAACCAGTTGTTCAAAGACAGTGGAACTTAGAAAATAAAAGATGGTATTTGAAAAGGGTACCCTGCTCTTTCTTTCACCCTCTGTTTGAAGCCAGTGAAAAACCCAGCTCCGAGATCCTTAAACTTTCTTTGGATGTTCTAAAATATGCCAAGCATAACATTACAGTGGTAAAGGATTTCTTGGGGAGTCAGACGAGGAAAAGAATCTATTATTTCAATATTCACCTTTAAACTGCCATTTCTAAATGTTATTGCATTTCCAACATTCTTCATTTGTTCAGAAATCCTCTGGTATTTTTTGCCAAGTAATTTTTTTCCATACATAGGCAATCACTTAGTAACGTTAATATTGCATTCCTTCTAGATCTTAACGTTGTTCTCATTTTTTACATTCTCAGACCTTTGATTCAAACAGCCTTGGTATGTTATCCTCAAAGCTGCTGTGCCCCAATGTTTTTTTTTGGTCTGCATTACAATGTATTGAAATTGCTGTTGCAGTTGATCATACTGACATGTGGCAAAGAACTTACTATAACAATACGACTTTAAATCCTGTTGACTGAAAAAATAACACGTATAATAAGTATTGATTAGGAAGAACATTACGTGGTGGTCATTTGAACAGATAAATATCACGGAGAGAAGAGATATAAAATGCCGCCCAAACAATAATGTGCCCTGTCAAGTGATGTGTCTGGTGATAAAATGATCTTTGAACAAACTGTGACAAGACTTTTACAAAGGGAACAATGTGAATGCTTTAGACTTTTCTTGCAGCAACAATCTTTAATTAGTTTATGTAATGAACCATGCACAGTCAATAAGTATCTGGTATATAAGGTAAACTAGCTAAGGCCCACAACTGAAGTGATACTGCCATTTGATTAACTTTGCTGAGGATGTGCCTGCAAGATCTTTTGAATTTAATGAAGTGCAAAATCTATAAATGATTTGGTTCAACAGCACTGCCGCATCCAATGCGTACATTGAAATGCCTGACCGAGAACCATAAATGTTTTAGTAGAGACTGTTAGTGCCCTGTATGATCAATACATCACTCTGTAAAAATTAATTTTACTTGTTTTAAATGGCAGAATAACTTTTTCATGACCTAAGTCTATCAAAAATCCCTGTGCCTGCTGTTAAAACAATGATGCTTTTATTGTAGAAATGTATGAACAATGTATGCTACAACGGATTTTTCAGGAGAAGTTTAATATTTACCGACTCTTTTCTATCCAAGGGAAAATCTTGATTTCAGATTTAACAGTGGATGTTTGAAAAGGAAACTGTTCCCGGAGGAAGCCTCAGTTTCACAGCCTGTAAGACCTGTGTGTCATTTTCCTCATTCCTAAGCTGGAGCCTCTCGAGAGAATACAGAACCACTCAGGAAAACTGAGCTTAAAATGATACTTTAACAGTATGAAACAACTTTTGGAATTGTATGACATTTCTGTTACCTCACATATACCTGTTTCTATCTATTTAGCTGACAGGTGGAAGTCAGGGCAAATTATTACCAATATTTATAACGCATGGATGAATGGCTGGATATTTATAATGCCAATAATTTACTGGCTTAGGAGGTAGTTAAATAACAAAGCTGTATCTCCTTTCTGATATGACAAATGAGCTCAGCAGGGACTTGTGGTAACATTAAAATGTAAAATGGAAATATCAGTGTCATTCAGCAGTCAGGAGACAGGTTCTTGATATCAACATTTTCTGTCAGAGTATTTTGGGCGAACATTATACATGATAATACATGCTCCTTAGTTCCATCTCAACTAGAATTGGGAAATTGCGGTCCTCTAAAGCCTTAGGGCATCCTGAGTTCACAGTTCCAGCTTTTCCTTTTTGATCCCAGTTGGCTTTAACATGGTAGCTCTTCTCATACTGGATGAGTAAGTCATCAGTTGCAGGTTGTAAGTCTGCAGGTTCTGGTGGCCTAGAATATTTCTGTGTAATTTTGAAGGAACCAGGAGAACCACTTCTCCAATAGTTAACAAAAAGTTATTTACATTTTACTGTACAATTCATCAATTTAAAGTGGCACAGTAGCATAGCAAGTGGCACTGCAACTTCAACACCTGGGCTGCTCAGGCATGGGTTGGACTCCAGCTCAAACTGTCTTTAGTCTCCATGTTTTGTGTCTGCAAGGGTTTCTCCCTTATTATTGCCCATTGTGTGTGTGTGTGTGTGTGTGTGTGTGTGTGTGTGTGTGTGGCTACCCTTTGACAGATTAGCACCTCATTCAGGGTAATCTTGTAGCCTACCACACAGTGACTCCAGGACAGGTTCTGGAACACTAAAACCCTGACTGGGATAAGTGGTTAAGGATAATAGATGATTAAATTTTATCAATTTATCTTTCAAACTTGCATTGAGATGTACGTATATTGCCTGCTGTGACAGAAATCCTAACATTCAGTTCAAAATTTGAAATTATCACTTAGCAAAGTGGTGAGAGTTGTGAGGTTCTGTTCAAAGTACTTAGAGCTGACATTTCTATTAAAAAGAATCAGGTTCAAATATTGTTGTAGTTTCTTAGAGCCTTTCTTGTAGAGGCAGATTTTTTTTTTTTTCCGGATCAGAATGGACTCGCTTGGCTGTCGCCAAGCGTCACCAACCTGTCCATCACGACAGTTGCAATCTTGCCATTCATCATCTCCGCCTTTCTTTATTTAAAACTTTAAAACATTACAATAAATAGTTAAGAACCGTCTTGTAGAGCCAGATACCCTGAATTTCTCCAGTAAAAGTTTGAATGAATGAATGTGTGAATAACTGTTAGTAGATTAATATGCAAACCTAATGTTGCAATTCATCTTGACCAAAGGTGTTAATAAAATAATGATGAACAGTATTACCAACTGGAAGCATTAAAATGCAATTTTTTCAGTCTGTATTTAAGTTATTAAGTTATGACAAATATTTAAATCATTGATTGTTTTGAAGACATTTTGTTAAATATGGAGTCAACAGTATGCTGTTATAGAGGATCACCCTTGAAATGGCTTATGCAAAGTTATGTAAATAGTGGTTATGCTCGATACCTTTTTTTGCCTGCTAAGCAAACATAATTGCATCACTTATAAATACTGAGACAATACAAGGTGTCAACATCCACTTACCCCCAGGGCAACCTTAATCAAATATTTATAACATTACAAATTCAATGAACTGAAGTTACTTGAATGACAAGGCCTAATAGGGTATGCAGATGAACATTTGCTTTCCGGTGAAGGGAAGCTAATTTCTGTCACTTGTAACTGAAATGATCTGCATTGTAAAAGGTATTGAATTGCTGTGCTGCTTTTAGGCAAAGAATGTTCCCATTAGGTTCTTCAGATTGAACGTATTTATTCTGTATATGCAGGTCTTTTTAATGTGGACCACAGATCCATAACACTGGTGTAAGAACTGATGAGATGTTAGAAAATGATGTTGTCTGATTATTACACTGGCTGTTTGTACACTGTATGCAGGACACAATGGAGTCTGAACTCACCGGGGGTCGTACATGCAGCTTCAGTACACACTAGGAACAATAGGGTCAGGACCCCAGTGAGAGCTGATCCACTTATTGTCTTCCAGGAACGTGAGCTCAGCGGGGGAGGAGGCCCGACGGCGGATGCGGGAGTGCGAAGGACTAACAGACGCACTGCTCTATGTGATCCAGAGTGCTCTGGGGAGCAGCGAGATCGATAGCAAGGTCTGGCTCTGTCTCATCTTCCTCTTATGCCATTGTCCCATAGTCTCAAGGAAACTAACAGCAGGTGCACAAGAATAATTACAGAACAAACAGGTTCATGCATGGCTCACTTCTCAAGGTGGCCTCATCCATGGTTCCCAAGTGACTATTTTTAATTGTGATTTAACCCCCTACACCTTGGCTGCTATATGTAGCAAATAGGAAAGTTGTGGCGTTCATGATAATTAGGATTGAGTACCTGGTCAGCCGGGCATGAGGAAACAGCCATAATCTGCTCTCATGGTCGACTTCCAAAACTCATTAGAAGACACCCGGCTAAATGCAGTTACTCTTCCTGTTGGCACCATTGCATGATGCAGGTCCAACTCGACCTGAAAGAAGGAACACAGGCCCTCGAAATAAGCATTGCAGCATGTGCCATGTCTGTCTTCTATTGACACAGATTTTGAGATCACTATGCACTGAGAAATGTCTAATCTCCTCTTATCTCATCTCATTTATTCAAAAAGTGAAACTACTCCACTTCCCTTTATTTGTCTTGACTTTTGATCTCATAATTAGTCTGTGTGCTCCACGTGTTTTCCACATTCCATCCAACAAAGTCATCATTATTAAACCGTTCATGATTAAAAAGAACTGCAAATATTAGCTGTGGACATTTTTTTTTAATTTTTTTATTTTAAAGTATGATATGTGAGAGAATGGCCATGCCCACACAGGAGCGAGGTCATGCCCGCCTCCTGGACAATAAGCCATACCCGTTTAGAGATAAATGTCTGTTGTTGTCACAGTATTTAAAGAGGCAGACAGAAAAAAAGAGTGACTTGTGCTGCAGAGCTAAGATGGTGTGTGTTCATTACATGTGGTACACTGTTTGCTTTTAGTAGAACCACTCCACTCCATGACCACTCCATAAGACCTCCTCGTGTGACCTCACACCTGGTCAAACTCCTAACCACACCATTCTGTGACAATTTTTCTTACCTACGCTGAGCCAAGTATGTGATTTCGCACTAGTGTCTGTACGGCGTTCCTCTCCACTGTATGAACCTTGTCACCCAATGTCACCTGCAAAGCTTTTCAGACCTTGTAGATGGACTTCCAGAGTTGAAGGCCAGGCCACTGCATGAGGACATGCAAGTCTGTGTTGTCACCTTGTCATGCTGGTGCATTACCAGGTGCCACACGTATTTCATTTGCATTTATTTATCCTTTCAAACTTTTTTTGGTGATAAATCCCCCCCAAAGGGAAAACAGTCTCTCTGGTATCAGGCACAATCACAAGGTCATCCGTGTTTGATGCATTGAATAGATGCAGGAGGACAATACCAGAAATGATACTTGAAACACCCGCAAATGTTTCTTACGTTTCACTTTGATTGCATCCATCACTCATGTTTTGGAGGGAGAAGCTGCAGCTGTCAGCTGACTGCTCCGTGTAGCCTGTCCCCTACCAAACTGCTGTGGAAACAGTTAATCACTTTTCCTTTTCCAATTTCCTCAAACGAATATTTAATAGTTTCAGATGTTGTCGTGAAACATCTAGCATCATTTAGAATATTGCTGGTAAATGAAGTGTGATATGACAGATTTGTTCCCATTTCTCTTCCTCTGACAATACCCAAATATCTCTTAATCGAATTTAAATGTGGAAGCCTGTCGATAAAGAAGCAGGCATTCTTGAATGAGGACAAACTCTCATTTGTGCCATTTCCAAGGCAAATGAGAAACAAAAAAGTGCCTGAAACTTCCATTATTCATTCTTGCATTGCTTTGATTTTCGTTTTATTTACTTAGCAAAAGCCGCCATTGAGAGGAAAAATGCTGTCCACTGAATGCGTCAGTTTTTCTTCAGCAAAACAACATCAACAGTTTTATCACAAGCTACGCACTGTCAAGGTTTTCCTTAAAGAAAATCTGGTGATTTTTTAATTCTTTTTTATCTTTTTATTTATTTATTTTTTTTAACCAGACCTCAAAATCTGATGAATTCCAAGAGCAAGTTTTCTGCACTTGGTTTTCTGTGTCACTAAAAAGGGTTCATGACATTACTGTGTCTAATTAGATGTAGATGATGGCAAGTGAGAATCCCCTCAGGTCTGGGTTCTTACACCTCCAGCACGCTGCCTTTGACAGCCCTTCTTATACATGGTACCCAGTCCATTGTTGTCACTCCTTTACCTAGCTCCCACTTTCCAGAGCGCACCATTCTTAAGCTGCAGTTAGCAGAAGGCCACACGTTCCAATCACAACTCTGAAAATGAGGTATTATTGATGAGCCTTATGTTTACCAGATGACTGAATTGTCTCTGTGACATTAGTCCTTGAAAAACCCAGGCCTTAAAAGTGACTTCCAGCCTTCACTATTCCTTGGTAGATCCAAGCAGTTTGTTTTCACGACATTTCTATTTTTATGTGTTGAGGTTGTCAGCCTCACACCCAGCCTTCAAACTGGAGGAAACCAACTAATCTTGTGAAACAATGATGTTAGTTACTCATCAGATAACTGCAGCAGCAGCACGTTGCATCATGATTACAGCTGCTGTTTCTGGACTCTTGAAGGTGGCAGGTTTGAGTGTTGCCTTCTGCTGTAGTACCCTTGAGCAACGTAATTACCCAGCTGTATAAATTGGTAAATCATTGTAAGTCACTTTGGAGAAAATTGTCAAATAAATGATTAAATGCCATTTAAGTCTAAATAATTGTAATAATAACTCAGCAACCTGGTGAATACCCTGCTCCACATCTCGTTGCAGACCGTTGAAAACTGTGTGTGCATCTTGAGAAACCTGTCGTACCGCTTGGCAGCAGAGACTTCTCAGGGACAGCAGATGGGCACAGAGGAGCTGGACGGGCTGCTGTGCGGCGACGCCAATGGCAAGGATGCCGAGAGCTCCGGCTGTTGGGGCAAGAAGAAGAAGAAAAAGAAGCCGCAGGACCAGGTGGGAGGCCTGGCTCAGGCTCTGTCACCCTCACATCACCCTGTCACATTCCTGCAGCTGCTGTTGGCAGGACTGGTGGAGGAAGTAGGTGGTTATTATCACGTGTTTTCATCAGAGGAAGTGGGCATTAACAAGCATGCAAATGAACACTGGATTATTAGTCTGAAAATACTGAGTGTTCTGGACAAAAGTCTGATGAGCACTTTCTATTTTGTTCTATGTGGTGAAGTGTGCATTTCCACAAAAGCTTATAAATCACTTGTCCACTTCAGAGGTCCAAAACCTATTCCAGAAGCATAGAACGTGAGGCGGAGCACAACTATGGACAGGATGACAATAGCAAACATTCTTTTATTACCAAGTTCATGTGAAACACATCTTTGGACTGAGAGTAGACAATAGAGCATCCAGATTAAAGCCACACAAACATGGGCTGAACATACAAACTCTTCACTGACTGAGTTGGATTCAAACCTACCGTTCAAGAGCTGAGAGAGATTAGCACTACCTGTTGTGCCACTAAACTGTCCGTGTAAATGCACATATAAAAATCAAGCATGACAGGGGTGTAATTTGATCACTGATGATCTAAGTGGCTTCCTTAAACATTTTCACTCATTACATTTAAGCCCCCCCCAAATTGTCTTAACAATGTATGGGGGAGTTAGCGGGTATTCAAGTCTTACAAAAGACTAAGTAAGCTTGTAGTTCTGATGTTTTTCAGCAGTAGGAAGGCAGACTCAAGAGTAGTGTCAGCTGCTTAGTTATCTAAAACGGTATTACCTGTCTGCAGTCTGCATATTTCATTTCAGTGATGAGGAAGCAGAAAGAAATAGGTTAAAGGTTCACACTTTTCAACTGATTATGAAACCTGAAGCTCCATCCCCTTATTGCATTTGGGTAAGTTTGGGTTTAAAATTAAAATGATAAATCATAAAATAAATGCAAAGGCTGACTAAGCTGTGTTCTCCACCCATGCTATACTTAGTATGAGTAAAATTTTAAGCTTCTCTTCTGCTCTGTCCTCAGAAATTCAAAGAAAAACTTTGAGTACCTGATGTTGTGTGTTACTGTTAATTGAATCCTATTTCTTACTATAAAAAATACAGCCAAAAAAGTTTAATTAACTAACTAAAGTGACATGTTTATTATCATTTCATATAAATATGAATATAGTTTATAATCTCTTCCATCCGTCATCCTTAACTATTAGTCCTGGTCAGGATCAAGTCAGCCCATCACAGGGGTGGCCACACACACATACATTCACACACACACACACACGCACACAGCAGGGGCAATTTAGCGTCACCAATTTACCTAAAACATATGGCTATGGACTGTGGGAGGAAACTCACAGAAATAGAGACGATCTGCGTAGATTAAGCTAAACCCACACACGAACAGCCTGGGCACTGTGAGGTGTCAGCTCTTTCTGCTACTCCATTTATATACTCATTCACAGCAAATTCTTATAAAATACTAATTGCATACCTTATACATAACTAATTTTTTGGTAAAAATACAAGCCAAGTTCTTTTTTCACAAGCAGAATGATCAGTGCCATACTGGCATGTTAACCGATAACCCTCTAGCCATTATTATGAATTTTTTAACTTACACTCAACACTTTAGCCTAGGGCCAAAAACTCAGGGCTCAGCAGTGCAGACAGGCCTGAAAGCACAAGTCCTGCATCTCATCCCGTCCTGGTCCTGGGTAGTATCTAAAAAAGCGCATCCTTATATCTGAACTGACAACCCTCCAGTAACCAGTATTAATCCTTTGACCACCATTCTACAATTTGAATGTCTGAAGAGCCAGATAAAGGAAACAGACCAAAGGCCCAAAATCTTGGTGCCCTGTGATGTCTCTTCTGCATAATGTTTACCCCCTCCATCCTGTTTGCCATAATACAGTTGGGCATCCTGAAATGAAACACCTGTGCCTCACAGGGGAGAGCAACACAACCTTTTGCACCATTTATCAATGATGAGCATTTAGACCAGCTCTGATCCAAGGCTGATGTTTCCTTCAGGGGAGCTCTGCTGTCTATTCAGTGATTAGTATCTGCGAGGGGGTCCTGCAGGCCACCATCAGTCAGGAACCCACACTAATCCCCCATCCTCATAAATGGAGGAACTGAATTACAGCTTACTTGAGTAAAAAATGAGGCATTTCCGCTTAATTCCTGGTTTTTTTTCAGGAGAAGAAAATAAGTGAATGAGTTCTTATTTTTTGTGTCTTTTTTTGGTACTAATTGCAATTTTTCTTAAAAACTCAGTGATTGCATAATTTTGTCATTTCTTTCATCTCCGTGTGTTAACTTCACTATAGATCAAGTGTGGCCAACTGTGAAGCTTGCGTATCGTAGGGTGCACTCAATTTCATTACAGTTGACGTCCTAATAACTTACACTTGAGTGAGATCTTGACAGAATTCGCATCACAGTTGTCTCCTATGTGTTAAAGAATTCACTTTTGCAATCATGTTAAACCAGCTCACTTTTCCACAAGCTTTTTTTTCCTGACAATTTATTTGTCTTTACTAATGAATCAAAATTTAACTCAAATGATTTAATATTTGGTTTAGTTTATGTTTACCAATACTTCAGGGTTGAATTATGATTATTAGCCCCCTTGGATTGTTGTTCAATATATGAAAATGATTACATTGTAATAACATAGAACCATATTTGTGGGATCAGCTGGGAAAAAACCATGTGCCCTACAGTACTGTGCAAAAGTCTTAGGCATGCAACTTCATTGTCTGTTGAGAAGTACAGGTAGATTCTTATCTACCATCGGGGAGGTTTCTCATTGGTCCCAAATTCATTCTGCAGCCTGGGAATGACCTCAAACACCCAATCTCAGTCATACACAACTATCTTCAGCAACAGATGGTATGGTCCCCACAGAGCCCTGATCTCAACATGATCAAGTCAGTCTGGGAAGACATGCAGAGACAGTCAAAGTCTGCAGAAGAACTGTGGCCAGTTCCTCAAAAAGTTTGGAAGAACCTACCAACCTTTACCTTAAACTGCATGCAAGTTTGCATAAGAGAATTGATGCTGTTTTAAAGGTAAAGGGTGGTCACACCACATATTCATCTGACTGAGGTTTTTTTGTCTCCTGCACTTTTTAGAAGGTTTATTGATTAATAAGTATTCATGGAATTATTTTTGGAACCATCCTCTCTTTATAGCAGTTTTTCCCACAGGTGCCTAAGACTTTTGCATAGTACTGTATGTCTCATGAGGACCACACTTCGAACGCCCCTAAAGACAAAGTACCAACACGTTACCTTATATAAATTATCAAAGTGGAGTAATGATTAGGCATGTTTTTCAGCTTTGCGTGGATTTTTCAAAAAGTTCTTGACATGAGTGTCTTAGTGTTACATACGATAATAAATGACCGCAGCCATCAGTGATAAATAGAAAAAAAAAATGGCTGAGCTACTCATCGGTACCCAGGTCAAAAAGCTGTTGTAGTGCAAAGGAAAAAAGAAATAATACATTATATAATCAGTAAACCGCTTTACCATGTACAGTAGTTCCTCGGTATCCGAATCTAATTCATCCCTGAAAACATGTCGGATACAAATTTTTCTGGATACCAAGTGCGTATTTCATACTATTTTGAATTGGGGAAAATAAATATAAAATGTGCTCCCAGCCCATCAGAAAACTGTCTGGTGTGTACGTGTGTCTATGTATGCGCTGCGTGTGATGTTAGTACCTGCTGTGTGACATCACTAGTCCTACTTCTCAAAGTCCAGTCAGACTCAGTTTTAGGTGTAATAAAATAGTCATAAAATAAAATAATATACGATAAATAAATAGAAATAATAAATAACCATTTTCGACCATTTTAATTAACTTGACTAGGCACAAACTTTGTGTAGTTTGAGAAATACCTCTGTATCCATTTTTTTGGTGTTTGGCTTGAAAAACAAAGCTATGCAGAAAGAGACAGACAAACAGACAGAGCCTGAGCTTTATAGATATAGTGATAATAGGAATCAACAGGTTGCTTAAAAACAACTTTTTTCAGAGTGGCATTCCTTAAAATTTACCCTTTTTTTATTCTTTGTTTCTGCTGAAGCAGCCAAGATTATACTCAGACTTTTCTCATAGATAAAACAGCAAAGACCACTTGAGACGGTAACCTTATCTAGCACACTTTTTGCTTCCCTATTTGAAGGATAAAATAGGCCACTGACACAGCCAGAGGGGGAAAATGTAATATTTATGTCTAACAGGGCATAATTATTTGTCCGTTTTCCTTTACACTAGAGAGGAGCATATGTTCAGCTGTTAGAATTTAAATGAACTGTCACCTTCATATCTTTGCATCCTGAAAACCTTTTCCAGCCAGGCAGCAAAGCATTTTCCAGTCTTCAGTGGTAAACATTTTCTGTTTTTTTTTTTTTGAGTATGGATAATATTTTGGCCTCTGCAAACACATGAACCAGTATGCTTGTTCAGCATTGTACATCAAAGTAAAAAAAAACTAATATTCTTCTTTTCTCCTGAATTTTTCTTGATTATTTCTTTAACAGAAATTTGTTCAGTAGCACAGATGACAGCTATGGTTCTTTCTATGAAATATATAGCTGTGGTTTTTATTTCGATTTATCAGTGTTTATTGAAAAACCAGCTGGGCCCTTCCAGCAACAAGGGTAATGTGTTACATCTATTTTTTTCAGTTGAGCCAACATAACACATGGCAAAATATGAAAACCAAAAGCAAGATAGTTCCTCCATTATGAGGAAGCCATCGAAATGGCTGGCTGTGGAGGTGTGTCTGCTCTGTTCAGATGTTCAGGGAACTCTTGTATTTCTCCACAAACTGCGCTCACCCCAGAACGGGCCTGTTGGGGTCTCTCTGTCTCACTCTCACACACACACACACACTCTTGCTCTCTCCCCTTAGGCAGTTCATCGAGCAGCACGGGCTGTCTTCTGGGCAGAGGTAATAAAAGTACACAGACTCATTAATTATTTTGTGTGGGAGAGGAGATGGGGGTGGGAGGGAACTTATGTCTAGGTGTTTTACCAATAGTGCTAAGTAAAAGTAGGTCACTGCATGAGCACAGTGCTGCCAAAACCAATCTGGACTTGCCCTCCTTCTTCCAAATGCACCTGGTCCTGAGACTCTGTGTGTGTGTGTGTGTGTGTGTGTGTGTGTGTGTGTGCGTGGGTGTGTTGTGGATTTATTAAGATTTTCATTTGTCTCAATTACAGTCTCAAAACTAAGAGCAACAACAAACACCTTTATCCCAATAGGAGTTCCATTAAAAACTTCAAGAATAAAACCTCTAACCTGAGCCTTGTCTCAGTGTCTTTGAAGCTGTTATCCTGCATTGTGCTTCTTATCTAAAGCTTGTGTGTACTCTAAATATCCTGTTGTGCACTGTCATTGTTAACTAACTCAGCTGCCTGGGGTTTTGTCCCTCTGCACTACAGGTCTTGTCCATTATGAATCTGTAGGGTCTGAGCCATGCTGAATGGGAGCTGATGAAATAATAGTGCACAGTTTCTAGATAAACACTGACTGACCAAAGGTGGGAAACTGGATGGAAATATTGTAGAAAATTCAGAAAATTACGTTACCTGAGTCTTCCATTCAGCTGAATCCTTCAATAAGTGTTAAATTATGAGATTTTTACACCACTGGAGATGAAAATCAGCTGCTTGGGATTTAAATAAATGACTATCTTTGTCATCGTCGATGTTTCATGATATTTTTTATCCACTTGGAGCAGCTTTTATCCAAAGCCAGTTAGACAGACGTTCATTACATAGGTCATAGAGCCAAAATGTCCAAAAATTTTTGGCCAAAGTCCACAGTCATTGTTTTGAACTGTTTCAATGGCTGCATGTGTAAAAAATCATAGTAAATGATATCCTTAAATCTTCAGTGTCTGGATTGAACAAATATATGGATTCATTATTTTATCGTGTCATATTTGTGTACAGTGTTTGTGTGCCTAACTGCATTAGCACATGATTCAACTGAATTTGTACTGCTGTACTTACGGTAGGTATAGTATACATGAATAATTTTACAAATGTTCCTGCAGGCCAAATTACTTGACATTGGCAGTCCACATTTGGCCCTTGAGTTACAAGCCGGACACCCCTAAAAACATGCAACAATCCCTTTTTGTATCTCAACTCTCTATATCCTTTTTTTTATAATAACTCTTGAAAATTAATACCTAAATACATTTTTTCTATAACAAATTTTTATCCAAAGCTTATCCATAATTAAAAAGTAAATGCAAAGTTTAAAGGCAAATAAAAATGAAAATAATCAATAATAAATAAATCCCATGTGTTACCATAGAGTGCACTGTAATAGAAGTAATATTGTAAGTACAGTATTGTAATAAAATCTATTAAATTATGTACACTGTTACTAATTTATCCACAGCGAGTTTGCAATGGACACGTGTGTACACCCGCACTGTTTTTGCTAGTTTTACTTTGTCTCATTTGCGTCATATTGACTGTGCATTTTATTTTTCAAATAAACCTATTTATTTAAAGGCTGGTTGTTGTGTTAAAGAAAAAGGTGGCCCTGACAGGTTACTGTGACACATGTTTTTATTCCCTTTATTCAACATCTCATAACACTGAACTCCTGCTGCGAACCCTGCAGACGCCCTCTCATCTCCCTTGTGTAACACAGTGAAGTGTCCTGTACTGTACACACTGTACCCCGCAGTATAAACATGCAAATTAATGACCACATTAAGTGTTTTCTAATATGGTATCTGGTGTTTACAGTGTTGAAATCATGGGTGGACAGTTATATTGGTGGTTTCCAATGGAAATTATTATTTTTTTATTTTTTCCTCATTTAAAATGATGAAATAGTCAGTTTCTAAAAAATGCAGCATCTGATGCAATTTCAGGGATGATATAGGTTCAGATACAGAAGGAGTATTGTACTAGGAACAAAGTAGCCTGTAATTAACACTTTTACTTGTAAAAATGTAATAATTACACTCTGTCTCTCTTTGTGATCCAGTGGGATGGTGTGGGGCCCCTCCCAGAGTCCACCGATCCCCCCAAGGGGATCCAGATGCTGTGGCACCCTTCCATTGTCAAGCCCTACCTCACTTTGCTCTCAGAGTGCTCGAACCCGGACACGTTGGAGGGCGCAGCGGGGGCACTGCAGAACCTGGCTGCTGGTAGCTGGAAGGTAGGACCCACGGTCAGTCAATGCCCTAAAGGGAGATGGGGTGGAGAGAGGGGAAAAGAATGTGTGCAACCTTCTAAACCTCCTGCAAAACAAATTTTCATTTGTTTATTCTGTTCAGGTTGGCATTTTCTCAGCATTCTGTGTAAATTTCACTTTTAAAACATGTTCCTTGGTATGTCAGCTGCTTTACACTTTTATATTTATTGTCAGCTCACTGTGAAAAGTTTCGCCAATGCATGAACATTTTACAAGCATATAATGTCACTAAGAATTGTATTAATAGCAACAACTAACACCTACCCATTAGTCTTTTTAAATACTTTGGCACAGAGTAGGCGCTAAGTGCATGCCATTTTTGTATATAGTCTCTACAAAATGCAAATGCAAACATTCAGCTGTCTGGCACAAAAAAAGGAGAATCTGCTTAATGAGCAAATACAGGACTGCAGTCTGATGGAGAGCTTTCTGATATCAATGGGTGTTTTCTCAAATCCATGAAGCAAAGTATTTTTAAACATTCCTGCTTCTCTGTGTCTTACAAACAGGATGGCTGCTTTCGTGCGATCTAATCGGCCGAAGGAGTCTCAGACAATCAATACAACGCCACTTTTCTACACGTTTACACTGGGATTCCCTTACTGGCTCAGCATCCCACAACCCACGCTGCCCTGTTTTTCCAGAATTTAGACTTGGGATTTGGAGACTCTCCATTGTGGAGTCAGCATTACCTAACAAATAATACCTGCTTTTCCATATTTCAAAGATGGGACTGAGCCTGTCTGAAATTCCTTTCCACTGCTCTAGATTGCTTGAGGCCACATATGTTCATTTGGCAACAGAGTAACCTGCCTCCCCAGTGAAACCTGTACCGCACCTCTCCATGTATCTTCAATCTCCATCACTTTGACAGTCAGTTCTAACTGCCCTCATGCCTGCTCATCTGCAAGCTGTCAGTTGAGATGCATTTTGATATCGTAAAATTAAGATGCTTGTGTAACTTTACAATTCTTTTTCCTATTTTTAGTGGAATTATAAATGTTCCGTCTCTGCAAGGATGTTACAGATGAGTTGCCCAGGTTTCCATCTCTTTCTGAATTTGTTCCTCCTTAAAAATGTGATTATTTCTAAACCTTAAGCTTGGCCTTCTGTAAAACCGTAAC
Source organism: Arapaima gigas (assembly GCA_900497675.1). Lineage (NCBI taxonomy): Eukaryota > Metazoa > Chordata > Actinopteri > Osteoglossiformes > Osteoglossidae > Arapaima > Arapaima gigas. The sequence continues at coordinate 1,943,356 of UFQX01000026.1, forward strand.
GTGTATGCATATTACAATCAGTCTTTGGAGAGCAGTGGGTTATACTATTCAAAACTTTTCTAATCAAAACTACCTTCATTATGTCTATTTAGGATTATAATTCCTCTGAAACCTGTCAAGTATTGCTTTTGTTTCCATAACAACAAAAGTCAGTCTGTTCAAAAAGCAGTTCTTACTCTATCTACAAGTCCTTGGATAGACCTGCTCTAGCCTCTGAAATACAAACCTGCCCACAACACATCTGCTAGGCATTTACATATACAGTTAACCTGCTATTCAAAATTAAATCACATGGCTTGCAGTTTTATAAATCTGTCTGTGTCCTGTGTACAAACATATTAGGTCCATAAATGCTGGCTGCTGCTCAAACAGGACTTATTCCAATGAAACATTTTTAAAGTCAGCATCTTTCTGTTTCCATAAAATACTATGTATTTGCTATAAAACTGACTTTGTGTTTCAAATACCAATGTTTGCAGTGTATTTGTTATGATTCTCATTCAGAAAGGTGAAGTTTGTAAACATTAGTTAATAGTAAGGATGGCTCATACACATCTTTATACATTTTTTGTGAGGAAAATTTGCTGGCCTAACACTAGCACACAAAAAACAGGACTCAGCAGGGCAGAAGGCCTTGTGAACATTTTATGCTGCCCTGGGTGCGGGGAACTGTTTTCCAGGCTGCCCACGCCATGAAACTGTTTAACCATAGCTGCCAAAAGCCCCCCAGAGTGAAGCAGGCTGCAAAAAGGGTCAAATCCAGTCAAGTCCTCAAGCGGCCTCTAGTATCCAGCAGGGGTTTGGCCTTTGGCAAGCCTGAATTTTAACATATGACACAAAAAATAGCTGTTTGTTGCACACTTGTTACACAGTCAGACTGCGATGCTAATGTTGCCGTGGCGTTCCTTTCCCCTAGTGGTCAGTGTACATCCGTGCCGCTGTGAGGAAGGAGAAGGGCCTGCCCATCCTGGTGGAGCTACTGCGGATAGACAATGACCGTGTGGTGTGTGCAGTAGCCACTGCCCTGAGGAACATGGCCTTGGATGTGAGGAACAAGGAGCTTATTGGTGAGTTGTTGCTGGCATTTCCCAGCCTCCCTTCAGCTAATGCCCCAAACCCAGACTTTTCCCGTGTATGTCAACGTTTCTCTGGAAGTACTAAGAACACATCTGCAGCTCCTTCAGCTTGAAATGCAAAGGTTTCAGCTTGACTTTTGAAAGTTTGTGTTACTGTTTCTACCAGTTTAAAGGACATGGGCATAAAGCCTCTTTCACAATTGAGGTGAAACTTGCGCACATGCTGTCAGGATGTCCCTCTCTCACTGAGACACATTTCTTAGTTTTAGCATTCTTTTCACCAATGCTTGCATGGATCCCCAGTGTTTGAGCTGTTTGCCAGACCTGCCTTTAGCGACAGTGTGACGTGTCATGTCTCAACATCAGGCTCAGCCTCAGTGGGGCCATGAATCGCCCAGACAGTCTGGGGGGAACTGGTTCAAAGGGAGCCACTGGGGACTCTGTGATTTTAAGATTGTCACAAAATGACTGAAAAAGACTGGAAGTGCCATGGTGGACAGTGGAGATAGTATTCTGACTCTCTGAGTAACTGTCTTATCCACTTGCTGGAAACTCAGTCTTTAACATACAGAGGGTATCCTCCTGGAACTGTTGAATCACACTTAATGCACACTGGGTGGTGTGTGGTTTTCTCACCTGCTTGGTGCTTGTGGTCTTTTTATTTGATTGATTTTGAAAAGTGTAATTTTTTATACCTAGACAGAGATCCACTGGTCCGTCATTCATAAAGTCATTTCCAGGCAGGATTGTCATACTGATTAGAGGCTATTGGTAGTCGGACAGAGGTTCAGCATGTAGCAGTTTGATCTTACCATCACCTGAACAGATTTTTCATAAGCTCTCAATATTTGCATGTGCTTCCTTTTGAATACGAAGCTATGCCCTTAGTACATTGAGCAGCATGCTGTGTAGTGGTGAGAGCTCCGTTTTTAAGCAACTTGGTTGCTTTAGAGAAAAGCAAAAGCTAAATAATTGAATGTACATGTTTGTAAGTGCATTGTGATTGTTCCCATCAAGAGCTTTGAACCACCATTGCCAGAACTAGATGAGAAGTCATTCAAAATGAAAGGATGACTGATCTAGAGGCTTGGTACTCCAACCAAGGTTTCAATTACATAATTGTGTAAATTACCATGTATAATGTTGCATTAATTTTAGACGAAGAAAAACATTGTGGATTAGCTCACAAAAAAGCAGCCAGTTTATTAAGTGATCTTAAAGTGGGCCAAGATCTATATTATGTTAAACCAAAAAAGAGCTCAAAGAACTGAATTGTTAATCCAGTTTCATGTTAAGGTGGTGAGTACACGTGATCACAACCTACACTAATGAAGCTCTAATAGTGTTAAGGATTAGTCCAGGTTCCTAGCTAAGATTTTAGCTCTTCTGAGGGCTCCTTGACACCACGGAGAAGTGCTGGAGTATCATGTTCACATCTGTTCCTTCCAGCAGAGTCAGCAGATCTGCACAGCTGCCCACATTATGTGATTTGGGGCCTGTGGGACATTACAAGGCTGAAACGTGAAGCTTCTTTAAGTATTACATTGACATATTGGCACTTTGTAGGGCAGTTTTCTAATAGATGTTTTTTAATCTTGTCTGTTCTCCTGCTAGGTATAGAGTTTTATTAAAACCTAAGACCATGTGATTTAACATAAGCAACACAGCATAGCACAGTTTGAGGACATCTGGCTGGAAATCATAATCCATTCAGTCTCAGTCTGGACATTTGCTCATTGAATCTCCAAAGTAAGCCCATGTTTGAATCTAAACACATTAAAATATTAAATCTAAATCACTGATGTCATCAAAGGTTTTTGCTGTTGAACAGTTTATTTTATTTAGCCCTAGAAAAAGATATAGTCCAAGATATTGCGTGCTTAGCATTTTTATGCTCTACTGTCATATCGACAATGTAGTCTGCATTTTGTGTTTGTGTACTGGAATCAAGGTTGAGAATCCCATTCTCTTCTTCTTGTACTTGTTCTTGTTGTTGCTCTTCTTCTTGTCAACACAGAATATATTCACATTAAATTTGGCATTTTCATCCACGAGTTTCTAAATTGTTAATCTTGCAATGTGATTCTGAGAACAGTAAAGCTATTTTTAAATGGCAGTTTACTAAAATGATGACAGAAGATTCACCTTTTCTGGGTCACAGCTTGTTCTGTTTGGAGTCTGCAGTTTCATGTGTGTCATCCTTGTGCAGGGCCTATGTTAATGCATCCCCGTGTTAGTAGTTCTCATTGTTGTTTGCTGTTGGGCTCATCAAAATCTGGCCTTGACTGCTTTTATTGTAAATTTTAATATTGAATAATTTGATTAGATTACAGCATTGTTATGTGATTATTATGGCTAGGAACAAAACGTGTGGGAGTGACATACTCTTTCCTCTGGCGTAAAATAATAAGAAAAATGTGTGGGAACAATGATTTGGAGAAACCTTTTATACTTTGTTAATCTCTAATGTTCACAAGGTTATTAAATTCTTTTTGAATACCTGGGCCTCAACGTTTGAAATGCTCTCCTTACACTACTAACGGACTATTGATCTTTCTCTAATAAACCTGGTTTCCTGGTAGGCCTTTGTATCTCCATAGCAACACCGTTTCCTTTTCCACACTACTGGTTTCAGTTTTGGCACCCATAGGACCAATACACTGAGCCTTATAAAATTCTGCAGTTAAGGAATCTTGTCGTTTTATTTAAATGTACTTGGATGATATTACTGTGATATTATTGTCTGCTGTTGGCATTGTTTATGATGTTGTTTTATACAAGGTTTGGATTTTCCATTGATATTTTTTCCTTTTACTCTACTTAGTTTACTCTCATACAGCTTTTTTTAAAATTACATTTCTGAGCAGCATTAGGTCACGGCAACAGGTGAAAAAAGGTATAAACAGCACACCCAGAGTTTGCGCATCCACTTCCATAGAGCACGGACTAACTGTCAGTAGGGTAACCAGGATCACAGGTATGATCATATAGCCCTTTTTAATAAGTGTCAGCAGGGTGTCCATACATTCCAGAATTGCTTTAAATTATTGCGCAGGCTCAAATGTTATCTTTTCAAGTTGGGAGAAAATTATACACATGAGACATTCACGTTCTTTTAGAGGGTTCTTCAGGTGTAGACCAAAGCATTAAAATGCATTTCTGTGCAAAGTATGTCAGTGCAAACAGGATACATTCCATGACTTCCTGAAAAGGAGAATTTGGGTTGTAGTTTAGCAAGAAAATTGATGAAGACAAATTAAACTGTATTTTTAAGGTTTCTTGAATGGTTGGATCTCCTCCCGTCTAGCAGGCTTATATCTTATCACATTCCCAGAAATAGATGTATCAAGGTGCCAGAAACAGTTTCACACTTGAAACACAGCTGTAATGTCCGCTGGAACGTACTATGAATACTAGGGTGAGGTTGATCACTGGGGAAAGGTTGATTCTGTGAATGGACTTGAAGTTTTGGATGCCTAGGGAAATGCAGGCCGGGAAAACTTTAGCATATTTGTGTGCTTGACCATTCATGATCACTGAAAGACACGTCAATGTTGCATTCCCATGTCTCCCACAAGGGATCATAGAAACTTTTGCCAGCAGTTGTTAAAATGGGATATAACGCAGAAATCAAGCCTCTGGAGTTGTTCACAGCAGTGAGCTGTTTCACCACTTTAGTCAATTCTGTCCAAAGTTTGTTTTCCTCATCTGAGGTGGCAATTAAATGACAAAGTTGTTTATAGAAGTCTACACTGGGTAGGCCAGATGTTATTCTTAGATCTTCAAAGCTAACCATTGTTTGATCAAAAAAAAATCTGACAGGTCTAAAAGCCCTTTAGACAAACATTTCAAGAGCCCTTTTTGACTATCATTTAGTGAATATATGGATTGAGAGCAACAGGAGACTAAAGAGAAAGATCACACAGAATCCCTCGTTATTGCTTAACATCTCTTCAGATTAGAAGACTGAAGCTTGTGTTCTCGGTTATACCTGGAATCTGGTAAACTTTTTGAATGAAAGGCAGGCACCACACTCTCTTGCTTTTTGTTTTTTTTTTTAATAAGTACATAGAATATTATATTGTTTGGGGAGAATCTTGCTGAATATATCCTTTGTTGATCACTGTATTTTTGCAAACAAAAATGGAATATTTAGCTGTTATCCAGGTAGATAATATTAGCATTGACTTGACAGCTTGACAATGTGAGCAGCATTGAACATTGATTTATGATTGTTATTATGATTACTGTCATATGTCATAAACAGTTGCATAGTGTCTCGTCTCTTAGTTGTAACTAGTAGCTCTCTTTTTCAACATATAATACAGAGGAAGGGTGGGAAGCCGCTGATACTTGGTCCCCAGAGGTTTATTTTTCTCCCTCACCTTCTGGTTGGACATTTGGTTTTCTCAGTTGCCAACTGACTTACTTTTCAAGCTAGTATAGTTTTAAATAAATATAGCCATTAAATATATAGCTTACCTTCTATCTGTAGACTTACTTTATATTGGTTATATCTGCTTGGGATGAGAGCATGGAAGCTCTGAGGGATGATGGACATGCAGGAATTAGTCATCAGGAGGATCCAATATACTGTATCCTTCAGGTAAAAGGAGAACAAGGGAATTATGCATGAATTATCTAGAAATTATCTAGAAATTCTGGGAGAAAGAAAATATATGATTGCTAAAGTTTTAAATAAGTGAATGTATAATAACTATGTATGTAATATCAGAAACACATAATATAAAATGATCTGGAGGTCTTGTAGAGGGTAGATATATTAGAACATTGAAAATCAGTCTGTGTAGAAATGAATGTAGGGTTTATTATGGTGGAAGCATCTTCAGAGAGTCTTTATTAAATGATCGTACTAATAGTATCAGTCCTGCCAGTGATTACCAACCTAGTCTCCAAGGCAAAATGAGATGAACAAAACTAAGAAGAAAGAAATACCCTTCCTAAGAAAGAACGAGGAAAAAAACCGAGGGGAGGTAATATATTTTACATTTCTGGATGGAGGGCAGTTTAACCTTAGAGATATTGGAACTGCATACTCAAGGAGAACCAACCCCAGACCCCACAGCATTTCTCAACCACTGGTAAAATTGCACACAACTTGCTGTATTGGAAATTTCAAACTGTGAGAATCTTCTTGGAGCTCCATGTCCTTCATTCCCCACCACCCTCAGAAAAAAAAAATCATTCTTCAAGAAGGTTTACTCAGCCGCCAGGTTTGGTTATTAAACCTGCTGTCAACCATGAGCCCAAGCCTGATTGAATGGGCCAAAGAGGCGAGGGTGTGTGACACAGCTGCCAGAGCCAGAAAAAGAGAAGAAGGAGAAAGGACTGAAAACTGAAGCTCCAAAGCAATAATCTGACTTAAAGGGCCTGACTGCAGGCTCGTCCTACCCACCATCCACAACACCTTCCTGCTTTCCTAATGATGTGGCAAAGGTTTAATCGACATTATGTCAGCATATTTTTGAAATGACCATCTACTTTAGCTGATTGTCTGTGCCCAGTCATCAGTTTCTGAAATGGCAGGGACTTCTGTCAGTTTCCCTCCCTAGAACTTCTGCCCAATCCTTCCCTTGCCCTGCTGACTGGGCCGAGGACGGCCTAAAATTACAGTCAGTGAAATTTTAATAGATTCAAAACTTTTTTACACAAGGACTTTATCTACATTAAACACTTTGAAACTATGGATGGCATTTGAATCAAAATGTGACCTGTAAGGGTTATACTTTACGGATTTATATTTTAAATTAACCAATTTACGTAGGCCACCTTCCTTAGGTATGGCACATCTTAAGTTTAGAATCTGCAACCACTTAGCTTTAAGTGCTCGAATTCCCTCATAACTGTTTGCAAAGAAAGCAACAATTCCCCCATTTAGGCAGATTTGTTTTGTGGTCACTATAGCTTGAATAATGAACAGATGATGAATAGATGATGTTCCGTGCTCGACAGTCAAGGACGTCTGTTAATTACCCCCAAGACATCCACGGAGCAGTGGGTTAGGACCCTCTCAGCTGGGCTCTTCCTTCACAATTGCAGGTTTGGTGTCATTTCACCCTTCATTACTGAATGGCGATTACAGAAATAGTGAAGCCTCTGGGCAAGGCCTGCAATTAATGCCAGTCATTTTGTTTCATGCTATCCATGTGGTGGTATGGTATCCAGTAGTGAACAAAGGGCTGAGAGTGCACAGGTTTTGTTTTGGCACACCACATTTCCTGTTTTTATTCCTCTGAGATGTACATCATAAGAGCTAATTGAAACAGATATTAGCGATCTAAAATTGACATTAAAACCTACAAATCAGCAAGTGCAATACCTCAGTTTTTTTTTAGTAATGTTGTCACAACTTCCTGGCAGCTCAGTTAGCCTGCGGGAACAGGTGTATTGTTACAGCCATGAGAATGTTAATGCTCTCTGTGAAGTCTGCGCTTCTCTTGGTACCCAGAGGCATCATGGATTAGCACTTCCGAGCCAGAGGTGAAGGCCCAGTCTCCAGGCCTCTCTAGAAGCCTTTTAAGGACCTCTGCTGAAAATGTACACACTATACTAAGCTCCCAACCTGCTTGAATTGACATGTGAAACGCAGTTTTTAAATTTTAAAACAGTAAATGTCTCTCATCTTAACTGTATACTTAGTTCAGATGCATGCTTTTGTTGCAGCAACTTTCAATGCTAGACAAGCAACATTTACAAGTACATGTATTTGCCCAATTATGCAGCATGGTATTCTGGCAGAGCATTCCACGTAAATAAACGGTACTGTAGCAGGAGTGGGGATTTGAACTTGGGATGCTGAGATTGATAAGCATCCGCCCTAATCTCTACATTACCTTTTGCTCCAAACTTAACCCACAATGAACTAGAGAAGGTTCAATTATGCCCCAGAGTTTGTGAACAGCAGGCGGCCTGCACCATATAATGTAGAACAGCTCATGAAAAGGTCAAAATGCGTAGTTAGTCCTGCATCTATTGTGTGTGATGAGTTGTCTGTCTTAGAAGCACATTTTGAGGGGCATTTAGTATTGACCGTTTCAAGGGCTTGTACTCAGTGCTGATTTCTTGATGGCTCTTACACTGATAAGTGTTTACAGACACAGTGTGTGAAAAAGGCAAGGTTACCCAAGGAGCTAAAAATAAACCCTCAGCAGCCACACACTACTCATGCAGTTGGGTCTCACAAGAATAAAACTGTCTTATTTTAGTCTTTCTGCTATTATCTTGTGGCTGTATTTCATTATTTTGTTCACTTAGCAGGTAGTTTTAAGTTACTAACATAGGTTACATCGATGCACATTTATTCATTAAAATGGTTGTAAGCAATTCAAAATTGGTACAATGGAGTACAACAATAGGGTTTTAGTTTGGGCAATAATTGTCCAGATGTTTGAAGAACATTCTTCTAATCTAGAAAGACCTTAAGGGATACTTGGGGATCTCAGTCTTTCTCTTTTGTCTCCTGTTGCTCTCAACCCAGATCTTACCCCCAATATTAGTTAAATCTGACTCTGGAAAGTATTGTCTAAATGGTTGGCAGACATATCACATTCATTTTCAAACCATACAATTGATACCCTTAGAACATCTAAAAAATACACAATACAGACTTCTGTACATATCTACACATTTTTAATATCTACAATCATTTTATTACAACTTCAGATATAAAAAATAGACTTTGGACAGAATTAACTGAAGTGGAGAAACAGGTCATTGAAGTGAACAATACCAGGGGCTTGATTTCTGCGTTTTATTCCATTTTTGCAACTATTGGAAATAATTGCATTAAGGTAGACATGGGAATGAGACTTTCTCTTTGTGTTTCGGTGATCATGAATGGTCAACTACAGTTTTCCCGGCACACATTTCCCTGTGCATCCAGGGACAAAACTTCAATCTCATTCACAGAATCTACTTTACCCCTTTGCATCTTCATAGGATCTTTTGTTGCACACTGCAGCTGTCTTTTAAATATAGAGACATCCCGAGCCTGCTGATGCATCTACTCTGGGAATGAAATAAGGTGCGTACTGGAAATGAGTTCACTGAACCATTCAAAAGACCTTTGATATAACGTTTGATTTGTCTCCATCTATTTTACTGTTAAACCCAGACTTTCTTTTTGATGAAGTCTCCCACTTGAAAAATTAACATTTCATCTGCATAATAATTTAACGCAAGTTTGGAAAGTATGGACACTCTTCTGTAACTATTTAAACATTGCTGCATGATCATACTTGCCATGTACTGTAATATGATCGTACTGTGATCTCCTGACTCTCAGCTCCTGCTGTAGGGAAGTGGACGTGCAACCTGTCTGCTTGTACCTTGCGGTTTTCTTAATCCTGTTGAAAAATCAACTGTTTTTTAAGTATTAAAAATAAAACATTTTCAACTGCCTAATCTCTAGTCAAGATGCTAAGCACAAAACTCACTCGTGAACTATGTTCAGCCCGTCCCTTTTTGTTGGCTTTATCAGTTGTTCTCTTTCAGCCGATTAAAATTTACTTCATTGCCTGTCAAGCCTCTCACTCATATGACGGTCTGTCAATGTCTGCAGGCTTCCTGAAGCAAGTGCTCCATTTTCCCTGATTGGGAAATGGAAGAACAGCACACTTTGTTTTCCATTGCAGTCTCTATATTCCCTTCAAAAAACAATCACAATGAAATTACAAAAACCTCCAGCAGCATTTTGTGATACTAAATAGTCCCCAAATGTGGCGAGGGTTCTTCCTGTTTTTTCGCCGTGTGTGTCTAGTCAAACTAGTGGTGTGTTAAATAGTCCTAGTATGAGCCTGAACAGCTCACTTATGTTGGGCTTGTGGAGATGAGAGAGAATTCAGTCACCCTTCTGGTCCTATAAATGTGAATTTTGATTCGATTGTGCTCCAGTAATTGACTTTGGGTTTCATAGCTAAATATTAAAGCTTTTGCCATGTTTGCATACTCAGCTTACTGGCACTAGATTAACAGCTTTACACCTGTATTCCTCAACCATTTGGTTGTGATTTGTTCCATTTCAGCCACAGTGGATCTCCACACTGCAAGAGTTTCAATTGCATAAAATCAGTATCGGGTTGGTTTGAGTGTGTATACCTTGACATGAAAACCTTCAAATCAGCAAGGGCAATACCTTTCACCATCACAAAAAACGTAGTTGTTCAGAAACCTTTACTTTTTATTGAAAAAAGTATTATTTGCTAAGTGAGAGCACTGAAAATACTACATCCTAACACGTGCGTCCCTTAAAGCAACTGTGGCACTCAAGACGTGCCAAAGTCTCACATGTCACAGTTTGTCAGTAATCATGAAAGAAGACCACAAAACCGAGATCAGTTCTGCACAGTGTAATACACGATTTACTCAAAATTCCCATTTCCTAGCTCCATTGCCTTTTCACTTCACTGGGGTATTTACATGTATTTATATATAACTGCCTCTTATAACACCCTCAGATATCTTCTCGTTTTTTTACCTGAAAGCGTATACCTGTTCTTTCCTGCAGGTGTACACCGTATGGTGAAGTGCATTTTCATGATATCTGTGCATGACAGACCAGTGAAGAGAAATACATGTTTTATTAAGTTCAGTCAGCTGTGGATATTTGAGAGTCATTGAATTTAAGTGCACTTAAATTTAAAGCACTTTTGTAAGTCTTACACTAAATTTGAGTGAATACTTTCTGGTCTGCAGGTTATTTTATATCTGATGGAGTTAATTTGTGATTATTGCACAGCCACGCCTAAGGTCTCTATGACAGTCGTGACTGTGTGTTATTTTAACGCACATTACGGCTAAAGAAGCGCACTCTCTGACATGTGGGAATTTGTTACGTGGATTTCCTTTAAAATGGCATTGAAGGTAAGCCAGTGATTCTGTACATAGTCTGACAGCATTTTTCAGGTTGCTGCTGTATCCGCCCCCTGTGTCGTTCAGTGTTAATCTGCAGAATCCATGGTCTCTGTGGCACTGCCACAGGTTGTGGGACCCCCAGCCAACCCCTCTCTGCTGTTTAACCGTGCCCAGCTCTGAGGGGATTTTTCCGCATTAGGGCTCTTGCAGTTTGCCCCTGGCTCCATTGGCATTCAAGTGCTAAGGGTGTTTGTATGCCATCCACAGTGGGGCCTTTGCTTTCTCAGCTTTTTTCCACAACCTTCTCTCAGATAGAGAGCTTTTTCACCTGTTCATGAAAACACCCACATTATGAGCTGCCTTTTGTCTCCACGGACTCTTCAGCTTCTGCCTGCCTCCTGATTTTTGCTGTATTCCTGATTTTGGTTAAAGTGCCTGTACTAAAAACCATTGGTACTTCGTGGTACTTTGAAACGTCTGAATGAATGGTGTGGTTCAAATGGAGTTACGGATGAAGGCAAGGCAACAGCCAAATAGGCTTTGTGATGTGTAATTTTCTTTTTGTGTTAATTTAATATTTACTTTGTGTTTTATTTTCCATTAAACTTGGTTACATTTCACATAATTGTAGTTCTACCTAAAGATGTGCAGATGCTTTCATTTTTCATGAGTGCAGCGATATGAGGATTTAACGTAGGTTTTTCCAGCACAGCTATAATTGTTACCGCATTGTGGTAACTGGCTAAATACTTTTTCCCCATAATTTTGCAGTGCAGTGAATTTATTTGTTTATTTCTTTCGTTTGACTTCAGCAATATAAGTTCAATGTCTGCCTCACGGAGACGGCATAATTGGCCTTAATATTTATTTTTTAAAAATTATCTGAAATATTTGTGACTAGTCTTCTAGTCACACGCTACATTCCTCTTGTGTATACTTGTGTATACTACTATTCCTACCTTGTCTATACTGATATCAAACACAGTACAATTCCTCATGTAAGGGAAATGCTTCCAGAATGTAAATATCATTGGGCTTGATCAATTACTGCAAAGTACTGATTCATCTGCTATTTTGTGTGCCTGTACTGTCTGACCTATTAGCTGGTTTTTCTTTTCGTTGTAAATATGGAAAGAATTTTTATCAGCTCTGAATGCCTCTGGAAATAAGGACAAATTAAGACTAATTAGCCTCCTAAATTTGTTATAGAGATCAATCAAAGACAGTAATTTATATCTAAATTATGCTCAAAAAGTCCTTCAGAAGTTACTGGGTCCACTTTGAGTCAATGCTTCTATATTGTCTTCTCAAGCAAGAGAGAATACTGAGTCTGGAAGTTCAAGATAAGCGGACATCAATTAACTGAGCAGACTTTTTTTCTGCTTCACTGGAAATAAATGGGAGCTCATTTGAAATTGTAATTATCAAAATCGTAATGTTTCAAGTTATGTGTATCACTTCAATTTTGAGACAATTTGAAATCAGCTCTTAAAACTTTAAAATAGTGAGGCTCAGATAAATTAAATTAGCTGTATTTTCCAATTTAGTAAGAAAGGAGTGACACATAATAAGATCACATATAGGTATCTTCCTTTAGAGCTGTATGACCATCTCTTAAAGCATATGAACCAGATTTATGAAGCATAAATGGCTGACTGGTTCATATGTTTGTAGAGCTATTTCTATAACTTTCCATAACTACCTCACAGTCACATAGATTATAACACAGGTATAACTGTTTTCTGTCCAAGCACAGTGGCAGTTAAAAGTTTGAGAACGTTTGAAACCAGACTTGCCTGAGCCAAAAAGCTCATGTTTGAGTGGTAAAAGTTTGTATTATGGTACAGTGACACAGATGCACGGAGGATGTATCATGTTCTCCAACTAATTTGCTGGTGATCTTTGGCCATCATAGAATTCTCCAGAGGCATGCTGTTATATTAGGGTTATAGCTACTTTGACAGTCCTTCATTCTTCAGCACGATAACAACATAAGATGGTTTTAAGAAGTTATACAGGAACAGGAAAAAACTAATGGCCTGTATGTAAAAGTTTTAGTTTTATTTAAAAACTATTCTTTATTAAGTGTATTCAAATTTCTGGCTGGGGCTGTACAGTAATCACTCTGTATCCAAATCTAATTTGTCCCTGAAAACACGTCAGATTTTTCAGATACTGAGTGACTATTTCCCATTATTTTAAATAAAGAAAATAAATAAATAATGTACTCAGAGCTCTTTGGAAAAAATCTATATATCTCTCAACCCATGACTTCAGCATGATAAAGACTCTAAATTCCAGTTGCCTAATTAGAAAACATTTAATTTTGTCATTAATTTGCATGTTTATAACATGTGCTACAGTATGTGCAGTACAGGACGTTTGATGAGAAGGCGTTCAGTTCAGTGTTATGAGATGTTGAAAAAAAGGGAAAAAAGACATGTGACAAAGTAACCCATACATCTGTCTGTTTGTTTGTTTAAAGTAGCATTTAAATTTAATTTTCTGGAGCCGTTATAGCAAAAATTCAGATACAGACAGTTCAGAAACCAAGGGACTGCTGTATTCTAGTTTAACACATATGCAGGTAATGATGTCATAATCCAGAGCCGCTCCCTGGAACAGAAAGCAGCGTAGCCCTATTCTGGGTATCATAAATCATACACTACTGTACCAGACTGTTCTTATTCATCAAAATCCCAAAATATTTCACCCCAGGAAAAACACGTTCCACTCCAAAATACAGCCTCAAGTAGCCTTAAATACAAGGATCAGATCTCCTGAAGGTGAAATTCCATTTGGGCCCTGACACATTTCAAGGAGGAAAAGAAAAGGCATTAAAGACATGGCCACAGAGGGAAGAGGTGGCAGGGCCCCCAGTTAGAATAATGAACTGCCTAAACACTGTCATATACATCCTTTGTGAGCCTGTAGCAAACTGTGTAGTGTGAGTATACATGAAGCATCAGCTGCTGATGTCACAACCGTCTATACAAGTGCTCTGAGAAGGTTTAAGAAACGGTAATGTGTGCTGTTTAAATGTATTTTCATATCAACCATCAAGATCAGTTGTTTCGTAAATTTTAGGTCGAGTTATCACACCAACAGCACTGCACTCATTCGGTAAACATTCTATGATTTTAAAACCTTGATTTAAAAAGGACAGCACTTTGTATGGTTTTTTTCTGGTTTCCTCCCACAGTCCAAAGATGTGTTTTGATGACTATAAATTGCTTGTAGCGTGTGTGGTGATCCAGGGAGTGTATGATTGCCCTGTCATGGATAGACATCCCATCTCGGGTGTACTCTGCCCAGTGTCTAATGGTTCCACAATAGTCTCGAAACTGCCATGATCTCATGCTGGACAGGAGGCTACTGAAAACAGATAGATTGATGATTTAAAGATATAAGAAAACACTGTTGAAAAATCACTGTGTTCTGCAGATGTGTTCATTATTCTTAGCTTGCCATTGGCATGGATGAGTCTTCATGTCTAAAGTGATGCAACACATGTTTAATACATCTAAAAAGATGTGCATCCGCCAACTGCAATTAATAATTATTTTATCATAAAGGCTACCACAGAGCAAATGAAAGCAAACCAGCCTGAAAAATCTGTCAGAATCTGTAATCAATAATCGGTAATGAATAATTTGTAATGTTGGCAACAACATATGCTTACATCACACAGGGTATTGAACTTCATTATCACACACAATTTGGGCCAAGCAAGGGCACGGTGGTCCTTCCTAATATTTTGGTGTCAGTTCCGAGGAAACAACTCAAAACAGTTTAACTGCGAGAGAGTTTTTTGACAAATAGAGGAACTGGAAGTTCAGAACATTATTTTTTGTTCACAGATTTGTTTTCTGTACTTGTACAAATGTCGCCCCATCTTGTGTTTCTTCTGATCTTTTAGCCACAATCTTGTAACGCTCTTAAGAATTCAGGCTGGCAGTAAATGACATTTTTCTTATTACAACTATGATTACAACTTTGCTGTTTTTCCCTGGATTCCTCTTAATGCTATCATTTAAAAGAGAAATCAGCAAAGCACGGAAACAGGAAAAAATAGCTGCTGCGATGACTCAGTCCAAAAGCGGGTTCCTGAAGCAGATATAGATACACAACAGAATGGGGTACAGAAGGTGCAGGTACATAAATCATGAGATGCACTTTTTTAAAATACATATTCTTGAACTTTTTTCTTCTGTCACTTTCTTTCCTTATTGTGTTTCCTTCCAATTTTCCTTCCTTATTGTATAGATGACACTGATTTTTCATAAGGTTTTTCTCTAAAATTGATGGAACTTTCATATCTGTTTTCAGAGATGGGGGGAAAACTTCGATTTCATACAAGCATTTCTCTGACAAAGTCAGCCACTTTACATGTGGAGTTGTAGCCCTGTTGTGCTGAAATCAAATGATACTTTGAGGTTGCATAGCAACTAACCAGAGCACTTCTTCTCTCCTCTCTGGATCTTCTCCTCCTCCCTTCTTCTGCACCAAGGCAAGTACGCCATGCGTGACCTGGTCCACCGTCTGCCTGGCAACAGCAGCAGTGCCACAGCAACCACCACCTCTGCTACCCCAACTATCACAGCCAGCAAGGCCATGTCAGATGACACAGTCACAGCAATATGCTGTGCCTTACATGAGGTCATCACCAAGAACATGGAGAATGCCAAGGCACTGCGTGATGCGGGGGGCATTGAGAAACTCATCGGCATCGCCAGGAGCAAAGGAGACAAGTAGGTTGCCCCCACGCACCCCTGACAAATCCAGCATTGGGCCCGCAGAAGGAATAGTGCCATTCCAAAGCATTGTGGATGCTGCACTGCAAATTGTAATTAAAATAGGATTATTTATTATTAGTGAATATCATTTACAACATAAATTTGCTATGAATTCCTCCTCCTCTTTTGCTGTTTTTAGTTTCAAAGCTGCGAGTAAGAAAATCACAGGACTTGAAAAAATGCACTGCAGTGCGCATAAAAGAATATTTATATCTCGGGCACAACTCAAATGATAAAATAAATTCTAAAACAAATTAGAAACTCATTATTATATTTTACAAAACATAAAGCAAACATGAACACATTGAACAAAATATAAATTAATATTTAACCAAGTTCAATTTAAACAAAGCGCAAGTCTGCTTTATAGCGCAAAATGGTGACAGATATGTGTTTTTTTTTCCTTTTTTTAAATCAGGTACTGTGCACGCAGTATTCTACAGAACATTACTTCATTCTGGAAAACTGTACAAGTGAACTCTAGTCAGAACACAAAGACCTTTGACTGACAGAGTCATATGCAAAAAGCCTGCACCAAAATGCAGTGCATAATCTGGTGAAATGTGGTAACAGGAAATTTCACACACATTCTATTTATATGGTGCTATTATTTTTTCGTAATATTTTTCCAATATGTTCATAATATAATAAGGGTATGAAGTGAGGTAATATGAAATATAGTATAAAATGTTAATGAAGCTTTGTTTCTTTCAATTAAAACAGTTTTCCAGTGCTCGTACATATGTACCGCTTTCGTAAATGTAAGCAGAAACTGTAAACATAACCCGCAAGGAAGTCGTTTCTGTTGGAGTCCATTTATTCCTGTGAGCTGCCGGGACTGAGCACGCATTCGGCCGATAAGTCACTCCACGTCAGCTGGCTGACCTCCACTGATGGCTAGGAATAATCTAGCGGCAATTCCCACTGCCGCCGGCGCCCGGCATCAACCCCCAGTCTTGGCTGTTTGGCTGTTATTCCCTACAGACGGCCTGCTGCACAGTACACTTGGATGCCATCGAGGGGCATGTAGAGGCCAGTGACGCAGCAAGCACTGAGAATTGCTTCCATAATACCCAAACGGGCAAGTCTTCTGACACATCAGCATGGCCACGCCTTCAGTGCTTGTTACATGTAGTCACAGAAAGCAAAGCTAAGCTAACTCACAGCTTAGGAAAAAATTAAAAATTAAAGTGATTCTTCAAAATAGGAGTATACTTACATCCATTATCCATAACTGCATTATCCTGGGCAGGGTTGCAGCAGGTTTGGAGCTTGTGCCAGAATCAGTGGTCACTAGGCTATGAAATGACACCCTGGTTAGGATGCCAGTTCATCACAGAGTGGCCACACACAGAGATTATGGGCAATTTATACTGACCAGTTAACACATTTTTGGACGGTGAGAGGACACAACAGCTCCCCTCAGAGGACAAGCAAACTCCACGCAGACCTGGCTGAATTTGGACCCATGGCAGAACTGCCCAGCACTGTGAGTCAGCAGCTCTGTTGGCCACACCACCATGCTGCGTGACTGATTTTAGCATTGGTTTTTTAATCAAATGTATGTGAAGGACTTGTAGTTGGGGTAATTTACTCAGCTTTACATCAAATAAGAATCTAGAGTTACCACTATGACTGAATTTTCTTTCCCTTGTGTTACTTTTCAACATTACGTTTTAGTTTTTCCCCAGATTTTTTTCTTAATATAGTGCAGGTTGAAGCCTTAATGGTGTCTCTTAACTGATTCTGTGGGGGGGGGGATTGCAATGTATTTAAAACGGCAAGCTTTCTGTGAACTATTTTGTGCCTATATTCACACTTAAAAGGATTCTGTGGTCACCGTTTCATTACGCTTCCTTGCTAAGGTCTTTGGGAGCATTTCAACGTTTCTCACAAACTATTCTTTGCACTCTGCCGTGGTTGAAGAGTGATCGGGGAAACCTTGTTTCCTCGCAACATATTTACGCATCTCTTGTGCATTCGCATCGATCATTAGCCTCTCCGCAAACCTGGCCAGGTGGTGGTCCATAGTAATCGACAGCAGGCAGTTGCTGTTCACGCTTGCTTACACACGTGGCCCGCTCTGTCAGCACGCAGCCAGCTGCCCAACACGGGTCACATTAAATTGGGGGTTTGAGTGATTGGAGGGTTGAAACTCAAGTGAAACCAAGTGAGGTTATTAAAAGTAGAAACCAGTGATTACGACAAACCCCCCCCACCCACCCTCGCATGAATGCAAAATTCCCTTTAAACATGGAGAAATTAGGTAGTGGCTCAAAGCTTTCTTTTTCCCTGCTCACCACTCAGCTGTAATGAGAACGCGGCTCCCTCAAGGTTAGTCCAGATTTGGTCTCTGCTCTTGTGAGAAAGCTCTTCAGTGATACGTTTTTTCACACTTGCTTGGTTCTAAATTGGTCCACTTCAGTACATTTAAAATCCAAGTTGTCAGGATACTTTCAAAATATACTGTATTTGTCTGTTTTTAAATATGCACTATAGAAGTCTGTTCTTTATTACTTAGTGTATTATGCCACATAGCGCTCATAATGAAGCATTGCTTTGTCGTAAATGCCCTCTCTACCATTTAAATTATACTTAGTAGAATGTTCTGAAAGGGTATTTAAAAAAAAAGCACAGAAGTGTGTTAAATGATTGTGCCTCGCAGGTCTGGGGCAGTGGGCTTGGACATGGGTTTGACTCCAACTCTTTGTGGAGTTTGCATGTTCTAAGTAGTGGCTCAAAATTGCATCTAGTACCTGTATGTCAGGTTGAAAATGACCTTGTGACAGACTAGTGTCCCATCCTGGAAGCGCTGTACCTCATACCCTATGCTTCTGTTCAGTTTGCATGATCATGACCCTAAGCTGGGAAAGTGGTAACTGATAATGAATGTATGAATGAATGAATGAATGAATGAATGAATGTCTTAAAGGCCATAAGACAGACAGGATAGGAAGAAGATGAAGGAAACCTACTTAAAACTCTTTTATCTAATCTATCCTCTGGATTATCCCCACGCTACAAACAATGAACCCTGATTAAATGGCACAATAATTTACTCTCCTGCTGTGTGCCTTTATGTTAAAGATGTTTTAAATCTGAAGAACAGGATGCTGCAAAAGATGTTATAAAGCAAAAATTATAACAGCAATTGATTGACATGTTTAGAAAGGAAACCTTTCATTTTCGATAGAGAATAACATGTCTGTGTTGCACATTCAGGATTTTTGATGAAGTTTTCATCTCTTGAAAACAATTATAGCTGTAATTAGATCTTTGTCATTCAGATTGCAACATCATGACTTCAAGGCCTACAGAAGCTAGAATTAGCATACAGAAGGTGCATGTCTGCAACTGTAGTAATTTATGTTGATGAAATACTTTGCTGTTTTAAAGTTCAGTTACCTCTGTATAAGTCACTAAAACCAAACATTTTTGTTACGCCAATTTACTACAGACTCAGTGTATCTCACTTGGGGTTTTAGTTTTTCATTAAGAGGTAACTGATATATCATGTCCATAGCCATACAGAGTGTCCAGTTTTGCTTCCCTTCCTCATTGTTTTGGTGGTATCATTACATGAAAGTTGCTTAATCCTGCTTTTAAATCGGCCTGGTTGCCGAATCCATTTAATTTTGAGCCCTAATTCTTTTGACCACCACTCATTGCTTATGTTAAGAATTATGTCAGTCTGCATGCAAGTAATACGGTGAGAAACCTGATGCTGTTGACTACCACAAACAAGTACTGTCCAACACCAATATCTCACTACTAGACTGCATAAATGGACCAAAACTTCCAGTATTACATATATATCACCTTTTAACCAAACCCAGGGCATCAGAACAGCAGCAGAATGTTGGTACAGCAGGTAACACTGGTACCTCACTGATACTGGTTCGTGGGTTTCAGTGTGGCTCAGTATGTGCTCTGTGTGTTTAAATAGGATTCATTCCAAATACATACACAGAAGATGACATTCATAAAGCACTTCTGTGCCCTCAACTGCCATGGAAAAGATGAATGGTCACTATGAGTCAACCACACTTTGATGCTATTTACTCTAACTTCAGTAGAAGATACATAATTCTCCATACTGTTAAGAAAAATTGTTTTAATCAGAAAAAAATGCAAGTTTGATTACATGGCTGCTGTAAACTACTCTATATGTGCTACATGTAGAGTGTAAACTGTGTAAACATAGCAAAATGTTCTAGGTCTTTTCCCATAAAGCCCTGATTGTGATGCCATGTGGGATTTTTGTTTCAGACACTCACCAAAGGTGGTAAAGGCAGCCTCTCAGGTGCTCAGCAGTATGTGGCAGTACCGAGACCTGCGGAGCCTCTACAAGAAGGTAAGGCTTTTCCATTTGGAAGGATTTACAAAAAGAGGACAGGTGTGTATGTTCACGGGGGTTGACTGACTCACAGCAACACATGGCTGTTGTGCTATTGTGCCACTGTAGGCCTGGTAATCCAATATGGGTCACTAGAGCGCTATTGGATGCCTGCCCAGAGCACATTTTTTCTAGATGTACCAAAATGCCAAGATGCTCAGGTAAGACGAATCCTGAGGTCTTGTGTTGTTAACACAAATTTATTTGCTTTCAATTAAGGACATGGGCTCAGAAATGAAAACTGACTGACATGTATAGATGAGAAGCGTGCCTGTTGTTTGATGAGACTTCACAGTTCTTTAGTATAGTTTAGTAGGTTTCCTCTATGTGCTAAGGTTTCCTCCCACAGTCCAACAACAACCTTTTCAATGGATTTGTGACTCCGCATTACCTTTAAGTGTGTGTGAAGGTGCAAGTGAATGCCTTTGTGGCTACCCAACAACAGACGGGTATCCTGTCTAGCGTGTCTCCTGCTTAGCCCTGTCCCTTGTGCTTTGAGGATGAGCTCTGGAACACCAAGGTCCTCCATTACAACAGGCAGCTTTCAGCAGCGAACAAGCGATAATGAGTGAGTCGTATCATGGAAGCACAACTTTTAGACACATTACTTTTATAACTCCAGGTTGAATTCTCTAAAATGACCAAGATCGGGTAAATGATTGTCTCTTGTCAAATATCTTAAGGTCTTAAAAGTCTTTGGCCACTGTTCCCTTGTAGCACTAACACCATTTAAACATTAAACCTGCTACTGAAGCAGCTGTGGCCGATTTAATTACTCTTTTCCTCATTTCTGCTTGTAATAACAACCGCAATTATTATTGACTTGCTTAGCTGGCACCTCTACCCACGGGAGAATCTAATGTTGCATACTGTGGTGACAGACGACTCAGAGAACCAGGGTTGCAATGTAATGCTCTTTAATTCATACACCATCCCACTGCTACAATATGTATGCAGAGCTGTTTGCAGTGATTTACCAATTTGTACAGCTGGGTAATTCTTACTTGTGTAATTCTGGGTAAGCACATTGCTCAAAGGTATTAACTGAGGAAACTGACTTTTGAGCACGGAACCTTCTGCTCTAACCACTGCGCCACCTGCTGCTCCATTTGAGGGGCTTTAGTAGTACAACTCTGTGCACGCAGTTGTTTGATGTGTCTGTAACAACTGTGCAATGCTGATTACTTGCTCTGTCAAGGACAGACCTGGAGGTACTGTGTCACCCTGAGACCTTCAAAGCAACGCTGAATGCTTCTTAATTTTCAGCTTTATTTTCCAGACCACTATGCTCTGTTATGCTCTGTTTGCACTTGATTTAAGTCAAGTGCACCATGCAGTGAGCTGGGATTTGCATGCAATGAGTAAATGGAATGTTCAAACACCAAAATATGTATAATATTTTCATTTTTTTCCATTGTGGCAGCTTCATTTTGGAGTCTGTTTGTCATGACACTCGCGATTAATGGTCTTTTGAATAGTAATGCTGCAGCTAATGTATTTGCTGGATATCCTCAATCAATAAGCATTTGTTTGTGTTCCCAATCATTTAGCTCCATATTTGTTCTGTGCTTTTAAATTGACTTTGAGGGGTCTGATGGAAAGGTAGCCTTCAGTCCCACACAATTACTGTGGCAGCACCACTGTGCATCACTTGTTTCTTGGATGTATCTTCTGTCTTGCTGCTTATTTCTGCAGCAAACAGTTTTGACGGGAGTTGTTTCTTAATGGATGAGCAGCCATTTAATTAAAAATATAAGTGCAACTCAAACACAGTTCTGCGTGCGTTTTCAAAGTTGATACATTTTGAAGGGCAGTTCCACATGCGGCAACTGTGCAAGTGAAAGCAAACGTCCTTAAAACCCTGCAATAATATGACTTATCTGGGTAGAATCAGACCCATGGCTTACTGTGTCACACAGATCAACTTGCACATGATTTATTTTTTTATTTTCACAGTGGAAGTGATGAACAAAGGCTTATGATTGCACACAAAGTAAATACACGTGTGCACAGGGCTCAGCCTCGGGGAGCGTGTTCAGCTGCAGTTCTTGAAGACTTTAAATTGATGAATGAAATGTCATTTGGAGTGGACTTCAGTGGCTCCCCTGCAGAAACAGGCAGCCCTTAATGAAATCAGACAGTGTTTGAACGGGAACTTTATGGGCTCAACAAAAGTGCACTCCCAAGTGGACATGGGACATTTTCTGGACACAAGAACATGACTCATAGTCACACAAAGGTCCTTATGTGTTATTTCATTATTTTGTTTCTCGGCTGACGCTTTTGTTAACCGCAGCTGCTCACATGTCTGTCTCCATTTTGTCCGAGTCTCTGCTGCTGGATTTTGTTTTAGATTTATTTCCTTGGGTTTGTTTTCTTTGTTGGGGTCGTGGCTGTTGTTCTCCTGTCCATTTGGACATGGTTCAAGTCTCAGCAGGCCAACAGCTCACAACAGATTCCCACACATAGGCTGAGCATGAGCTGGAGCGATGGGGTAATGTTCCGGTGAAACAGGTGTGACTAATGTACATGAAAGTGTAAAGGTTGCATAGTGGCTTTGTTCCAGTTTAGAGCACAAAAGCACAGTACAACTGAATAATCTCAGCATTCGACACCTATTTGAGCACATGCGTGGAACGTAAGCAATCAGAATCAGACGATAAAAAGAAAAGTTCCGTAATTTTCCGATTAGATAATGCAACCTTTTCTGCAACACTTTCGTAAAAATAGACTTTATTCATGTTGCAGTATGTCAGGGTCATTTCATGTTATAGGAATTTAATGATAAAAGTAATACGGTGCATTAGACAAAAAAGTTATACAGATGAAAAGGTTTATTAAAAAGATGACCCAGAGAGTATAAGTTTAATAGGTTTAGTACTTGCTACAAGAGTAACTTTTAATCGCCTCAAAAGATTTGGTAGATTTCGTGATTTGCTTATATATTATTCAAATGTTTTTTCTGAAAAGCAAAGCCCCACAATTATCAGGGCTCTTTTTCAATGTTTCACTAAGGTTTGATTTATATTTAATGTGACAATGTGAATAATTTCCACATTGAAACGCTGGCCTTGCTTATAAAAAAATTCAGTAACTGCATATTTGTGTGATTCTGGTCAAGCGGTCTGCATCATGAGAGAGTGACCAGGCTCGCCACTGAAATGAAGCAGGGATGTGTTCCACAGCCCTGTAGCCTCACAGTATGTACTCCACTGCTCCTGTCGTCTCTCAGTTCTGTACCCCACCAGGCCTATGGTCCTGCACTGCTGTGCCCTGTCATAATTCATTTTAAATGTGCCCATTACACTGCCTGATTTAACTAATTATCCCTATTTATTGGCTGAAGTCATGAGCCAGCATCATAAATCAGGTGGGACTGTGTATGGGTTGTACAAATACTCACCAAAAGGCATTGCTTTAAAGCCCATAAGCTCTTTCAGCCTTGTGCGGTCTCTGTCCTCAGTGGGGCCTGCAGCATTACCATGTTTACCACATTAGCATATACGGTCATTGTTACTGTAGAAATATGTCTCCTGTGTGAAATGAGGATGCACTCTTGTTTATGGTTTGTGTTCTGTATTTGCAAAAAGCTGACAAGATGTTTCGAGTACAACTTGAGGCTGAACCCAAAGCATGGGGACCACTTGGTTCCTGTAAACATAACACAGCTGTGGCAGCTGGCATATGAGAGGCAACAAATCTCATCTTTGTGGAAATAGAATGCACTATGGTCTATGAGACACAGCGTGTTCACATGTACACATACGCTTGGGCAAAAGTTTTAACTAAGTCAGTCTTCTTAAAAATGATGTTTAAATGATACGTGCGTTACATTTACATCTATTCATTCGGCAGACACTTTAGACTCTCAATTCAATGCAACGTACATCTCAGAGTAAACATAAGTGCACTTCACTGACTTAGAAATATTTAGATACAAGCACAATTATTAGATCCCAATCTGTTTATTTGATGCTACCATGTATACGATTGTGTACTTGTGTATATATAATGTGAAGTGGGGTCCTTATTCCAGTTGAAGTCATATGTTTTAAGGTTACAAGTTTAAATTTTGAAGGTCACAAAACATCTCTGAATTATGATGCTGCTTTGACCATCACAGAAAAAAAAACATTATTTTGATTTTAGATGCAAAATATATTTTGGAACATGCATTGAGATCACAAATCAGTGACAGATGATCTTGAGACAGCATCACTCTACACATACGAATAAATAAATTTAAAGACAAAACACACATCCAGTTCAGGGAGTTCTGATTGTATTTTGATTGCTGTAATTTATGCACTGTTTTGATTTGAGTTTTGTGGATTGTTCCTTGAATGACAATCAATCTATCTTGTTCTTTCAATTCTGTAGTTAATACATTATAATGCAGAAAACTGATTTAACTTTGTTCTTAGGGCATCTGGTCGTTTTGTGGATAGTGCTCTTGCTTTTTTCATTGAAAGACCTGTTTTTTTTTCCCTTCTACTGTTGCGCCTTAATGCTTACCCTATATCGTAACAGAAAAAATGACATCAGTAGATAGATAGATAGATATGTAAATACTGTAATGTAAATATATAAATGAAAAAAACAGGTACAGGGACAATGGAGAAAGGACAGATATCAAGTTGAAGAAAAGTCCAAATATAAGCAATATGGAAGGGCCACACGTATAGGAGGTAGGGCGCTAATGTTTATACCACTGCTGATCCATACCTCAGATGACCTATGGTCTGGGACCAGTTGTGTTTCATGTGGAGGTGAAGGGCACAGACAGCAGAACTTTTTGCCTCCATTGCAGGTCAAAGGCCTTGGCTTCTGTATCATACAGAACATGTCATTTTCTCCAGCATTCAGCATTCAGTTTTTTTAAGACCTCCACTTGCTCTATGCTTTTCTAATGTTCACTCATAAAGAATTCCTAACATGACCTGCAAAGCCCAATAAATGTCAGCTGCGATGACATTAAACCAGGCAATGTGATATAGAATACCATTATGAACGTTTTGCAAGCCCAGAGTCCCATTTCAGCGTATGGTTATTAAGCAGTTGTCAAGGTTTTTGTCGGTTACTTTAAAAAGTGGAGGAGGAGACATAGGGGAGGCCGTTACCTGGGGTGCAGTGTTAGCATCTGTATTTTGGTGATAGCAAAAGTTGGACGGTATTCAGTGATTGCCTTGGGTGTCATGAATTTTTGTGGTAAAAAAAGTTTTATTCAAGGAGATGTACTTGTGTGGAAAAGTTTTGCGCAAGAAAAAATTACTCACCAGCTCTTTCAATATGGGCAAATTAGTTCTTATAGTGGGTATGAGTAAACATTCAACTCTGATACATAGATGTAGGCTTGAAAATAAGGTCCCTTTGATAAGGTGAAGGATGTCATTCTGTTGCACTTCTGGATGGTTTGCTGAAGCCTGCCTGTTTATTTATTGATGGCATATTTTGCAATATGCTTTGGTTTCCTGAAATGCCCCAGAAATTAATCTATATAAGAAGTCTGTAAAAACCCATGTGGACCATCATTATGCTGCTTCTTGAACACCCAGCCTCGCAGACGTTCCTAACTTATGTCTATGGTGGATATAGACCTTCGAATTGCATGAAGCACAGAGGTGCTGGGCCAGAAGGAGGAAACATTCTTTAAATGAATTCACTTGCATCATACATTAGTACTAGGTTGGAGTGTGAACAGTGTACTTCTGCAAGGGGTGGAAATTCCTGCAGGACTGAACAGCTTCAGGCTGAGGGAGGCACATCAATGGTTTTAGGCGCCTTGCTGCTGCAGTGCTGCAGCAAGCCTCAAATAATATGCACCCCAAGAGTGATGCTAATGTCTTCATCAACTCAAGCACTGAAAAGAAGATGTCAGCCTGGCTGTCATCAGAAGGTCACAGCAATTCCAGTCATGTTTGTATCTCTGTAGTTCGTGTTTAAGGGCCTGCTCCATTTGAATAAGAAGCAGTTAAAGTGGAGACTGCTAAGCAAACAGGCCACGTGACTCCGTTATCAGACATTGTTGCTGATGACCTCAACCGTGTGTCATTTGTTATTGATTTAACTGCAATGTCAGCCTTGTAACACACAAAAGAGATTTGTGAACTCAATCTTGATACCGGAGCTAGGGACGAAACAAGTATTTAATCAGCTGCCGAAACTCTGAGGAAATGCTGGTTGAAAGAATGGATTGGGAAGAGTCTCTGCACTAACAGAAAGCCAAAGGGAGTAGCAAGGCCTGCAATCTCAGCATCTTTTCTAATTATATATGTTGCTTAATGAAGACAGAACAACCTTAACATTACATATTTTCTCCTGTTCATTTAGTTATGCACAGTATACAATTAGGCTCAGCACCTAATTTAATGGTCCAGTGAAAGACATGTAGTAGCAACTACCTAAGTATCTGCACGAGTTGTACTTCGAAATCTGAGAGCTGTAGGTCTTTAGGTGTTAAAAAAGTAAACAGGTTGCTGTCTTCAAGGACAATGTGGGATGTGCAGTCGAAGGTAACCATGATGCCTTGCAGCTCATGGCCTGTGGTTTAGGTCTGGGTTCAAATGCTGCTCTTTCCCTGCACAGTTTGTCTGTTTTCCTTATGTTTGCGTGGGGGTTTGTGTTCACAGTCGAAAGGCATACAGAAGAAAACAATGGCAAACCACTTTCGTTCCTTCCCCACTGTGAAAATCACGTAAATGGTTAAGTTTGACATGACTGCACTTCTCCTAGTCTAGGGAAAGGTTATGTTTCTCTAAATGTCATTAGATACTTGCATGTACTTTACATTTATTCATTTTGTTGGTACATTTCTAAAGAGCGTCTAAACATGTTAAAGTACTTTCAATGATTTGCCAATTTCTACAGCTAGGAAATTTTTATAAGAACAATTTAGGGCAAATGCCTTGACCAAGGGTACTACAGCAGGAGGTGGGATCTGAACCATAGACCTTTTTGAATACAAAGATAACAGCTGTAAGCATAACATTACCTTCTGCCCCCCCCCCCCCCCCCCCCCCCCCC